>OY728152.1:713938561-714563561 GCA_963277665.1 Viscum album
CTCGGGCCATTGATAACACTTGGTAAAAAACGTTTCATATTTATAGTTTTTAAATTTCAAATGCTTTTACAAATTACAAATTATAACATTTAAAATATATTTTTCAATATTATTTCATTATTAGGAGCCCCTTATTTTAATTTACACAAACAAAAAAAATATTTTTTATTTCCCACAACCCACTCATAACTTTCATTTCCATGTGTTCCTAGTATGATTCATGTAAAATAAATTTCAAAGTTCCATGAATGATAATTTCATATTCATTTCCCTTGAAATTCTGGGCTACAAGTAAAATATTGGAAAACAATAACATCACACAACAATTGTATCATCCAAGGTGAAATAACATTAAACTATAACAGAGAAAATAATGATAAACAATTACACCCCAGGAACATGTCTTTTCCCCACACACATGGGTTAAATACTCACATACATGTTCTCTTTACTAAGGTCCAAATAACCCTATATTTTTTCCATCATGCCCAAATAGTATTACAATTAAAACATATTGAAAAATTATCTAATTCCACCTTGTATCATCCCAAACCGGGAACCACAAATGAGTGTACCAATCCATTTAATTAAATGAAATAATGTGTGTCTACTATATTCTAGAGGTTTATGACTAGTAGTGAGGGTTTAAAACATCATGTGTGGTGACTATAACCTCATTATCAAACAATTAAAATATCAGATCATCAATATACCAAATAAACTATAAAATAAAACAATAATAAACAATAAAAACCATTAATCACATGATGAATCCTAAAACCTATAAAATGATCATAAACAAAAGGAATTTAAATTTCATGACAAATAAGTTTCATGTATCAATTAAAAACCCAAAAAAAAGACTTATGGAAAACTCTCAACCATGTTGTGACATCATTTCTGGCTCCCTCACCCATTATTCATCAATTATCCCACCACAAAAATCTAACATATTTCTCATTTCATTATCCTATACTAAAAACATGTTGTCTATTCAATTATAAAAAGATCACTTGAGTAGGGTGTGGGTATAATTTAGTACGTCACCACCAATAGTGTCAAAAAAATCCAAACTATTATAGAATATGTAGTTGTATAATGAATATGATATAAAATTGAAAAAATAAGGTTATAATTTATTATTCATTAAACAAAAAAAATGTACCTTAGGTTCAAAATGACACAAAAACATATCATACATGCTTCAACATGTATCAGAGTCCAAACAATACACCCGATGTGATTTACAGTTTACTCTTTCTTGGGATTTCATTACTCAAATTAATTACATTTTCATTTTGGTACCTTGAAGATTCAATCCAGGTACCATTATCATAGATATGTGGAGCATCAATCCAGTTTCATTATCTCATATACTTGGACCCTAAATTGATCACAAATATCAATGTAACATAGAGTATCAATCTTGGACCAAATATTAGGTACATGGTGAATCAATCCAACAACAATTCATATGCATGTGTCAGGGGACTATAACATCATTATATCAACCCACGAGAACGTCGAGCATCTGTCTAGCACTCACCCAACAATGTTGACACACACACACACATATATATATATATATACACCAAGGTTGAACACTTGTGACATCATTATCAATCATTAACAATAAGGTACACTTTTTCATTTATCAAAACCAACCAAGGGAACTTTACTTTTATCATAAGGAACAATATGGTAAATCCCCCATTAATCTATTTATCATCAATTATAACACAAATCATTATACCTTATAATTTAATCCAATCAACCTGCTACACTAACTAGGAAAAATACAATGAGAGTTGGGGGTGTTGAATCAAGGTATAATAGATTAAAACACCTACTCTTATTGGATCTTATTTATTTGATAAGAAAAACACCATTCTATCAATTTTCTATAACAATGTATAAACATGATGAAAAGAATGATGGAGATATAATTATTTGAAATTGTTCACCATCATTTTTCTATGTCCAAGGAGCATACAAAAAAATTATACCGATCTACCAAAATTTTTAAGGCTCACTTCAAAATCAATATTCTGGAACAATCAGGTCTATACCAAAGCTCACTACATTTTCAATGTTTAGTTTCATCTCACTTATTTTACAAAGGTCACTCACATAATATCTTTCGATGGCTCACTGCAAGTGGAATTTCCAACCTTCTTCCTTTTCTAACTCGTACTGCTCCTGAATAGATCAACACATAATTTATTTACATGTAAGTCCATCATTAACAATAATGAATGCATCCAAAACTATAGGTAGATGATATTTTGAATTATTGTTTTCACATGGCAGATGAAATCCACTTTCCACATAAGATTAGATTACAAAAATTGATTTTCTGAAATATTTTAGTAGTTTTGTGAACTTCCTTTCACCCTCTATGAACTATCATGCATCCTACATGAACTAGCTTGTATCGGGTAGCACATGTGCTTCACGTACAATCTTATCTTTGTAGAAATCTATGATCCTCCCACAAGTGATGAGCCTCCAAAGAATAAAGTTCTTCAGTATAATTTATTATCTCAATGAGGTTAATGCAGCATGATTCATGGTAAACATGAATCATTTGTGGTCATCATAATATAACTAATATACTATGTGGCATGAGATCTTTACAGTTCATTATCTTCAAATAGTTCTCCCTGAAATCCTTTGTGAGAAACATTATTTCCCATATAACAAACACTCAAATTTGAGACCAAATAATTTGGAAAATACTAGGAATATTCTCCACCTCAGACATCTACTTTGAAAACACCAACCATTCTGAGATGTGGTCATCTGGATTTGTCAACAAATAATATCACCCAAAAAAATAAACTTGATATATTGAGGGATTTTCTCCCCATCCATCTCTCTCATTGGGTTTTCTGACAAGACTTCACAATTTAATACATCGCTAAATCTTCTTCCATCATCAACCAAAATTTGATTCTTGTGATTCAGATTGCGATCAATGATTTAGTCAACACAAACTCTATGCACAAATGATCCATGATTAGTGTGAGAAACAAGAGTAGCATGAACATCTCATCAATGAATAACTTAATTCAAAAACCACTCATATATTATTATCATGAACACCATCATTCATGCTATAAGACTGTTGATCAACTAACTTAAGAATTTTTAGATTTTAAACTTCTTGAATTCATACCCCCCAGTATCAGATTCTCCCTTGTCTTGAATAAGACATCTTTTCCACATTTATAGAAATAATTTCTCCCCATTTTTCAACGAATATGAAGGTCAATTTTTTTGGGTTTGCAATAGGGTAAAAGACACAGATCAAAATATTTGGGAAAAAGCATTATACATATGGTAGAGGGGGTCCCACATAAACACTTTTTGATGTGTGGGGAGTCCACCGAACTAGTATATATTAGTCACACACTTGTTTGTGAAAGGCCTTCATGATAATTTCTGCAACATATTGTTCATTAGGAACAAAATAAAACTTCAATAGCCCATGCTCTAACTTATCCTTGATAAAATAATACATGATTTTAATATGGTTCATTCTTGAGTGATAGAATATATATTTTCTAATATTTATAGCACTTGAATTATCATAATAAATTCTCATCGAATACTTCACATCAGCTCCTATATAATCATGACGTTGTTTCATCCATAATAACTATGTGCAAGCTTGAGTGGCCACAATATATTCTCTTTTTAAGGTGCTTAATGTAATGAATTTTTTTTTTCTATTATAGATAATAAATACACAATATTCCAAGATAGAATGAACCACCGGACATTTATTTTATATCTTCTATTGATTCAGCCCAATCGATATATGTGTAGACCAATAACTCTTTCTAGGATTTTTATTTTTATAGAAAAAAAAATCCACCATCACCATATTATACTGAATTATTATTTTCACTACAATAAAGTGGGTTCCCTTGGGATTTCCTTGATTATTTTCATCAAGGAATATTTAAAAAATATATATGATGTCTTTTCATTGTTAAATATAATATTTTTCCAATGATTTTACTATATTTTGTGACATTAACTGCATTGCCATCATCATCCCATGCCAGTTTCATCTAAGTAGCCATTTGATTCTTTATATATTTGTAATTATCCATTAAAAATATTCTAAAACCACCATGGAATATTTTTATTGATAAATGAGTGTTCCAAACATTCCTTGTGTCAGTTATAAACCAATAAAAACATTAGTTCAACAGTCATTAACATTTGTAATTCAATTTACATGAATTATGTGAATAGATTGAATTGCACTTTATCAGATCCCACAAAAAAAAATCATTGACATATATCATCCCCATCAACTTTGATTACTGTCATTATTGGCATATAAGTTATAATAAAATCCACCACGATGAAAACACAACATCTTAAAAAACTTATCTACTATTTAATACCATTCTTCGAGTTATTGATTCAACCCATATAGTTCCTTTTTCTGAAAAAAACTATTCTCATCTACATGAATGAGAAAAAAACTATCTATAAATATATACATCTTCTTCCCGAACCACATTTAGAAGTGCTAACTTGACATGAATATGGAAAACATTTAACATTATTTGTAATTATATGGTCATGATTAATCTGATTGTCTATATAATTAAAAAAATTCAAATGTTTCATCAACCTCAATACCCTCTATTTGGGAGTAACTTTTTTCACACTAGTAATTATTTATTTCAAATCACTGCACCATCTTTATTCATCTTATTGTGAAATAACTATTTATCCTCAAGGAAATTATTATATGTTGGTAACAAAATTATATCCCATATATGAATCTTCTAAATTTGTTAAATCTCTTCATTCATCGCATGAACCCAGTTTTAGTCTCCTAATGTTTCGTCAAAACATTTAGCATTAACCTATGACAAGAACTATTCTTCCTATAGATTGTTCTTCCTCTTTGTCTTCTGTGATGGTGTCTAATCAACGATTATTTTATATCTATCAATTTCATCTCTTCTTTCAATATTTTTCTGATATTGGTTCATGATCATCCTTTTAGTTATCTAAACCTTACTCTGAATTAGCCTTTGGAACTAGAACATCCCCAGATCTGCTTATCACTTAATCACTATCCTCCCGAGACTGATTGTGTATTTGCTAATGATACATCTCATTCTCTACTATAGTTACATCATATCATTAAAATAAAATTAGAATCTACTTATTGAATAATTTATATTCTTTTTATTTTGATTGAGTAGTCATGAAATATCCCTTCATCTCCATGGGATTCAAACATCTATTGTTTCTCTTTATTATGAATGAAAGAGTTACTTCTGAATACTTATAATTAATTTAGTGTTGGTTTCTCTAGATATCATATTTCTTATTCAATCATCTCTTATTTTGTACATTATAATAGAAAACATGATGTGTACAATGATATCATCCCTACTTCTTTCCAAAAACATCTCTAGAATATTTTTCTCAACGGCCATTGTTCTATACATTTTGTTGATAATTTTATTTCTTATCTCAACTACAACATTATGATATTGCCTTATTACTCATGAAACATGATTCATTATCCTATGTTTCTCGATATAATTATACAATTGGGTATCTTTGCACTCTGTTCCATTATATATTCTGATATTCAGGATTTTTTGAATTAACATATTATCAATCTTATTTCAATATGTTGTTATGAAACTGAACAACTAAAACATGTGAGTGGTGACTAAAACCCATTCCATTATTCTAAAATGACCCATTAATAGAACATAATATCTCCATCCATCAATATATCATGGATAAATAGGTCCTCACATATCAATATTCACAAATTCGTGAACTCTTTATTGTCCTTTTCTATTTTACATTATATGTACATAGAATGATCTTCCCTTGCTGAAAATAATCACACATAATTTTATGATCACATGATAACATATGGAGGAATAAAGAAGCATAAAATTTTCTAAAATTTCCAATGATTTTTGGCACAAATTACTATGGAGTTTATGAAATAACTTTTTGATTCTCCCCTAAAAAATAACATTTCTTCTTACCCACTAACAAGGTGGATATTCACCTTCGTATGTATTCCCTAAAAAAACACTGCACCATATATTTCCTTAACAAAATAGAATATCTTTGAAAATATTATAAAGTTATTTGAGTCACACTATTGAATTAAATTTAACATATTTTTACTACGACGTTGAACAACAAAGACATCTATACATCTAATGTCTTTCCCCCCAGAAGTGTATTTTCCTAAACAAATAATTTTCAGGACATCACCATTACCAAATCAAAAAATAAATTCCATATCATACCAAATTCCTTCTACCAGTTCCTTTTTTGATACCATGCGGGGTGGGGGGGAGGCACCCACTATCAATGATCCATATTACATTGTGGTGTGATGATTTGAATTCAATTTCTACAACTTCTTCCAATTCATCTATATTATTTTTGATCTTTTTCTGACTTTAAAACCAATAAAGATTTATTTTCATAATATGTCATGGATTATGAAGAAATAGATTTATATTTCAGAGCTCAAAATTGATTTATTAAATTCATGATCATTTGATGATAATTTCAACTACTTATAATGACTATATTCTTTCTTATTCGATATGTTCATATGCTTTATTGATGAGAAATATATTTCTATTTGTATTAACCCACCACACCTGAAATAGGGTCCATAAATTGGTGTCCTGTAGAATTTGGATTTTTATGGTTTTCTATGTTTGTCTGGTTACCTTTGGTACCTATTTTCTATGGAACACACATATTGTGAGTGTCCCATATTTTCACAACAGTAACATGTAATGTAGGGTGCATTCCTATTTTTCATTACAACATGACTAATTTTACCTTGTGTTTTTTGAATCCTATGGTTTTGATTCATACCCAAATAAATATTCAGCATTATATTGGTATCTTGTGGTCTAACATTAAACATTACTACTTTTATTTTTGATCATTCCATGTACTGTTTTTATTGTACTAATCAATTTTTTTCATTATTTATAATCCTTTGTTTCACTAGAACTATTAATTCTACTTTTAATTGGTTTGTTGTTGTTGTATCCTAGTTTTATAAAACCAAGATTTTATCCTAATCTTTCAATTTCCATCTCATATGGAAAACTACCTCTCCATGTTCATTGATATGTTTTAGTATATCATTCCATGTATTATTTAAACTATCAATCTCCCTTTTATATTTTAGATATTTATTTTTTATTAAACAAAATTTCCTAAATTCATTAGAATTGAATATTTATGCCTTTTAATTTTACCCTCTAGTTCAGACTCTTCATCTTCCTACTATTTTATATTGATTTTTTCATCATTAACCAGCCTAGTGGATTTATTTTTTTGGATAAAAAAACATTTATATATTCAACAACAACATGTAATTTGATCTGATGATCAACTATCCCTTCCACTTCCCCTTATTCATTGTTAATATCTTCCCTAGATTGAAATTTTATGAAATCTTCCACCATATAGTCTTCTCCATGGACCTTATAGTACGCAAATACATTTCACTTAGATTCTTTTTATCTGTCATTGTAATTTGAATGTAGATTATTCTTTTTTAAGAAATTTCTCAGGGTGAACCTCCTACCTTTCACATTGGAAGAATAATTCTTCCCAGGAATTTTATCATTGTCTTCATCATCATCTTGAAGTTTCTTAGGACATATTTCTACAAGATGTCCATTCATTCCACAAATAAATCATGAATGTGGATGTTACCCTTTGAATTTTCCCCATTTTGTTCCATATTTGAGGACATAAATTACATGACATCATCCACATTGTCATCCTCAAAACTATCGTAAATAGTGATATTTTTTATGGACATAAATTCCACTTCTTTGGAATTCCCATTTTCTATAGCATCATTATCATTATTCCTATTATCATATGTGATAATAGTACAATGCAAGCTATCCAATGAAAACTCATTTGGATCATTATCCTCCAATAAAAAATGATTTAGATTAAACGGATGTGGTATTTTTCTCAATATGCACTTAAAATAATTATATATTTAATAATTTAACTGTGAATATGAATGCGCTCCATAAAAACATTCACCCTTACAAAAAATTCCCCAAACTATTCATTAGGGTGGATTCTCAATTCTTCTTACCATTTCCCTAGACACTGTTGTTTTGGTTCTCTAACTTTTGAGTCTCCCTAAAAAATATTTTCCAATTTTTCACACATATAATGTGATGAAATACATGAAAAGAAAATTTTATATATATTAATGGATAGTGATACAGATAAATCAATGATTCCTCTGGAATCAATATCCAATTCCCAATGTTCTGCATCTAATAAAACATTACTATACATACTAGAAAAATACCACCTACTGCAGCTATAAATAAATCCATACCCAACAATAAAAATATTTTTTTATTAGATTTTTTATAGTGTAAAATTTCTTCCATCAAATACCAGAGTCCATTTATGAGTAACCACTTCCATTTCATTAACTAAGATGGAACCAATGACATTCAACTTTTAGATTTGATACCAATTTTTATAAAATCTAGGTTAAATACAATAAAATGGGGGGGGGGGGTTAGTCAGTATGTGAAAGATTAAAACACCTTCCCCCTTTGAATCTTGTTTCATTGTTAGACAGAACACTCTTATATTTGTTTCTCATAGAAATGTACAAAAATAAAATAAATAATGAATGAGACAAAATAATTTTACATGGATCACCCTCACTGAGATATGAATAAATGGAATAGAATGAAAATTTTCTAACGTAATAAATTACTAAGGATATCTTCTAAATCAACATTCGATATAGATCACTTAAATTCCAAATCTGCATGACTTTATAATTTTTAGGGTCAGATAACTTCTCTCCAAAGGGTAACTCCCAAACATTCATTTGATGGCTCACTACTAGTGGAAAGGATCACCTTCTCCGTCTTCCTATTTTCACTTCTCTGAAAAGGATCCAAAAACAGTTTATGGACATGTTTTCCCTTCAATTATAATAACTAATCCAACCTCAACTACATGTAGATGATCTATTGAAATCCTATTTTTACTCTATAACTCAAATTGACATTTTAACATAATTCTATTTTGTAGAATTATCTTTTGTGAACTATCATATTCCCTTCTCGAACATCCTTTATCCCATCGTGAACTTGAGTTCATCTTCTGCGAACTACATTGTACCACGTGGCAGGAGTTCTTCACAGATTTTTTTTTCTTTGTGGATAGCCTATACATTGTCAATGGTTGATTCCTCATGAACCACTAATTCTTAATATACCTCATTGGACTTGGAATCCCTTTTTCTTTTCAGGTTTCCATGCTCCTAAAAACCCTATCTATGATTGTATTTACTAACTATATCCATTGCATAATTTTATCCTAAGGAAACTCTTCTATGTCATGAAATCCCCCTCATGAACTAATTCATAAATTCCATAATTCTTCCTGTGATGGTCTTATCTAATGAAATATTCTCCCTTATATGATGTCATTATGTAAATTTTATAGGAAAATAAATCCCAAACCACCCACTAATTAAAAATTCCCAAAATTATGATGTGGTATAGCCATTTCCACAAACTACTATGTGGTCTGAATAGTGTCTTAATCCTTTGTGACAGTTGATGCCATATGAAAACAAAAACCCCCTAAGGATAATTTAATCACCACCTCAATTTCTTAAACGATGATGCTACTATGAATGGAAATCCCCCAACTAATAATGAGCCTTCCATGAACGGATTTATCTATATAGTTAATGTGGAGTGCTTTATGGTTAGCATACCTCCTTTGTAGTCTACAAATCCCAGCATCACTACTTTTCAGTTTTCACAATCAATGAATAGAGGCCCATTAACTACATTATGTGAAATCATTTGTGATAATCCCATTATTTAATAAAACTAACACTCAATTTTCCGGCCCAAAATTTTGTAAAACACTGGGAAAATTTGCCACCTTAATGATATGCTTCAGCCACACCAACCGAACAGTGTTGTAGTCCTGTGTATTTGATAACAAACACAATCACCCCCAAAACACCAACGCGATGACTTGAGGGAATTTTTTTCCCAACACAACCCTTTAAATACCATTATCAAAACAGGAAACAAGGATTTAGTTCATATACATAAACGCACTATTTCCCTATTATCATTCCATAAATCATCATTCAATTATATTTTCACACCCCATGGGTTTCATCAAGGCCATTGTGATAATATATAATGGTTAAATAGGATCATTTAAGGGTCATAAAAATTGTATAGGGTTTAATTCACTTTTCTTATTCAATACAGTATTTCAAAACTATGAAATGGAATGTAACAATTACATACATGATAAAAATATCATGAATATGGGAATAAGAGTGTATACCACCAAACATAGGATCGTTGATGAGAGGTCTCCAAATATTAGCCCTTAATTCAATGTACAATGACTAAAATATCAACAAAGAAGAAGATCATGGATCAAAAACTAGGATCAATTTACAAAGAAATGGGGCCCATTAAAAACCTGGATCTATTCCACCAATAATGGAAGAAATAATCCATCTCAAAGGGTAGTAATGATGGGGGAGAGAGAGTAAAAAAATCAATGAAGAGATCACATATCAAAGTGGAGATAATATTCTTCCACCAGATCATCGATTTGTAAGATAATGAGTTTGGCATGCTGAGGAATCCTCAAGGGAGCCTCCAAAAGAAAGGGAACATGTATTAGGACTAGTGGAAGGATTAAGGATATAAATCACGGTGTTTGTGGATTTTTTTTTATTTTAAGAGGTTAAAAATTCAGGACATGTGGTTTCCTAGACTATCCACATGGTTAAATAAATTGTTATCTCAAACAATGTGACCCTACTATGCAAGGGGTGAATGATTTTTCATAGAGTCGTACGGTCTGTTAAACCACGTGTAAACCGTGAAAACTTCACTATCCAAGGGGTGCCTCATTTCTTGGGTGGCCACATAGTTTTTGAAAACTATGTTGTAACCGTTTACATACCAAAAACAACCCAAAATCTTATAAAACACAAATGAACGCACCATAGATATTCTCCAATCAAAAGGAAATTTAAATAAGGGTAAAAGGTTCATAAAATGATGTGTGATATATCTCTAGAAAGCATGAAGTATTACACATGGATATTTATGTTGATGGACCAATATTCATGTATGATACTAATTAAATAATAATAAATATATAGAATTAATATATCATATTAATTATTACCATACCATCCATGAAGAAATGATAATCTCATTCATGTGTAAGATGGACTACCATCCCACTACGAAACACAAGTTTTTATATTATTGCATCACATGGATGTTATATGTAAAGGTATTTACTGAAATAATAATATATTTATAATATTATGGTCATTATGAGAGGATAAAATAACACTTACCTTTTTCCATCAGTAATTAAAAAATTTTGAAAAGTTACACTTGCATATATCCAGCCTACCGTCTCCAGGATTGTAATGTAATTATTTTTTCATAACGATAATTCATGGAAATTTTGAGAATAATTGTTTATGCATTAATATGATAATTATGTGATTTTTTTTATTCTGGAGATGATGGACTAATGACTACTAATCATGGTAAACCTAGAAATTCCATTTTAAAATTATGAAATTAGAATCATCAAAAACACATAACGTGGAAAAACTGGTTATGTTATTGAAAAAATTATTAAATTAAATGATGAAAATTATTTAACTATAAGCAATTAAAACATTAATTTTTTTTAGAAAATAAATTATTGATATAATATATTTATACAAGAGATAAAATATAAAAATGACAATGTATAGACTCATTATGTGGTTTTCATCTCAAAACAACCATCTTTGAGACAAAAGTTCTTTTAGGCACATAATTTCATTTAAATAGAGTATATAATTCCATGTTAAATTTTATAACATGAGTCCTTCATTAATCATTATATTTTAATTTATAATTCATTTCCATCATTCTTGGGAGTTATAATTTTGAAGTGACTAAGTGGTAGGGGTTTTTGTCTCAATTTAATTTTAATTGGGATTTTTTATGATAGAATTTTTGTTGTAAGAAATTATTTTTTATTGTAAGAAAAAACACTGTAATTTTATTCTACTGCGGTTATTAATTATTTTCTCAAGTAATATCACTTATTTTCTTCTCTTTGGTATTTAAAATTATTATGAAAATATTTTTAAAAAGGTTCACTTTATTTCTATCTTCGGTCAAAAATAAATTTTCAACCATATCAATGTTTTAAAAAAATCAAGAATATTTTAAACATTATCCATATGATTTTTAAATGAATATTTTACCAGGTTAAATTTATATAATATGGTTTTAAATGAATCTTATTATTGTTTTCTGAATGAGGTGGTTTTTAACCTTTTAACAAGATTGGAAAAGATTTTTTTTTAACTTATGTTACTTGTATACAATTTCCCACCATCATAAAAACTAATTTTGTTGAAGTTCCTCTATAAATTTCTAAGGATATTTTGTGAAACAAAATTTTTTTCTATAAATTTTTTGAAATTTTTAGACATTGATGTTTTCATTTAAATTTTAATAGGTATATTTCATCATGAAATATTCCATATTCCATATGTTTTCATTTTTTGTTTTCATTGATGTTTTCATTTATATATCGCTTATAAATTAGGTATATATGTCTATGAAATGTATATATAGCTTAATCATCATTCCTTATTATGGGGTAATATATACCAAATCATTATTTCTCAAATTATTTCCTTAAGAAATCTTTTTTGATTATTATATGAGGAAATATTATGCAACACATTTTATTTCAATAGGTAATTATAATATTTATACCTTATGATTGATTTCCATTTTTGGCACACATAAGAATATACAAGATATTAATGTGGTTGTTGGGACTAGAATTTTATATCCCTCTAATGAATTATTTAATGTTATAGTCTCATGATATTCCATTTATTGGATTAGGGAGTGAAACTAATATATATAACAATAATCTTTCCACCATGTGATGTTGTCTCGATTTTTTTCCATGACATATTTTTAGGTCATGTCTTATGTTACGGCCACAATTCCTATTTTTCCATTATCTTAGGAAACAATGTCACTTATTTTATTATAGCATTTTACTAACCTTGATCCCTCTATTTTATGATATCTTGTTTTACCTTTGACTCACATGTTATGTTTCCTTGTCATTTTTATTACCTTACTGGATTTTTTGATCATCTCATATGTCTATGTATTCCTCTGGTTATCCTATGTAGTTTAAGTAGATCAAAAAGATTTTGATCTCATTATGTAAAATAAAATAAATATGTTTTATTTTTAGTCTCACTTTTTTTCATTATGAACCTATTTTTTGAAAATAAATAGGCCTCACATTCATTTAATTTAAATTATAATATGTTTATGTAAAAAATCCATTAATAATGCGCGGAGAAGGATTTTTCCTCTATAGTTCCTAATCAGAATAAAAAATTGGGATTTGCAGAATGAAGTAAAAAATATATTTCAGTTGGCATTCATAGAATAAAAATGGTTTGGAAGTGTGAATAATAGAGGATAGGGGGTGGCCTATTAACAGTGGGGGAGAGGAAAACATGTAAATTTTTAAAATAAAATTTTATACCCATGTTTTATTAATTCCAAAAGGCTCAAAAATGAATTATACTAAAAAATATATAAGGTTTGTGTTCCAAATAAATCCATTAAATAATATTTGGACATGTTTTAAGGTCATTTTAACTATTTTTTTAGTTTAAACCCTATTAAACCCATTTTAATGAAAAAAAAAGTAATTAATTTTCACTATTTTTACTATTCATTATAGGAAAAAATTAAGTAGAAAATTTTATATAATATTAATTATTGCGATTAAAAATATTTATTCCTTTTTTCCAAGATCAATTCATAGAATTGGATTATTTTAATTTATAATTAAACCAATGGATGCGATGAAAAAACGATTTTATAAAAGGGAATATTTTTAGAAGTATAAAACATTTTAATATGGATATTCAACATTAAATTGAATATCAAAACCTAAATGGGATTAATTTTAATATTAATGATCTAATTTTAAATTTCAATAATTTAAAAAAATATTATGATTTAAATTATTTAAAATAAAAGTAATTTTTTAATAAAAATAATATTCTTCACTATTCAATAAAAATTAATCATTTTATAAAAATAAAATAAAAACTCACCTAATGATAATTTTTAAATGTTTCTTAAAAAATGTGTTCATTTTTTAATATTAAATTCATAAAACTTTCAAATATTAACTTTATTATTTGGTCACAGAAAGTAATAAAAAAAATTTTTTGAAAAATTTAGTTTTGCAGTCTATAAAGGCGTTACCATAAATTAAGTGCTTATTAACAATCTATTTTATTTTTCTAAAAAAATAGAAATTATATTAACAATGTTTTTATTATTGTTCATAACTGATTTTTTAATGTATTATTTATAACATTTATTATTATGTATTTATATTTATGTTATATTACTGTTATCTAAAACCCAGTGTTGCGTAAAACGCAAGCTAGTGAAGAAATTACATTTTTTACGGAAAAAAAATATTTCAATGAATTTTGATGCCTAACATTAAAATCCCATAAAATGATGTTATCCCTTGAAATTAAATCACTCTAAGAAAACCAATTGAGGATATAACTGCTTTATCAGACCCCCAAGTTCCCATATGACTTCCTGAAGTTGGTGGTTTTTCCATAAAACCAAGATTCTATGAGGGGCATTTTCTTGTAGAACATTTTTTATATGATAAATAATACCCAAATTTTTTTCTTCATAGGAATTATAATTATCTAATTTTATTAAATCTATATTCTTTATATTTGAATGACCATGTGTGTAATTCCTCTGGAGGGATATATGGAAGAAATATTTGACTTGAGAGATGTTTGGTGAAAGATCTAAGAGATAAGACATTGTCCCTAATCGATCAAGAATCTCGAAAAGGAAAATATTACATAAGTCATAGATTTCATTTATCCATTAGAATAATTGCCTTCTTCCATGGGTAATGTTGTCAAAAAACCTTCTCACCAACTTCAATATTCAGATCATGCTAATGATTTTCATCAAAAACATTTTTATAGACACTAAGCTTCCATGATGAGTTTTTGAATGGATATTATATTATCTTCCATTTCTTTATCTACATCATGTCAAAATAGAGTTTATTCTCTAACTACATCCTAAAATGTTTGTGTTGTGCACTTATTTTCATAGAGGTATTCATAAATATCATTCTAAATGCTTTAATGAAGGCCCGTATTCTATTAAAAATCGACTAGATGGTGGTGTTCTACCCAACTTCCTTTGAAATACATAGAAAATTATATCATCATATCCTCTAGGGTTTTAATGATTCTATAAAATAGGAAATATATATTAGGATGATATATAGTATTGAGACAAAATTTAGTATAATGATTTCACTTAAGTGTTCTCCAAAATTTCAATGTAAAACTCAGATCCTTATCTAACACAATAGAATTTATTACACCCTACAACCTTACCACTACAAATAGTGGGGGATATTTGAGTCATGTGTGGATTATTGTTTTTCTTGTAAGATTTTGGTTCATGATATGATGGTCTGTAGGTGTTAGAGTAAGAATAAAGAAAATACATGGCTGGAATGAAGGGTGGATGCCTCTGGTGAAGGCTCATAGAGAACGTATTTGCTGTCGATCCTAGTGTTTGATGAAGGATCTAGGATGATGGGAGAGTTGGAATATTTGGAGATGAAGCCAATGAAGAATCCTTAGTAAGAGAAATTTCAATAAAGAAGACCAAAAATTGGATTCCACTAGACCCCAAGGTAAGTGTAGTCCATGATCAGCTGAAATGAGACTTGAAATTAGGGTATGATAAAAAAGAAGTAGAGGTATGATATGGCTCCATGACCAATGGGGTCGAGATGAATTGTGGAGATGGGTATATGATCTCTAGGCTGAACTCAGTGCATTTAGAAGTGACTCCTAAACTTTCCTTGGAGGAATTGGGGGTGAAAATGAGTTTTAGGGGTTAGAACGTCTAAAGGAAGTGTACTATAGAAGGTTTGATGTGTCATAAATTTGAAAGTGAGACCATTCAGGTTCAAGTATGCATCCCAACCTGTAACAAATATGTAGGATTGTAAATTGAAAGGGAGTATAATGATCATGAAGGTCGCCAATAGGGACAGGTCCCTAAATAGGGGTTTGTTGTGTATGGTGTTGAATCAGAGGATGATTCCCCTAGTAATTTTTTTGAGGATCATGTTGGATGAACACATTCTAATGGTTTTATAGCATGATAAAGAAGAAAGATACAAAATCAAAATTGGATATGGGACACTCCACCTTTAACAATGGGAGGAAGAACAAAGGATGCAAGTAATATTCTTTATTACGAAAACCAATGGAGACTTGGTCAAGAAAAAAAATTAAAGCAAATGAAATGGAACATGTCATGACCCCCTCCCAACAAACTGTACCCCTCCTGGGTCGGCAATGTGAGAAGGGAGATAATTACCCCCAAGTCCCGCCACCAGTAGGCCTCGGGTCGGTGACTAACATCGAGGGTATAGTAAACACACAAATTAGAGGCATTACCCTCTAAGAGAGCACATGCAAAAGAGAGAGATGAGATAGACACCTACCAACTCCAACCCAGATAACAGTATAAATGAAAACCCAAGTACACATATGAAATGTCATACAGAAGTACTACAACTGAAAGGGGAAAATAGAAATTACCCAAAAGAAAGTAAAAACAACAGCAACCACCAGCCCGAACAGCTCCTGCAACCCCAAGCTAGTAAACACCATCCGGACATTCAACCTGCTCAAAGTGACACTAGTGCAGAAAACGTTTTTTACGTTAGTTATTTTTCATTTTTTACGTCGGTTTCTAGCCGACGTTAATACGGGTGATGTTATAAATAACGTTTTTGACGTCGGTTATTTAAAAACCGACATCAAAAACACAAAATCGTGATGTTTATGATGTCGGTTATTTTAGAACCGACGTGATAAATAAAATGGGAAGGGTTTATCACGTCGGTTCTTTAACAACCAACATGATAAAAGGCCTGGAAAATGGTTTATCACGTCGGTTATTAAAAAACCGATGTGATAAAAGAACGGGGAAATGGTCTATCACGTCGGTTATTAAATAACCGACATGATAAACTGGGGGGCAGGGGGTTTATCACGTCGGTTATTATAGAACCTCCATGATAAACTAGGGGGGTTTATCACGTTAGTTATTAAACAACCGACATGATAAACCGGGGGGCGGGGGGTTTATCACGTCGGTTTTTTAATAACCGACGTGATAAACTGTGGGGAGGGGGGTTTATCACGTCGGTTATTATATAACCGCCGTGATAAACTGGGGGGGAGGGGGTTTATCACGTCGGTTATTAAATAACTGACGTGATAAAACGGGGGGAGGGGGTTTATCACATCGGTTATTATATAACCGACGTGATAAACCATTTTCCATGACTTTTATCACGTTGGTTATTAAATAACTGACGTGATAAACCATTTTCTAGGCCTTTTATCATGTCGGTTATTAAATAACTGACGTGATAAACCATTTCCCAGGCCTTTTATCACGTCGGTTATTAAATAACCGATGTGATAAACCCAATTTTTTTAAAAAAAAATTAATGCAGTCATCTACTCTCCACTAGAATCAACCAGAAAACAAATCAAGAAATCGTACCACAAAAATAGAAGTAGATTAAAATTAAGCATGTACATTGATAACATATAAAACGTACCCCCTAGACAGCCCCCACCCTCATGTATACCCCATGGACAGCCCTCCCCCACCCCGTTGGAGCCCTCACCCTCATGTATACCCCCTGGACAGCCCTCCCCCACCCCATTGGAGCTTCCACCCTCATGTATACCCCTTGGACAGCCCTCCCCCACCCCATTGGAGCCCCCACCACACTCATGGACTACCCCCTGACCCCCGGACAACCCCAAACACCCCTCGACAACCCCCCACCCACCTAAACAGCACCCCCTCACCCCACTTGACAGCCCCCACCACACCCCTGGACAGCCCCAAACACCCCTGGACAACCCCCCACCCTCATGTATACAACCCCACCCCTAGACAGCACTCCCACACCCATGGACTGCCTTCCCACACCCCTGGACAGCCCTGCCACCCCCCTAGACTGTCCCCCCACCCCACCGGACAACCCTCCCAGACCGCTGGACACCCCCTAACCCCACTGAACACACCCCCACACCCTTGGAACCCCTCCCCCATAGACCCAAATCCATACCAGAAAAACCATCATAAGTAAACCAAAACAAGAAGCAGAGCAAAATTAAACATTCACTTATATAACATTCAAAACTTACACTGTCAACTTCAAAAAAAACTAAATCCAACCTAAAAAACTACCAAATACACAATTACAACGACAATATTCAAAATTACATTTTACATTACAAACAACTAAAATTCAATCAAACCTGTAAAATAATTTGACCACTCCACTTGTAAGTGTTTTATGTCTTCAGCGGTATAGGTTTTAGGGTCATCAAAAAGCTACAAATGAAAAATAAAGTAGTTAACGTGTATAATGAATAAATCAAATTGAAATATTATGGAAAAGTTTAAGAGGAAATCGTACCAGGTCAAAATTCACAATTGTCCCAGTTGTTATTATTTCATAAATAAATCTTAACATATAATATCCGCATATGATGAGGCCTTGTTGTTCATGACAATTCTATTTGAATGAGTGTAAATTCAGTATATTATTTTTATGTAATAAATCAAAAAGTACAAATTATAAATCGATATTTATCTTCGCATTTACATATTTGATCTTTGCATTTCTTTTCTTTGTGTTTTTTCGAAAGTAGGCCCATGCACTGTTAGAAAATAATATGAATGGGGTAAATTTAAAATTCATTATAATATATAAAACTATTGATAAATTGAAACTTACTTTTCCAATATATTCTTAAAACTTTCCCGCACATCACCATGGACAGATAATATCCAATAAAGGGCTTTCTCCCTTGGGAAAAAACCCCCTAACATCCAATGATCACTGATAAAAGGAAATTTGACATTAGTGGTTTTTTATGTTAAAATATAATTAACTCTTTGAGAGAAATGTGTTTCATACCTCTCACAAAAAGGCATCATCCAACATTGTGTGATTATATTCTTTTCAAATCTTTCAGCAATATAAACCATTCTTTGTTCCTCATTCAATGCACATGCTTCAGGGGAAATCAATTGTGGGTCCATGAATCCATATACTTCTGTCAGCTCATTCCTCTCACAAATGTTATAAAGATACCTAATACAAAACATACATAAGTATACTTTTTTAATAAATATAACGCAGGGAAAAGGTGTTAAGACTTACATGGAAAAAAAATTCACCACATTGATGCCCAACTTATCTCCAGTAACAAGCTCCATGATATCAGTTTTTATAATCCCCACTCTTATTTCACGTCCACAAACATGAGCTTCCATTGGAAACTCATAATAACCCGACAACAAATGTGAATATCTTGACAATCTGTCAAGACCATTTGAATCTGTATCTGATGTCATAGCCATTTGTCTTTTTTGTTGTCTATACAATATTTCTTTACCTTTGAAGTATTCCTGTAAAAAAAATTAAAAAATATTTTAGTTTTCAAAGGATAAAACAACTTTAATAAAAAAAAATAAAATAAAAGATATAACATTCATACCTCTATGGTAATGAGTCGAAGAAGTCTGGATGGCCAAATTAAAAAATGGTCGATACTCTGTCCAACTATCGCCACCTCATCTGTAGGTATTGGTACCCTAGCTGATCTATCTATAATATCCTGTATAGTGACCCTCTGATTCTCTACCTCTAATTTTTGATGATGAACTGTATCTCCTATACAATATACCAACCCATATGCTACTATATGATGTTGAGAATCATCAACATACAACTTACAATAAGTAGGAAGTTGCAGCAGAGGCGTAGGATAAAAAATGGGGTCTGTAGGCTGAGGTGGAGGAGTGGGAGCTACTGGAGGAGGTGGAGGATAAATAATGGGGTCTTCAGGGGGAGGTGGAGGAGTGGGAGCTGCAGTCTGAAATTGTCTTTTCATTTCTGCAAACATAGACTGCACTGACTCTCTAATCTTTTCCTCCATCATCGCATTGATATTATGAACTTCAGCCTCCAAGGATTCTATTTTTTTTATAAATCCCCTCAATGTTAGAAGTTGAAGAATGTGGAAAAACTTTTCTTACCGATACACCTGACGAATATCCTCTTACACGACCAGGATGTTCGGGCCTTCCCAATGCTGCAAATAAAATATCTTCCCTCCCAGTAGCTGTAAATGTCCCCTCTGAACTCTGCTCCTCAAGAGAGTCCTGTATTAATTAATTGAACATTTCTATAATGATTTAAATTATATGAAGAAAATAGTTAACTTAAATAAATAAAATAGATATCTTACAATCCTCTCAGCTACGATTCTCGATTCTTCCGAAAGATATTGCCCTTTTTTCCCTTCCGAGCTCTCTTCCATTTTTCATGTCTGGATGGAGGGGATGGAGGGGCCACCTCTCCAGAGCTTGAAGACTCACCTCTTAGTTGTTGAAATTTTTCCGCCATCATTTTATCTTCCAATAATGCATACCCTCCCTGAGAAAAACTATGAGGGTATACATTTTTAGATTGGATCTCCTGATGAGCTTTCCTTGTTTGCTGTAATTTAAGAATAAGAAATCATTAACAAAACATTAATATAATCATTTATATATGAAATTTTATAAAAGTTTACATTGCCCTTACCAGAAATGACTCTTTTCTTCTACTTTCAAAAAATTGTCTCCATGTGTCTCCATCTATAAAAGGATATATACGACATGGATTGTCATGACTCCTATGACCATAAATGAAATCAGATGAGAGGGTTTATTTGAAATCCCTCCATCTCCTGGCAGCCAACGATAAAAATTTCTTCCTGACTCCTCCAGTGTCAGGAATATCAAATGTAATCTGATAAAGAAGAGGTTAAACATATTATATATACTAGAAACATTAAAAGAATAGTCAAAAAATGACAAAAGATATTACCAAAATAGTCTCCCACAACTGAGAGATAATCTCTTTATCCACACTTCTCCAATCATCATACAGAATGATTACTTTGCTCTTAGCCTGAGTTTCTACAAAACTCTTAAAATCTTTTGCATTCAGACCTCTAGGAATATCATCATCATCAAACTCAACGACTATCCTCTGATCCTGTGTATGGGCAAGTGATAATTTTGGTAAATGTGTGCACCCATGTTTACCAACCTTTGAACTCTTTGTCGTAATAGAAGCATGTGAATGTTCATCCCCAGAGGTATGACCAACAATATGCTCCTCTCTAGAATCATGTGGTTGATCATCTGAATGATCTGTCATTATCCTTCAAATCAAAAAAACAAACGTCAGTTCACAAATATACAAATTCAAATATTTTAATACTACTGTAATCAGAAAATAGAAAAGTGTACTAAGTTACATAATAGTAAACAATGGTAATATGGTAAGCATGTTAAACAATGGTAAATATGATAAATATGGTAAATATGGTCAAGATGGTCAAGATGGTAAACATGGTAAAAATGGTAAACCTGGTAAACATGGTAAACATGGTAAATTAATTGTTAGTGAACAAAAATAATAGATATATAATTCATGTAATGGTTATAAACATGATAAAGTAAACTAAACAAACGTAAAACAAACAAAAACATATACTTATTTTGTTTTAAAACGTGTTTTAATAAATAAAAAACTTACAATATCTAAAATTTATGGAAAAAATAAATGTAAACAAGAAATAAACATATATTACCTGTAATTTTAGGAATGTACAAATGGATTGTTTTCCCAAATTCCTTCGTCGTGATCGTTCCTTATGGCACAAACTATGTCTTCAACATGATCATCATTATGTTCTATTAATCTTTCCATGGAAGTAGGTATCTCACATAAATAAGCATATTTATCAATTTCATCCTCACCAACATATTGTTTTTTCCCTTGTAAAACAACAGCCCACTGCTTATCCGATTGATCTACTACATAGAAAATTTGTTTTGCATGTGTTGCCATTATAAAAGAATCAGTTGTGTCTTCCAATCTATTCAGATTAACAAGTGTCATTCATTGTGTCTGACACTGTTATTACCGTTAAACCATTTACAGTTAAAAATGGGAACTTTAATTTTAATTTAATCAACCTCCCATATGTCTTCAATCACTCCATAATATTCACTTGATGGAGAAATTGGGTTTTTTTCCTTAGCACTCGAAAAATGCATTGCTTCTGCAAACACCAATACACCACTATTCTGAACTGTACTTCTATTTTCCTGAGCTTTCGTATGAAATTTATAACCATTAATTTCATAACCGGACCATGTTAACACATTTAAACATGGACCACCCACTATCCATTTTATTTTCTCTGTTACATCTGATCTACAAAGCAAAGTCTTTTTAATCCATGACAAAAAAGTTTTTTTGTGCTCATTCAAAATCCACATTTCTTTCTTCTTTAGATGACATTGTTTCAACTCATAAATATGAAATGTGATATACGGTTGAGCATCAGCTTTGTTATTCAAGATTTATGATTATAACTTCTTCATATGTTCAGCTAACAATGATTTGACTTTCAAGCCGTGAATCCCATTTCCCTCATTATTAACTCATTCATGGCGAGATGGAGGCAAACCTTTGTGTTGCGCCACAGCCAAGTAGCTCGTACAAAACTCTGTTACCTCCTCAGAAATATACTTTTCAATAAAGGAGGCTTCAGGTCGATATAGATTTTTAATATACCCCTTTAATATTTTCATATACCTTTCAAAAGGATACATCCAACGAAGATATACAGGTCCACAAAGATTTATTTCTCGAACCATATGAATCATTAAATGCACCATTATATCAAAAAAAGTTGGAGGAAAATACATTTCCAATTGACAAAGTATAAAAATTGCATCATTTTCCAAAATGTTCAAAGCATTCACGTCAATCACCTTGTTACAAATTGAATTGAAAAAATAACACAACCTTATTATAGTCTTTCTGACATGAATGGGCAATATTCCATGCAATGCAACAGGTAGAATTTGTTGCATCATGATGTGACAATCATGTGATTTCATACCTATCAACTTCAAGTCCTTCAATGAGACAAAAATTTTTACATTAGAAGAATAACCTTGAGGCACTTTGGTATCATGAAGTCACTGACAGAAACTAATTTTCTCCCTCTTCGATAATGTATGAAAAGTCGGGGGAAGAAATGTTTGTCTTCCTTTAGGAGTGGGAGCTAACTCCAAATTTATTCCCATTGATAGAAAGTCTAATATTGCATTCAACCCATCTTTAGTCTTTCCTTTAATATCTAACAATGTTCCAATCAGAGAATCACAGATATTCTTATCCACGTGCATGACATCAATATTATGTTTAACTTCATGATACCTCCAATATGGTAGCTCAAAAAAAATTGACCTTTTCTTCCAAATATGTCTATCATTACCAGATTTCTGTGTCTTTCCCAATGTCACATCAAGGTTTTTCACCCTCTCAAAATACAGATCAGGGGATAAAGGTTTTGGAGTAGTATCAAATTTTTGTGAGCCATTGAATGCCTTTTTTAGTCTTTTATAAGGGTGTTCCATAGGCAAAAACTTTCGATGACCCATGTACACTGTTTTCCTCCCATGATGCAATTGACAATATGACGTCTGTTGTTTGAAAATTGGACATGCTTTATGCCCTTTAACACTATATCTAGAAAAATTTCCATACACTGGGAAGTCATTTATAGTGAACAGAAGCACTGCATGCAGTTGAAAATATTCTATTTTATAAGAATCATACACCCTAATACCATCATCCCATAACAGTTTCAAATAATCAATCAATGGTGAAAAGTAAACATAAATATCATTACCGGGTTGCCTTGGACCAGAGATCATTTTACTCAACATGAAATATTTGTGCTTCATACAAACTTCAGGAGAGAGGTTGTAAATTACCAATAAAACAGGCCCTGAACTATGTGTGCTACTGAGGGTTTGGTATGGATTCATTCCATCTGTTCACAACCCTAATCTGAGATTTCTAATTTCATTTCCAAATATAGAATATTGTGCATCAATTTTCTTCCATTGTGGAAAATCAGATGGATGACGTATTTTTCCATCACATACCCGCTCTTCAGCATGCCATCTTAACCTTTTTTCATCATGTGAATTAGCAAATAAACGTTTGAAACGATTAATTATAGGAAGATACCAAAATACCTTTGAATAGAGCTTTGTAATCTCTACACCAACCTGTGATTTTTCTTTCACCTTATACCGTGATGTCCCACATTTAAGACACTGACAGAAATTCATATTCCTTCCTATAAATAATGCAGTCATTCGGACAGACATGTATTTTCTTGTATCCCAATCCCATCGGGCATAATATTTTCTTGGATTTGTAATGTGAATCTGGAAGATAATTATCTTTTGGAAGAATGTCTTTCATCAGTTGTAGCAGCTCTGTAAAACTTATGTCACTCCATCCATGTTTCTCCTTCAGGTTAATCAATCTTAACACCGTCGAAAAAACCGTAAGATCTGTACAACCAGGATATAATGGTTTTTCAGCATCACCATATAGACGCACAATTGTCGGTTCTATATCAATTTGTTCTTATACAATATCACGAATCATTTCTTCAATTCCATCGGAGTTACAATCTTGAGAATCATCATCATCAGTGACATTCCGTCCAGTTTCACCATGACAAATCCAAGGGCTATAACTCGGATTAAAACCATGACAAATCAGATCCTCTTTTATCTCTCTACTTTTCAACTTGTTCATATTAAAACATTTCAGGCATGGACAGAAAAAAATGTCACTACTTGGAACATTTTGTTTTGAAAATTACAAAAAGGCATCAAAACCTTCCTCAAATTCATTGCTCATTCAATGTGCCATAATCCAACTTCGACTCATTATTACCTATAACAAATATCAACAAAAAAACATATTTTTAAGATAAGACAAATATATGTTTATATGAAAAAATCATAATTTGAATGTAAAACAATTTAAAATATAAAACAAATCTATGGGTATTTAAGAAAATATTCTTGAATATTATTTTTAAAACAAAATATAGTTAGATATAACAGTTTTAAATTTCATTGAATCAAATAAAACCATGCTGCCTACATAGTTGATAGAAAATTGGAGAAAATGGAGTAAACCTGAGAATCACCCCAACCCCCTGGACAACCCCCAAAACCCTCTGGACAGGCCCCCACCCCCTTGGACATCCCCCCACACCCACCCACCCCCTTGGACCACCCTTGGACACCCCCCAACCCTCCGAACAGCCCCCCACCCCTTTAGACAGCACCCCCCACCCCTCCTGGACACCACCCCCACCCCTACCCCTTGAACACCCCCTGGACACCCCCAAACCTCTGGACATCCCCCACCCCCCCGGGCAACCCCCAAAACCCTCTGGATAGGCCCCCACCCCCGTGGACAGCCACTCACACCCACCCACCCCCTTGGACACCCCCCGGACACCACCCGTTTCTACATCTTTGATATAACATATTTTTTTTAAAAATGTGACATTATTAAAAATGTTTCATGAAATATGATGAAGAGTCCAATCGTATTTCTTATGAAATTTTTCTTACTATAAAGGGTCTTAGTATTGGATAGAATAATAAATAAAGTGGCATAAACCAGCAATATAATCCTAAAAAATGCATATAATCTAGCTTAAATATTTGAATAAATATGTTTGTAATCAACCATCAAATCCAAAAGGTGTATGAGAGAACAATTAGAGAAAAACTGGTAATGAGAGATCATAGTCATTGAGGGGGGATGGTGTCAAAGGAAACACAAAATCAAATGAACCGAGACCACTTTATGAAGTAATCCATGAAAAAGAAAAACCCACAAAAAATAAAATCGTGAAACATCAAAAAAAACAAATACCCATTTCAAATAGAATCTAGTATCTTGATTCAGAAACTCAAAAAAAAAATCACAATCTCATTGATTGAATCCTGAATTTCTAAAATAGAATAATACACTGGTTTCACTTTGGTTGGTGGTGCAATTATTTGTTATATTCGATCATCAATTAGTTTTGTGACATAAAATCAAAAAATATTGTTAAATACATATAAGTAACATTCATTATTCAAGTTCACATTCTTTTTGTAAAATTACCCATGTCTATATTATCATTAATAAAAAACATTATCATTATTCTCAACTAAAATCATGAGAATTGTGATATTCCCATTTTTATAAACATATATTAATGATTTTATGATAGATTTTATCATAACTAATAATATAAAAAATGGTATACTTATCTATAGTAGATTCCTATAAGACAAAATGGATGCACGATATTTCTGTGACATTTAGATTTTTTAAAGGGATATAATGATTTTTAATACTTCCCAGAAGGGTGAAATTATAAGGGAGTTTAGTGTCTTATAAAAATACAAAGTGGGTAAAAGTGAATTTGTTTCCATTAAAGAAAACAAATGGTTTATCATAGATTTATTAGACTCTATGAGGGTGAATGATAAATATTTATTTTATTATGTTCCATTATAACTCATGTGTAAATATTTATTTTAGTTTAATTAATGAATGATAAATGGTTTACATTAATGGTTTTTGTTTTCTAAAAAAATGACATCTTCAATATGGATGATTGATTCTTATTCTATGATAAGACACTCAACAAGGATGATTCACTATATATGATGACAATTTCTTTTAATTCTCTAATCACATTAACATTATTAGTTATCCAACTACAAAATTGTTAGATGAACCTAAGGGTTAAATGAAATATAGGATAAAAGGAATGTATGAATCAACCATACCTCAAATTTCTTTTTGATAATGAAATTCAAACTGGTCAAATCAGAAAATATTCCAAATCTTTCCTTAATCGCGCCATAGTCCTTCAATAAATAACCCCAAATATGTTTCCAACATAGAAGGATTTTGAGTCATTAAATGCAAGGTAATATATCAAAAAAAATTATAAAGAAATACAAAAACAATACACTCAAGATAAAAACAAATGTCAGGTTCCAATGATATTCAAAAAGATGTAATAGGGTTCGAAATGGAAGAATCTAACCTAGTTTAAACAAAAAAATCACAAAACATAAATATAGACTATCTGGGAAAAAAATGAACCAAATAAATTCGTGGAAGGCTTACTTGAGTGTTGCGAGTTGAGATGATAGATCCAAGGAGAGTAAAGATGATAAACAATGAAGCCAAAATGAGTTTAACGCAGGTCGATCGATGAGCCGATTAGGGTTTACCGCACGAGAGAGACGAGCCGGCGGACTGTCGATCGAAAAATCATAAATGACAGTCCACGGGGATTTAATTTTTTAAATGTTTTATAACGTCGGTTGTTTTAAAACTGACGTAAAAAAACCCCCGCGCTTTGGTTTTTTACGTCGGTTATAAAATAACCGAATTAAAAAATCCCCCACGCTTTGGTTTTTTACGTCGGTTATAAAATAACCGACGTGAAAAACACGTAGATATCTCATTTTTTACGTCAGTTATAAAATAACCGACGTAAAAAACCAAAGCGCATGGGGTTTTTTACGTCGGTTATAAAATAACCGACGTAAAAAATGCCTAGATATCTCGTTTTTTACATCGGTTATCAAATAACCGACATAAAAAACCCCCGCGCTTTGATTTTTAACGTCGGTTAATTTATAACCGATGTAAAAACTGAACACGTGCGATTTTTAACGTCGGTTATTAAAATAACTGACGTTAAAAAGCTACTCAACGCATTTGTTATGTCTGTTATAAAATAACTGACGTCAAAAACCACGTTTCATAGATTCTCACGTCGGTTATATATAACCGACGTAAAAAATGGTGACGTAAATAACGTTTTCTGCACTAGTGTGACTTGAAAACAGTTTATATATACATAGGTTGAGTATAACATTATACTTAGTAGGATCCTCCCCAAATCCTCCCATGCCAAAGTAAAGAAAGGATTCTAAAGCACAGTGAATCAACAAGTGAAACTAACTCATCACCTAAAAATGTATACTAAGTTCCCAACCTCACCATGGATACTCTCACCAAGTAATGCATACAAGAATATATCATATAACAAAGAATAACAAGGGTACCCCACTACTACTTCCCCACTGGTTTGCCGCTTTTCCCCAACACCGCACGTCCTGAGAAACTCTCTCCAAAAAGGCTTGCTCGCAAACACCTGGATGAAGCACCACAATATAAACCTCGTGAAACAAAACCACCACGTCTACATAATAAAAGTAACCAGGTAGTTTCTGGTATCCATCACAGCTCGCATAATGTGTATCATACATCGAGTATTATACCTCAAGCCATTACATCTCATACACCGAGTAAGGATCCTCAAGCTATCACAACATATACACATTACACCGATAGTAGTCCATATGATACTATATCCAGAATATATGTGTGTGAATAGCCACAATCCATTACATCCATCTACACACATATATGGGGAAAACTAACCAATGTGCATGCCGGCATAAGTAACTACCAAGAGAAGAGAGTAGGGCCAAAGGGGGTAGTCAACCATCCATCCTCCCAATAGAATGTTGGGGAAAACACCCCCCAGGGCTCAAAATCCCCGGGGTGTCAGTTTCCCTTACTGACAGGGTGGAGTAGCGTATAGAAACACAAAAAGTACAGAATATATTATATCTCGCAACCACACTATGGGCATAAACTTGTCTTAGACCCAACTGCAGCTAATGTCACTCTGACTCCGGGCTGCTACTTCTAAGACTAGGTATCCTATAAGCATACAACCATTTAAATAGATTTATTATATTACTTCATTCGCTTTTTATCTATTCCACTTTACATTAATTAATCCTTTAAACCTTAATTAACTATGAACAATTCCACATTAAATTTCATTAGCATCACACCTAAAGTCAATTGTTCCTTCAAAATTACAATCTCGTCATTATGTTCCAGCAACTCCATCCCCATGGTTTAACACACTTTTTTCAATTATTCATTATAAAATTAATTTCCCACATTCCTAGGCATTCTAGAAAAACATTTTATGCTATTTAACTGACAGGGGATCAACACGGTGAGTAGATGTACTACCTATCGATTCTTTGACACTTATAGCAAGAGTATATACCCATCTTTCCTTGAGAAGCTAAACATGGAAAGCGCATGGCATACCCCATGTGTCTTCGCCTCTTTCGGAAGAAGGGTAAGTAAGACAAGATTCCTTGAGCAGTGGGGAAATGTAAATCGGATAAACAACTAAAAGAATCAGCAAGCATCCAACAATCACAACCATCCCATTCGATCATCCCTAGTGTCCTCCCTGACACTCACATGAAAAAACTGATGCATCTCATCACTCGAGGCATCATCTTATGCCACAACCAAAAGGCCTACATGCCTCCACATATCCCCATAACCATCCATACTCACATGAAAATACAAGAAGTAGTAAAACAAATATCACATCAATTGGGCTCTTGGCCCTTTAACAATCAATAGGGTAACTCAAAACCCTTTAAGGTATTATCAAACAACCAGTTCTTTAATCCATCTTGAATTAACAGATTTATTATTCATAGCTTCTAAATTTTGGAAAACAAACTAGTAATCTCATCACAAATAAATGAACATGCTTACTGCACCAATTTGATTAACATAAAATTAAAACAAGAAGAACCGAATTCATTTACATGCCTCTTTATCCAAATCCAAAAAATTTCAATCACTTATGGTTTATGTTATTTACCAATTTTCATTAAGAATGAACAACTAATCAAAGCAAACATAGATATCACATCATCTAAAAAAACAAGATGCAATAACATAAGATCGATATAAATTTATTTATTCAATTAAAATATTTATTATGTCAATTCCATTGTCATCCAGTGGTATTAAGAATTCTAACAATATAGTTTCACATAAAAGAAAGGAAAATCAATGAATCCCCTACCTCAAATAGTTATTGACGTTCATTAACCACACAACGGGTCACGATCCTCCTCTCACGAAAACTACATCCACCCGAGGATGCCACGGTACGACCGCACCAACAAAACCCCAAGAAAACCCCAATTAGAAACATGGAGATTAAATGCTGTAATATGGGAAGGAAAAACATGAGAAGATGATCCCCAAAGAAAAGATGACAAAAAATACCTTATATCGAAGATTGATCGATACATCTTGCACTACTGAAAAAACGACCTATACCTACGGTTCAAAACTGTGGGTATAGCCCCCAAAACTGTGGGTATAGCCTATACCCACGGTTTTGGGAATCGTGGGCTGGAATGGCGTCGGTATAGGGGAGTCCAATTTGGAACAATGTTTTTCCAGTGTGGCACATAGAAGACCCCACAGTTTTCAAACCGTGGGGAATTTTTTTTTTCAAAAAAATCAAGTCCAGGGGGGTCTTGAACCCGTACCGCGCGTAAAGATTCACAGCCGTCCTGCACCAACAGACCAGCCAAGCCACTATTTTTAATTTTTTAATATACATATATCTTTGTATATATATTAATATAGTGTATTTAAATTCAAAAAAACGATCCCAGCGGATTTCGAAACCGCGTCGCGCGCCGTACCTCGCGGCCGCGAAACCCAGCAGACCAACTCAGCTGGAATATTCATTTGATATATGTACATATATTTTCCTATATATATTAATATATGGTATTTAAATTCAAAAAAATCTACCCAGGGGGTTTCGAACCCAGGCTGCGTGCTGAGACACGCGACCACACTACAAAACCGGACCAACTCAGCTATACAACTTTTGATTATTTAGATTTATATGTATATAAATATATTCATCTAAACTGTGAAAAAATGTATCCCCACCAAATTTTTCCCATGTCCCGCCTAATTTTATTTTCCCGCCATAACGCGGGAAAGCTATACCCACGGTTCTAGAGAACCGTGGGTATAGGTCTTCAAAAAAAACCGCAATACCTACGATTTTCAAGAACCATCGGTATACATCTTCGGAAAATACCTATACACACGGTTTTCTACAAAACCGTGGGTATAGGTCTTAAAAGAAAACTATACCCACGGTTTTTGGCACAACCGTGGGTATAGGTGGCATATACCCATGGTTTTTGAAAACCATGGGTATAGGTTCACATGCTATCCCTATACCCACGGTTTTTTCTAAAACTGTTGGTATAGACCTATTTTCCAGTAGTGTTGGTTGCATCAAAACAGAGCGGAACCAATATGAGGATTACAATTTGATTGTGAAACTCCTATTGGAAGGATTGAAAGGTTTTAGCATCAGATAGCCGAGAAAAAAGAGGAAGAACAAGGGAGGAAGATATCTTGTCCCTATTGAATATTTAATGGGGTGACGGTTTAATATACTCTTAATTACCCATTAAAAGCAGATCACATTAACCCACGTGGTTTGACTATGTGAAAACATCACGAGCCATCCGAATAATTAATATAGGATTTCTTTCCTTTTAATCAGCCTTAAGAGTCCTTAAAATAAAGCTTAAAATGTATTTTATGTCAAAGGGAACGTCAAAGGGGTGAAACTATAGGAAGCTGGAAACACTGTACACCTACCGTTACTGTACACCTAACGTTACTGTACACCTACCGATAGAGGTTACTGATAGAACTCACAGTTCTATAAACATTGTACTCCTACCATTACTATACACCTACCATTATAGTACACCTACCGATAGAGGTTACCGATAGAACTCACCGTTCTGGAAACATTGTACACCTACCGTTACTATACACCTACTGTTACTATGCACCTACCGATAAAGGTTACCAATAGAACTCACCATTCTGGAAACACTGTACACCTTCCATTACTGTACACCTACCATTACTGTACACCTACCGATAGAGGTTACCGATAAAACTCACCGTTCTGGAAACACTGTACAGCTATCATTACTGTACACATACCGTTACTGTACACCTATCGATAGAGGTTACCGATAGACCTCACCGTTCTGGAAACATTGTACACCTACCGTTACTGTACAACTATCGTTATTGTACACCTACCGGTAGAGGTTACCGATAAAACTCACCGTTCTGGAAACACTGTACACCTACCGTTACTATACACCTACTGTTACTATACACCTGCCGATATTGTACACCAATCGATAGAGGTTACCGATAGACCTCACCATTCTAGAAACAGTGTACACCTACCATTATTATACTCCTAACATTACTATACACCAATTGTTACTATCCACCTACAATTAGAATAGTTCACATAACATCTCAGATAGAACTGTTCATAGAACCTCACCGATAGAACTATTCAAAGAACCTCACCGATAGAACTATTCACTGAATTGGAAATTTGGAAAAGTGTTGGGGATAAGTGACCTTAACCTCCCAAAACACCTCAAACAACACATTTTCACAAAGTAATGTACCGGAGTGGTCTGGGCCATTACATCAGATACCTCTCAAAACATTTGCGTCCTCGAGAATTCAAAACCCACCTAAAAAGAAAAAAACGGGGTCCAAATAACAACCCATTAAGATACCTCTCAAAAGAGAGCAAGACACAAAAGAAACAAAATAAAATTCATAAATAAAACATGAAAGGTCTAACCATAAAGGTAACATTGTTACATGAAAAGAGTTAAACATAGAACAACTCTGGGTACTGAGCACATATCTGTGACTAAAGTTCCTAGGTACCCTCCTCCATGCCACCATGTCACCACAAGACACGAATAAAGTGGATAGAATGCTCGCACAACACCTTCTCATTTCGGTCTTAGATCCACATTGTTCACTCCTCAAAGGCTGCATCATCATCAACATCAATCTCTCCCCAATCGATAATGTGAGAGTCATCATGAAGATAACGACGGAGCTATGATACATGGAAAACATCATGTATCAGACTCATCTGTGGGGGAAGTGCTACTCAATATGACATATATCCAACATGATCTAACACCTCGAAAGGCTCAACAAACCTGGTATAAATCTTACTTACACGACCAAACCTTCGCTTCCCACGAATGGGAGTCACCTTCAAAAACACATGATCCCCAGCACCAAACTCTAAGGGTCTCCTCCATTGATCAGCATATGATTTATGATGATCTTGTGATGTCTTCACTATCTCACGAATCAACTGATCCATCTTTGTTATATTCTGCACTAGTTTCGGTCTGAGAATTGCTGACTCTCCAACCCCAGTCTGGCACAATGGAGAATGGCATGGTCGACCATACGAGTCTTTAAATGGTGCCATACTGATGGTGGAGTGAAAAATATTATTGAAAGTGAACTCCATCAAGGGTAAGTTCCTCATCCATGAACCTCCAAAATCAAGAACACAAGAGCGTAACATGTCTTCAAGAGTCTGGATGGTTTTCTCTGTCTGAACATATGTTTGAGGATGAAAAGCAGTGTTATGGCATAGTTGAGAACTGAAAGCGTGTTGGATACCTCTCCAAAACCTAGAGGTAAAACTAGGATCTCGATCAGAAATGATCATCCTAGGGACTCTATAAAGTCTCACCACCTCCTCTAGATACTTCCTTGAAAAAACATCCATTGAGCTTGACTCATTGAGCACTATGAAGTGGGCTGATTTTGAAAAATGATTCACTACAACCCAAATATCATCATGTCCTCCCAGAGATAGAGTTAAACTAGTAACCAAGTCTATTGATATGTCCTCCCACTTCCACTGAGGAATCTCTAATGGCTGGGGAAGACCACCAGTAACACGGTGTTCGGCCTTCACCTTATTGCAGACTAAACATCATGACACAAACTTTGCAACTTCACGCTTCAGCCCAGACCACCAAAACTGACTCCTCCAGGATCGATACATCTTTTTCACGCCAGGATGTACCACTAAAGGCTAACTATAGAACTCTCAGAGAACCGTCTCACACATCTTCATGGGAATGAAAAGTCTTCCATGATACAACAATCGATGTAGTTCATCCTCTGACCAACCATCAGGGGCCTCACCACAAACAACTCAGTCTTTCCAGACCTCCACCTCTAGATCCCCCAACTAGGACACTTCCACCTTCTGCATCAAGGATGACTGTACCATCTTCTGAAAAAGACAAACTCAACCCCAACTTCTCTCATATCAAGATGTAATGCTGAATGTTCTTCTATTACTCTCCAGGAATCACCGGATTCACACACAGCATCACTACGTGACTTTCGACTCAGCACATCCGCTACAACATTCCCTTTTCTAGGTGTATATGATATTTTGAAGTCGTATTCTTGTGAGAACTCCATCCACCGACGCTGTCGTAAGTTCAAGTCATGCTGGGAGAAAACATACCTCAAACTCTTATGATCTGTGAAAACCAAAAAGCGCTCACCAATGAGGTAATGTCTCCACAACTTCAGGGCAAAAACCACAGCTGCCAACTCACGATCATGGGTGGAATAGTTGCGTTCATGGGGAAAAAACTTCTGAGACCCATAAGAAACAATTGACCTCTGCTACATGAGAACACAGCCTAACCGCAGATGTGAAGCATCGCAGAAAACATCAAACTAAACTCCCTCAGTTAGAAGACAAAGAACTAGATCACTTACTAACTTCTCCTTTAGATACTCAAAAGCTACCTGACACTGATCAGTCCATATGAATTCCTGATCTTTCCTGGTCGAAGCTATCAGAGGAGTTGCAACTCATGAGAAATCTACTATGAACCTACTGTAGAAGCCTGCGAGACCATGGAAACTTCGCACTTCTGCAACTGTATTGGGGGATTCCCAAGACACAACTGCTTCTATCTTCAATGGATCCACAGCTAATCACTGTTGGGACACAACATTCCCTAAAAAATGGACTTATTCATCCCAAAACTCACACTTTGACAACTTCCCAAATAGCTGATTTTGATGAAGAACTCCCAAAACGGCTTGTAGATGCTCTGCATGCTCCTTCTCAGATGTGGAGTACACAAGGTTTTTGTTAATGAAAACTACCACAAACTTGTCCAGGAATTCATGTAATATAGCATTCATCAATCCTATGAATACAGCTAGAGCATTTTTCACTCCAAACGGCATTACCACCAACTCATAATGCCAATGATGACAACGGAAAGCAGTCTTCGGGATATCCTTATCCTTCACATGCATCTGATGATATCCTGATCATAATTCGATCTTTGAGAACCAAATTGCACCCTTAAGTTGATCGAATAAGTCATCAATCCATGGAAGAGGATAGAGATACTTTATTGTCACTTTGTTTAAGTGACGATAATCGACACAAAACCGCAAACTACCATAATAATTCATCACAAACAAAACCGGTGCACCCACGGTGACACACTTGGCCAAACAAAACTGCACTCTAATAGGCCATCAATCTATATACATAGCTCTTGTAACTCAGAAGGGGCCATCCTATATGGAGACATAGAGATATGAGACGCTCCTGGTTGTATATTGATCCCAAACTTGATCTCTTGTCGAGGGGGTAATGCTACAACCTCCTCTGGAAAGACATCATGGTAATCCTCTACGACCCTAGGAAACTCCAACTACTGAACCTATGAAGAAATTAGCATCATCTCAGCCATCATGGATGTTAATGATGGAATGCTCATGTGGTCCATCCGAGGATCTCGCTCACTAACAATCACCACTAGCTCTCCATCCTCACAAATGAAGACGACCTTCTTCCTGAAACAATCCAAGATAGCCTGGACAGAATACAAACAATCCATGCCAAGGATGACATCATATGATTGTATTCATAAACATAGTAAATATTCCCAAGAGCAGTGTTTCCCCAACACTAGATCTCAGTCTCTACATACTTCAAACAATTCATCTCGACCTCCAACTAGCATGGTCAACGCCAAGGGCACTAGAATCCTCTCCACCTCAAGTCCCAAAGCATGGACAAGGGTAGGTGATATGAAGGAGTGTGTCTCTCCTGAATCAATCAAGGCATAAACCATGGTAGAAAACAAGAAAAGGGTACCTCGAACAACATATGGCTCACCTGGAGTTGGCAATGCTAGAGCATGAAGCTGACCACGACCTCCTCCACGACCTCTCTGACCCTGATGATGACCACCACCATGGTCGCGCTCTACTCTCGGAGGACGGGGAGCGTCATGGGGATGTCTTCTACCTTCCCCATGTACCGTCTTCTGATCTAAAGTTGGTGCAACTGGGTACTACTGCCTCTGATGGAACTGCCTCAATGGAGGAACCTGGAGCATAGTGCCTGGTTCACGATGACCACTCTGAAATGTCGGGCACTCCCTCTACTAATGACCACGACCACCACAATAAAAACAAGCGCCTCATCCATTGAAATAGGCCTGAGAGTTGTTGCCTCCAGATAAATGATATGTGAAGGGCTGGGACCTACCCCCAGCTGAATGAAAACTCTTTTTCCCTAAAAACTGAGAACCCCAGACCAGAGCTCTTCTTCGTGAGTAATCATGAAAATTCCCCTCTCATAATGATCCAATCCTGGAAAAAGTCCTCTCAACAACCTCTACCATCACCATCACGTCAAGATATGTTTTCAGAATAAATGGGGTGACCTAGCGCTGGATCTCTAGACGCAAAGCCTCCTTGAAATGTCTCACCCTGGCCTCTTCATCTAGAAATAGGTATGAATCATATCGTAAAAGGTTCCTAAAATGGATTCCAAACTCTCGAACACTGGATCTCCCCTGTCGAAGGGTAAGAAGCACCTGGTGAATGGACACCTTCGTAGTCGAATAAAGAAACTCTACTCTAAACTTATCTCAGAACTCCTCCCATGAGATATCTGACTCCTCACAATCCACGAAGAACAAGAACCACCACCGCCTTGCTGATCTTTGTAGAATTATCACAACCAAGGACACCCAGTGTTACTTATGAGCACGAATTGAACTAAAGCCAATATCGACCTCCTTTAACCAGTCTTCCGTGACTACATCTGAAACGGAGCCCTTGTACTTCTGCAGACTCTGGCACTGAAACTCTAGAAGTGTCTTCCTTAATGTTTTTTCATCGTCAACCTCTAACCTATGACGATCTTCTGGAACAGCATGCTGGATATTTTTTGCACTATCCTAACACGGACATTGACCTAGATCCATACCAGTAATATAATAAACTATTATAGATCCTAAACCTGGAATATGGAAGACTCATCATTATTTAATAAATTATTTTCTTTTATTAATTTTAGGTTAACCTATCCCAAGGTCTACCCATTCAAACACAGGCACAAAGAAGAATGATGCATGATCCTTTCCTAGGTCTCTACCCTGCATATAGTATCACCTTCTTTAGTAGGCATTGTAAACATAATGGTTCTTAAATCAGATCATAGGGGGGCTATATGCCTATGTATCCACCGGTCTCTAGTGTTTACCTCACTTGCTAAATATGAATGACATTGTTTCCCTACCAACCCATGAAATCTCACCTATGCCTAACTCCAAACTCGATCTTATCCCACCACCAGAGCCTCTGATACCACTCTGTCATGACCCCCTCCCCACAAAGTGTACCCCTCCTGGGTTGGCAATGTGATATGGGAGATAATGACCCTCAAGTCCCACCTCCAGTAGGCCCCGGGTTGGCGACTAGCTCTGAGGGTATAGTAAGCCCACAAATGAGAGGCATTACCCTCTAAGAGAACACATGCAGAAGAGAGAGATAAGATAGAAACCAACCAAATCCAACTCAGATAGAAGTATAAATGAAAACCTAAGTACACATATGAAATTTCATGCAGAAGTACTACAACTGAATGGCAAAAAACTGAAAGTACCCAAAAGAAAGTAAAAAACAACAGCAACCACCAGCCCAAATAGTTCCTGCAACCCCAAGCTAGTAAACACCAACCTGATCTCCAACTGGATCCATGTGACCTGAAAAACAGTTTATATATACATAGGGTGGGTATAACAGTATACTCATTTGGATCCTCCCTGAAGCGTCTCTTGCAAAAGTAATGCAAGCATACTAAATCACATTGAATCAACAAGTGAAACTAACTCATCATCTAAATAGCTATACTAAGTTACCAACCTCACCATGGCTACTCTCATCAAGTAATGCATACAAGAATCTATCATATAATAATGAATAACAAGGGTACCCCGCTAATACATTCCCACTGGTTTTCCGATTTTCCCCAACATCACACGTCCTGAGCATCACTCTCCAAAAAGTCTTTCCCGCAGACACCTAGGCGAAGCACCACAATATGCACGTCGTGCAACAAAAACACCACGCCCACATAGGAAAAGTAACCAGGTAGTCTCTGAGAGACACCACATCTCTCATAACATGTATCATACGTCAGGTATTATACCTCAAGCCATTACATCCCATACACTGAGTAAGGATCCCCAAGCCATCATAGCCTATACACGTTACACCTATATTAGTCCATAGGATACTATATCCAGAATATATGTGTGTGAATAACCACAGGCCATTATAGTCCTCTGCACACATACATGGGAAAAACTAACCAATGTTCATGCCATCACAAGTAACTACAAAGAGAAGAGAGTGGGGCCAAAGGGGGTTGTCAGCCATCCATCCTCCCACCGGAACATTGTGGAAAACACCCCCCAGGGCTCAAAATCCTCGGGGTGTTAGTTACCCTTACTGACTGGGTGGAGTAGCGTATAGAAACAAAAAATGTACAGACTATATTATATATCACAACCACACTATGGGAATAACCTAGTCTTAGACACAACTGTAGCTAACATCTCCCAGACTCCGGGCTGCTACTTCTAAGACTAGGTATCCTATAAGCATACAACCATTTAAAGAGATTTATTAGATTATATCATTCCCTTTTTATCAGTTCCACTTTACGTTAGTTAATCCTTTAAATATTAATTAACCATGAACAATTCCACATTAAATTTCATTAGCATCACACCCAAAGTCAACTGTTCCTCCAAAATTACAATCTCGTCATTATGTTCCAACAACTCTATCCCCTTGGGTTAACACCGTTTATTCAATTATTCATTAAATAATTACTTTCCCACATTCCCAGGAATTCTGGAAAAACATTCTATGCTACTAAACACAAGGGGGATCAACACAGTGAGTAGATGTACTACCCACCGAGTCTTTTCCACTTATAGTAAGAGAATATACCCATCCTTCCTTGAGAATCTAAACACGGAAAGCACGTGGAATACCCCATGTGTCTTCGCCTCTTTCGGAAGAAGGGTAAGTAAGACCAGCTGCCTTGAGAAGTGGGGAAATGTAAAGTAGATAAAGAACCAAAGGAATCAGTAAGCATCCAAAATTCACAACCATCCCATTCCATCATCACTAGTGTCCTCCCTGGCACTCACATGAATAAACCGATGCATCTCACCACTCTAGACATCATCTGCTACCACATCCAAAAGACCGCCATGCCTCCACATATCACCACAACCATCCAAGCTCACATCAAAACACAAGCACCATTAAAAAAACATCACATGAATTGGGCTCTTGGCCCTTTAACAATCATGAGGGTAACTCAGAACCCTTTAAGGAATTATGAAACAATCAGTTCTTTAATCCATCTTGAATTAACAGATTTATTATTATTAGGTTCCAAAATTGGGAAACCTAACCAGTAAGCTTATCACAAATAAATAAACATGCTTACTGCGCCAATTTGATTAACATAAAATTAAAACAAGAAGAACCAGATTCATTCACATTCCTCCTTATCCACATCCATCTATTTTCAATTACTTCTGGTTTATGTTCTTTACCAATTTTCATCAAAAATGAATAAAAAATCAAAGAAATCATAGATATCACATTATCTAGAAAAACAAGTGGCAATAACATAAGATCGATATAAATTTACTTATCCGGTTAAGATATTTATTATTTCAATCACATTGTCATCCAGTGGGATTAAACATGATAACAATACAGTTGCATAGAAAATAAAGGAGAAGCAACGAATCCCCTACCTTAAACAGTTCTTGACGTTCTTTAACCACACAACGGGTCACGATCCTCATCTCGCGACAACTGCATCCACCTGAGGATGCCACGGTACGACCGCACCAACCAACCCCCAAGAAAGACCCCATTAGAAACATGTAGATTACATGTTTTAATATGGAATTGAGAAATCGGAGACGATGACCCCCAATGTAATGACGATAAAACATTCCTTATATCGAAGATTGATCGATACAACTTGGTTGTATCAAAACAGAGTGGAACCAATCTGAGGAGTAAAGTTTGATTGTGTAACTCCTACAAGAAGGATTGAAAGGTTATAGCATCTCATAGATGAGAAAAAAGATGAAGAACAGGGGGGGAATATATCTAGTCCCTTTTGAAGATTTAATAGGGTGATGGTTTAAGATATGATTAATTCCCCATTTAAAGATGATTGCATTAACCCACACAATTTGACCAAGTACAAACATCTCGAGCCATAGGAATAAATAATATTGGATTTATGTACTTTGAATAGTCCATAAGATTCCTTAAAATAAGGCATTAAATGTATTTTACGTTAAAGGAAACATCAAAGAAGTGAAACTGTAGGAAGCATGAAACAATGTACACCTACCGTTACTGTACACCTATTGTTACTGTACAACTACCATTACTGTACACCTACCGATAGAGGTTACCGATAGAACTCACCGTTCTGGAAATATTGTACACCTACCATTATTGTACACCTACCAATAAAGGTTACTGATAGAACTCACCGTTCTAGAAACACTGTATACCTACTGTTACTGTACACCTACCGTTACTGTAAACCTACCATTATTTTACACCTACCAATAGATGTTACTGATAGAACTCACCATTATGGAAACACTGTACACCTACCGTTACTGTACACCTGTCATTACTATACACCTACTGATAGAGGATACCGATAGACCTCACCGTTCTAGAAACATTGTACACCTACCATTACTACACACCTACCATTACTGTACACCTACCAATAGAGGTTACCTATTGAACTCAGCATTCTGGAAACATTGTACACATACCGTTACTGTAAACCTACCGATACTATACACCTACTGATAGAGGTTACCGATAGACCTCACCGTTCTGGAAATACTGTACACCTACCGTTACTGTACACCTACCGTTACTGTACACCTACCATTAGAAAAGTTCATAGAACCTATCTGATAGAACTGTTCATAAAACCTCATTGATAGAACTGTTCACAGAACCTCATCGATAGAACTGTTCATTGAATTTGAAAATTGGAAAAGTGTTGGGGATAAGTCACCTTGAACTCTCGGAACACATCAAACACCACATTTTCAAAAATTAATTGAATGGAGAGGTCCGAGCCATTATAGAACAACTAATTATTAATGCTAATGTTGTGTAGGGAATGTATAAGGAGGAAGGTATTGGACAGGGTTCAGGCATGACTATAAATGTTGGGGGTGATCTGACTCTAGAGATAGAGATGGATAAGGATAATAAAAAGGACCCATGGGAACTCCTAGAGCATTCAGGAGGAGATATGATAGGGAAGGTCCTTGTTATAAAATCCAAATAAGTGAAAGAAAATTGAATGATTGGAAGAGGGATTTAATTGGAGAACAATACCAATTAAACTAAATGGATTGGAAAACATTATCTTATTTTGGTAAGATGTTTTAATGAAGGGAGGATCAACAATGAAGAGTACAATAAAACATGGGAGAAAATGTCGTACCACTTTGAAGACATTATTAGGGAAGATCCAAAAACATAAGTATGTACATTGTCTTGTTAATTATTTAGGTATAAGTTCTCTAATAGTCTGAAATTATGTTTCAATGAGTTTGTTATGTCCTTTGATGGGGTCATTTCTAGTTGAATTTTATGGTTTCTCACTTTTCCCTCAAAAGTGTTTTTCTAATAAAAATATTAAGTTGGAGAGTATAAAGATATTCAAGAGATAATTATTATCTGATAGTGTTGAATTTTAAAGTCTTCATAAGGAGATCAACTCCAACCTATATAACATTATTCATTATATTTTTTTGGGGAGTCCAACAAAAAGATCAATGTAAATATTTTCACAACTCTAATATGTTATGGGTAATGGTTTTAATATCTACCAAAATTTTTTATCAAAGCATGAACTAACTGAGATACTGAGAACCTGGATACAAAAACTTTTCTATATCCCTATTCATTTCATCCCACATAACATATAGTTTAAATTAAGTACAAAAATTTGTATATTGATGATTAATAGTTTCACACCCAAAGGTTTTACAAATAAATATAATATAGAATGTAATGCATGAAAAACTAAGTCTCTATGAAACAAAACTTTTTATTATAACCTAATCATTAAACAAAATGTTCCCCCTCTATGTTTTGAATTTTGTAAAAAAGACATACACCATTGCGATCAGTAAGATATTTAGATACTGATTGGATAAACATACATATTTTTTTGAATAGTAACATGACCCGTATAAATAGTAATGTACCCTTATGAATAATAATATGACCCATATTAATAGTAACCTCGCCCAAGTATGTATTATATAATTTAGGAACATTATAAATGAGGGTGAATATTTTAAAATTTTATAATTAAGTGTCGGTATTTTTTTTTGAGAAATACTTATTTAATTACAATTTTATAGTAATAAAATGATTTAGAATAAAATTAATATTCATAAAATGCATACATAAATAATTATTTTTTTGTCCAATGTTCTTACAATAATATTTTGAGACATTATTTGATTTATTAAATTTTTATAATATCTATTTTAAAATTAAAAACTTTATTTTTCAAGTTAATAATGATTTTTATTTAAAAATAAATTTCACAAAATTAGAAAATTATTTATATAAAATGGAGACTTTTTTGAATTCTACACGTTGAAAATGTTTATGGTGAATTTTGGGAATTTTTAAAAAAATACTTGAATTTTTGTGAATAGTGAAATATCGTAACTTTTGGTATAAACACATTAAGAGCTAAATAAAATATTCCTTCAGTCACCATTGATATAAGAATAGTTTCTGCAAAATAAGATGAACTTATTGTATTTTTGGTCATAATAACAATAAAAATTATTATTTTGAGAAAAATAATAAAATATTGAATAAGATAATCAAAAATCACTTTCTCTTCCACTATAAAACCAACCCCTCACTCCCTCTTCTCCTCACTCATCTAAGCCTTGATGCTTATAAATGATCTATTGAAATCCACTTCCCTAGTCTATCCCACATCTTGGATCTCTTTTTTGTTCTAAAAGATCAAAAACACTTCCCTTATGGTGGTTCTCTAGGAAGATATTTCATGAGGTAAACCCTCTTCCTATTTCTTATTATTTCATTTTCAATTTATTTTCTTTTATTACAATCGTCTCTCCTCCTCTATCAAAATGATCATAATAAATAAATAATCATATATATAATGTAATTATATCATGTTATGGGAGTATCCTTCTTCGAACTACTATCTCTATCTCTTTTAATTTAGAAATGAAATCATCATTTGTGAGTTGCTGATTTAAAACCTTCATGCACGAAAAACATTTTTTCATAAATTTCTACTTCAAAGAGGTCCATGAAATAATTTTTATGGTTAACTAGATTATATAACATGTAATATTTTTTATTTAATGTTATAACATTGTCATATATACATAATAAAAATTCATATGACAAAATTAGTTTGTAATAATCGAAATATCACCAAAACAATATAAGTTATTATGACCAATGATCAATCCAATATATCTTCCTTATACCATATAAGAAAATGACTTATATCACAATTTAATATTATATATGTTCATTAGTATCATATAAATTCAATTCTGTAGAATTATACCAATTCCATGTGGTATTCCATAATTATATACAAGTATACCGATCATAAAGTCCAAGGAATCAAACACTCCCAAATTATAAAATTGTATCTTATAACTCATCAAAAATTCCATAAATGAACCTAATAAAAAAATAAAAAATAAAATACATGTATATAATGTTCTGAATTATTTAATTAACGGATTTAATTTTATTATCCAAGAGGTTAAGGTCAAGTGCAGAACTCATTCAAACATAAGGTAAGGGTTTTCTAAACAAACCTCCCTTTTCATACAACATCTATTTGTCTCTCTTAATAAAAATTAAATTATTAATTATTATTATTTAATCCTCATAAATTCTGTTTTAGTGATCTATATATTTTTACTAATAATAATTTATCTTTATTTTATTGTTATTTGAATGTTTTGTAAATATCTTTCTCAATTCATCCTGATAAACAAGCCAGATTCAAGAGAACTTCTCAAATTCAATCTTCTTATCAAGTTCACTCTATAATCTACATTACGCAAAAAATATTTCTCCAAAAAAAACATATTTTAACATGTAAAAACTATCTTACTTACATTTTAGTATTATGAATGTATTTTTTTAAAAGAACTATTCTTTTCAATGTAAAAGAGTATTTGTCTAAAGAATTATTCGCTAATTTTATTAGAGCAGATTCATCTATTTAAGCACACCTATTGAATATAAAATTTTATTCAGATTAAATTATTATTATTTTAATTTACAATATATTATTAAAATTTTTATGATGAGTTCGACTATGGTTGTTATATCTTGATACTATTAACTATACAACTCAGAATGGTTAGTGTTTATGTGTACAAACTTGGGAATGTTATTTCATATGTTCATGATGTTTATGTTTTTCCCCATTCATTTGAGGAATGAATTGTTATTTTCATATGACCGGGGGGTAGCTATAGCCCCTCAATTCATCAGTATATCTCCTAAGACAAAATAGTGTAATGTGTTGGCTGAGCCCTTACCCTAGTATATTTAGACGTCAAGGTCGAGGCCTTGAAAATATGTTTCAAATGTATGACATTTTCCATTCCCCCATTATGATAATAGTAATGGATAAACCATGTGTTTATTCAAATAGTAGAATATCCATGTCCATGTTTCATTCCATTTTGATAAATTACATGACTTTATGTAATCAACTTTCATTCTGGCGATATTATTCTCATGATTAAATTTAATGGCATGTGTTTTTAGTTATTCACCATGCCTACTGTTTAAGTTTAGAATAAATTCTAATATATTCCATTCCCGTACCAAGCATCTAAAATAACCCCTTACTTATGTTATATTTTTACCTAGGTTGTGAATATGAATATTATTATGAATAACTTATAGTAACAATTTAAGTGTTTATGAGTGTTTCTAATGGAGTTGAAATGTGGTTTTTTCCTTCTAGTTGTAATGAAAATCTTATGTTTGTATCTGTTTTTCCAAAAATACTAAACTATTCAGTCCTATGGGATGATACATCCTTTTAAACATACCAATCTATTAATATAATCCACTATCTTCAGTAAACTATGTTTAGGGCCCTTATAGTTGTTATTAGAGTATGTTTAGTAGAATCATTAGAAAATAGATTTAAAAAATGTAGATTAGGGGAATACCCAAATATTTAAATTGGGGATAACCATACAAGAACTTCCTAGAATTTTGGTATGACATATATAATGTGGACCATCCTATAAAATAAATCTATGCCTAGATACTATAAGTGGACGTGGTTCTGGAATGATTTTCTTGGGGGTAACAACTTTGAAATTGTGTTGTCAACCTAACCCAGGATAACCTGGTACACTAAAATAGGGCTAACTATGCACCTCATCTAACACTCCCAGGGGATATACTTAGGATAATTCAAATTTTAATTCTAATAAACTATGAAGGATATAAATGTAAATATATCCTCAAGAAATCCATGCTTATGATTATGAAATTATACATGCATAAAATTTCAATTTACGTGAATTTTTTTTCTAGTTTAACATTACGCTTTATGATTCATAACATAATTTAGTTTAATCCATTATTTAGAAATTATTCCTAGTAGATGGAATGGAAACCACATTAACTCACTATCCCATATAGGAATTTCCCTACTCTAAAAATTAGTTATGTTGGTTCTGAAGTTGTGACTGATGTTGAGTAACTTATAACTATATTGGGATAGCTGACTCAGGTTATGAACAATATCCTTACCCATATGGAGCACCCTAATCCACAAAATGGAGGATAAATGATATAACCTTTTATGTGAAAACAAAATCCATCATTTAATGGGACTAAAACTCATTCAAATTGGACCAGTGGATAAGTTCTTCAGAGAAGATAATTCTCAATTTTGGATTTAGTGAATGATATAAGGTTATCAAGGATGTTGATCATCTATTAGGAGATGCTGATCAGTGGTGGATATTAATCCAAAACAAGAAGGAGGTGAAAGAAATAGAAGAAATATAATGGAGTTACTTTAAGGAAATATTAATAGAAAAATATTTTCCTCGAGAATATTGAGAAGATATGGAGAGGAAATTCTTGAAATTAAAACAAAAAGAGGATTAAAACATTGCCATGTATCATGATAATTTTACAAGGCTAGAAAGGCATACCACAGACTACATATATAATCTGAGAACAAAATATTGATCGATTATTTGATTGATTAAAACTATTCATCTGATGGGAAATGGTTACCAAAACCCTCTCATCATACGAATATATAGTCTCATGTGAAATCAAGGGAGAGAAATAATTATCTATGTCTTATGAATTTAAATAAAATAAATATATGAAGAGGGTTCCAGAGGAAATAATTAATAAAGAAAATAATACAAAAGTAATTTTTCTAACATGTGATACTTGTGGAAAGAAACACTCTAGAGCATAAAAAAAGGAAAAAGATTTTGTATAAAATATGGAGAATGGGGCCTCAAATATCATGATTGCAAGGGAATGAAAGAAGATACAAATGTTCAATGATACAATTTTAATGATATAGGATATTATTCCAATGATTTTCATAAGAATCAAATAAGGATTACCCAGAGATAGCCAAGGGATCAAGGCCAAGATTATGATATCACAACTATGAAGGTTGAAGTTCCTAATGATGTGGTAGAAGATACATTAATCATTTACCCAAACATATCCAATGCTTTATTTGATTCTGGATAGTCGCAATCTTTTATATCATCATAGTTTTCCATGAATCTTAATATTCCCAATTTGATTTAACAAATGAGTGTTCATTCAATAATCATAAGGGAAGTATCATTGTAATAAATACGTGTCGATCAGTCCCCCTTATGACTCATAAACATGATTTAGTTGTTTAACTTATCATCATACCCATGATTAGATTTCAAATAATTCTTGGTATGAATTTTATTTCATGATATGATGAGAAAATATATTACATTAATAAAGAATGTAATTTTGTTGATATTGATATTGAATCCATTATCATTAGAGCATAAATATCATCATTTTATTCTTATCAAGATCCACCCCTAGTAGCTCTACTAAATGAAATTCATGGAGTGGAAGATAAAATAATATCTATGGGTGAGGAAATGAATATTCAAATTAAGGATGCACTAATCATGAAATAATACAATAAAGTATTTTCGAAGGATTTACCTAGATATCATTTGGAGTAATAAATTGAGTTTTCTATTGATTTAATTCCTGGTGAAAGGCCTATATCAAATACCCTTTATAGAATGGCCATAGTTGAATTAGTAGAACTAAAGAAACAACTAGAGGAATTGTGTGATAAAGTATTTATCCACCCTAGTGTTTCTCTAGGGGGAGCCATGTTCTCTTTTTCATGAAGAATGAAGGATCCATGAGGCTTTTCATTTAATATTGAGAAATCAGTGATATTATAATAATGAAAAAGTATCCACAGCCTCAGACTAAGGATTTATTTGATCAAATTCATAGAGCACAAATTTTTTTTAAGATTCACCTTTGATCTGGATATCATCAATTATAGGTGAAGAATTAATATATTCCAAGGAAAACATTTCAAACCAGGAATGTGCATTGTGAGTTTATAGTAAATCTTTTTGGTATGACTAACCATCTATTTTAATGGATCTAATGAATATAGTTTTCAAGGAATATCTTGATGAATTTCATTTGGTATTTATTGATGAAATCATGGTATAATTAAAAATCAGTGGAGATCATGAGAATCACTTTCACATTATTCTAAATACTCTTAGCTGAAATGAGTTATATGGGAAGATTAGAAATTATGAATTCAAGATTCAAACAATTTCTTTTATTGCCTATATTGTCTCAAAGGATGGAATATTAGATGATTATACAAAAAAATGTAGTTTATAAATGGCCTAATCCAATTTAAATAACCTTGGTATATATTATTATTGGTTTAGAAGATTACTATCATCATTTTTTTTCCGAACATCACCTGATTAAATAACCCTTTAACCTATCTTACTCATAAAGGGGTTATGGTCATATGAAAAAATGAACGTGAAGAGTGTTTTGAAGAATTTAAGAAGTGGTTAGTGAATGCTCCAATCTTGACACTACCATAGGGAAATGGGGTATTTTTTATTTATATCCATGGATCTATTAAATTAAATGGTTTTTTTCGTATGCAAAATAATTGAATTATTTCATATACATCAAGGTAGATAAAAATTATTGAATAAAATTATACAACTCATGATCTTGAGTAAGAATATGTAATATTTTCTAAGAATATATATATTTTTTCTCTATAGTGAAATACGTGAGATATATATTGATTACAAGTGTGTGAGATATATATTCTCACAAAAATAACTCCACATGAGGAAAAGGTGATGGAACAAGATACTAAAGGATTATTATTATTCCATACACTACCATCAATAGAAGGGAAATAAGGTGGTCGATGCATTGAGAATGATAGATCATGGATGTTTGAAAAAAATGAGGATTGATAAGGATCTAATATACAAGGATTTAGAAAGGTTGGATATGTTATTTATCAAATATTGTGAAGAATAAATAATTTTTCAATTGGTTGCTCAACCATCTTTATTAGAAATAATTAAGTTCTTAATCTGATGATGAGAATATTCAAATGAATGTTAATGTTGTGAATTATAGGGAATTTCCAGATATCGTGTGTGAATGTGGAATTCTTAAATTTGGGAGAATGCTATGTGTTCCCTCTATACTCAAGATAAAAAGGGAGTTATTAGATGATGCTAAATGTTCGAATTTCTCTATACACCCTAGTAGCACTACTATGTATAGATATTTGAAACAACATTTCTAGTGGGACAACATGATGCAAGAAACTGGTGATTTTGTATCAGGATGTTTAGTTTGTAAACATGTGAGTGCTGAAAGAAAACATCTTTGAGGATTCATACAACTAATTCTTATTTTTACATTGAAACGGGATGACGTCAACCTAGATTTTTTCATTTTATTACAAAAAACTCTATGATGTAATGATGCAATATGTTTTATTATTGATAGACTTACCAAATATACACATTTCACAAAATAATGGTGGATTTTCTACTAGATCTCCTTGTGAATATCTATATCAATGAAGTTGTAAGACCTCATGGAGAACCTCTCTAAACTGTGATTGATCATAATCCACAATTTACATCAAAATTCTAGAAAAATGTATTGAATGCATTGGAATCTGATCTTTATTTAACTACTACTTATCATCCTAAAACAAAAGGACTGTCAGAAAGGATGATCCCAAATTTATAAGACATGTTGATACAATGAAGAAATTATTTTCAAGGTGTGTGGGAACTTAATGTATTGAAATTTCTCCATATGAATCATTGTTCGGATAGATATGTCATACTACAACAGGTTGGGATGATATTGGTTAAAGGAAGATTGTAGGCCCAGAGCTTGTGGAGTAAACAACAGTGAAGGTATAGATAATTCAAAACCGTATCAAAGCAGCACAATGTAGGAAAAAGAGCTATGATCATAATTGAATGGAGGATATGTAATTTCACGTGGTAGATCATGTTATCATAAAAGTATCTTCATGGAAGGGTGTTATAATATTTTGGAAGAAATGGAAAGTAAGCCCCGAGTACATTGGTTCTTTTGAAATTCTAGAGATAATTGGAGCAGTGGCTTATCGTTTGGCAATGCTTCCTAGCCTCACTAAGGTACAAAATGTGTTCCTTGTCTCTTTGTTAAGGAAGTACATGCCAGACCTAGCATATGTACTCATATATTAAGGTATATAATTAAAACCAATCATATCTTACTATAAAGAGCCTATTCAGATTCTGGACAATAAAGAACAAGTGTTTATGAATCAGATGGCTCGACTGGTAAAGGTACATTGGAAAAATCATAAAATTGAAGAGGAAATGTGGGAGACTGAGGAACATATGATGATGAACTACCCAAATCTTTTTTTGAGGTAACATTTTGGAAAATTTGAGGAAGAAATTTTTGTAAGGGGGAATAATGTAACACCATGAGATTTTATAATTAAATGTTATATAGAATATAATTCATGAAACACTATGTCTCTTAGAAACAACACATTTTTATTATAACCTGGCAATTGAACATAATTTTTTCACCACTTTGTTTTGAATTTTTGAAAGCAGACACACACTATTTCTATCAATAAGATATTTAGAGTCTGATAGGATCAACATACATTTTGGTGAATTGTAAATTGACCTGTATGAATAATAATGTACCCATACGAATAGTAATATGACCCTTATGAATATCAACATCACCCATGTAAGTATAAATAAAATTTTGGCACCTTATAAATGAGAGTGCATGTTTTAAAAATTAATAATTAAGTATCAATATTTTTGTGAAAAATAAATATTTATTTAAATTATAAATTAATAAAATGATTTAAAATAAATTACATTTTCATAAAATGTTTTCCTAAATTAATATTTTCATTTTCTATGATTTTTGGATAATTTATTGAAAAATTAATTTATTATTTAAAGTGTTATAATATCAGTTATAAAATAAAATATGTATTTTTCAGCTAAAGAATGATTTTTAAAAATAATTAATTATCACATATTTTGAAAAAAAAATTGATAAAATGGTGTCAATTATTTAATTCTACAATTTCAAATAACTATTATGGTTAATTATTTTTATTTTTCTAAAATACATGAAAATATTCTTCCCTAGTCTCTCCCAATGTCTAGGAGATCTTGTTCTTTACAAAAGACTGAAACCCCTTCCCTTAAAGAAGATCTCAAGGAGGATATTTCATGAGATAAACCCTCTTCCTTTTTCTTTTAATTTCATTTTCTATATATTTTCTTTTCTTATCATCTCCTCACCTCCTCTGTCAATATAATCACAATAACACTAATATAAAATATATACTGGAATGATAATGTGTTAATGGAATACGCTGTTTCAAACTAATATTTATCTATCTTTTATTTAAAAAATGAACTCATTATTCCAGAGGATCCGATTTACAACCATTATTGATGAAGAAACTTTGTTCTTCAATTTCCCATACAATAATGGTCATGAAACAATTTTTATTGTTTAACTAGATTATAAAAAATGTATTATGTATTATTTAATGATCTAAAACAAGTATATATACATAATACTAATTCATATGACAGAACTAGTTCGTAATAATCAAAATATCGCCAAAATAATCTAATGAATTATCACTAATGTTATATCCAATAAATCATATGCTTAAAATTTAACAAAATTAATTATATCACCATTTAATATTATATATTTTAATTTTTATCATATGAATTCAATTCTAGATAATTATAGCAATTCCATTTGAACTTCCATACTCATATACAAGCATATCGATCATTAAAACCATGGAATCGAACACTTCCAAGCGAAAAAATTGTATCTTATAACATATTTAAAATTACATAAATGAACATAATTAAATAAAAATTAATCAAATAAGTTTAGATAAGGTATTTAATTAATTAATTAATGTGTTTAATTTCATAATTCAGGATGTTATGGTCAAGTGAAAAACTCATTCGAACATAACGAATGGGTTTTCTACCCGAAACTCAATTTTCTTTCGGGTTTCTCATTTCCTATCTTAATCCCAATAAAATTATTAATTATTACTATTAAATCATCATAAATTATGTTTTAATGTTATATAAATGTGTAACAATAATAATAATTCTTTATTTGGTGGGGAATTAAAAGTTTTATAGATATATTTCTCAACTAATCATGATAAACAATCTCGATTCAAGGGAACATCTCAAATTCATACCTATTTACAAGTAAAATATATAATTTTTTTTAAGACAGAACTATTATTCTATGAAAACCAATTTTTACTTGGTAAAACTACATTAGTTAATTTCTTGTTTTATGCAATTATTTTTACAAAATTACTCCTCTTTTCCATGTAAATGAGTATTACTCTCAAGAATTCTTTGATGATTTTATTAGAGAATATTCATCCATTTTAGCTCCCTTGTTGAATATTAAGTTTTATTCAGATTAAAATAATAAAATTATCATCAAATATCATTGATTAAATGGTTTAATATGGGTTTGGATTTGGATGTGCTATCTTGATACCATTCACTAAACTACACATAATGGTTAGTGTTTATGTGTATAGATTAGGGAAAGTTATTTTATATGTTCCTGATGATTATGTTTAGCCCTATTCACAGGAGGAATGAATAGAAAATAGATAGTGAAGTTTGGGTCCCATTATAGACACTCTATTCATCTGTTAGTCACATGAGAAAGAATAGAATTTTTTGGCTGAGGCCTTACACTAGTATTTTCAGATGTCTTGACTAAGGCCTTGACAATATGTTTCTGATGTACAACATTATGGATTCCCTCATTATGGTAATATTTATTGATCATGAATGTGATTATTCTACTATCAGAATATCCATGTCCAAGTTTCATTCTCATAAGGTCATTTATATGGCTATATGTAATCATCTTTAATTTCTACTATATAATGCTAATGTTTAATTTTAATGGAAAGTGTTTTTAGATATTCACCTTTCCTAATGATTATATTTATGATAAATTCTCATATATTACTTACCCTTTCTATGAATCTTAGCTCAACCATTTATTATGGTTAATTTTTTCCCATGACTTAAAGATGAATATTATTATGAATAGCATAAAAGAATAATATAGAGGTTCATGGGTGTTTCCAACGGAGTTGTAGTGTTGTTTTTTCTTTCATGTTGTAATGAAATTATTATGTTTGTATGTGGTTATAAAAAAATAATAATATATTTGGTCCTTAGGGATGATAAATCCTTGTAAACATTAAAATGTATTAATATAAGGCACTGGATTTGAGAAACTAGGGTTGGGTTCCATACAAACTGAGAATGATGAACTATGAGCTTTATATAATAGGAACATCAAATATTGTATGGATGTAAAACATACATAGTAAATGAACATTATCTTTACATCCTAATAATTGTTAAACTCATGATCATTTCACAACATCTTATGTATCTCTAGATCCCCCTTACTTGTCAGTATAATATTCATTTGGATAGATGGTTGATCATGTATTTCAAAAAGATAATATTTTTATCATTCATTCATGATATCTAGATCCATCCCATTAAAATGTATAAATTTTATTAATTTTTTAAACCTCATAATTTATAATCATGAATGATCCTTATGACTCAATGTATTTTACACCTTGTTCACTTTCACAAAGTGCAAATGTATTGAGTATCCATAATCATTAACTATCTTCATCCATTTTCTCAGGGGGTATGTTCAATGTTTTGTGTGTGAACATTTAATTTAAACTATTATTTATATATTTCACACTATTTTTTACAATTATATTTCCTCAATATTTTTAGTCTAAATAGTACAATTGTCACAACCCGTCCTCGGGGCCCGTGTCGTGACTACCCCAAGCCCGCCTTCCATAGGCCAAGGGCTGGCGACTAGCACCAAAGGCGTAAATCCCAATAACTGGGAAGGCATTTCCTTTATATAAGTAAACAAAACACCACAGAGTACAAGCAGAATCAATTCACTAAGTACAAAAGAAAGTGCTGAAAGGTAAATGGGCCAGAATACAAACCCAAAAGAAAGTACAACTACAGCTGAACAAAGTACAACAGAAAAAGACAACAGCTGGAAGGACGGAAGCGGCTCCTAGGTCGTCCTCCTCGGATCCTACCTGAAGGGTAGGTATGGATGGCGCAGCTCCTGGATCATCCACCACGGATCCTACCTGAAGGGTAGGTACAGATAGCCTCCACAACGCTCTCGCCCGTCAACCTCCTCCGAGTGTCGTCTCTCCATGAAGTCCACCTTCGGATACTAACTCGTCGTGTAGTCTACCTCCGGGTACCGTCTATTCCTCGAACACTCGGCCTCCGTCAGCACTGCCCGTCGTCTGCAACCAACACAACGAGGTGCGGGCATAGCCCGTGCAGGGATGAGTATAATGATACTCAGTAGGGACCCCGATACCCTCAAGGTCTCACTAAAACTAACAAGGATAACCACAAAGAAGATCTCAACAAATAACCTCTACTTAGGTATATGCCCATACATATACCTAAGTTATCAAGTAACCCATCTCAATCATGAGGATACACAAGGATCATGAAATCAATGGATAACCACTACCCAGGTATATGCCCATACATATACCTAAGTTATCAAGTGAACCATCTCAATCATGAGGTAACACAAAGGTCAAAAGTCTCAACTCAAACCAGGATTTTCATTATCGAAACCATAACTGCTGAAGAGCCCCATCTCTGGAGTGTATAGTGGTCTTGTCACGACTCCGAGGTACTGCTCACTAACGTAAGACTGCTGAGGTACTCCTCTTGTCGAGTACCGCGGGTCAGCCACCCAAACACAGTAGTGCTTCCCGCCGGGGTATGTCACCCAAACATAGTAGTGCACACCCCCTAGTAGCCTACAGAGGTACTCTCCGGACGAGTACCGCGGGTCTCCACTGTCACACAGGTAGTGCTCCATCCGCCATGGGTCTTCACCTCACAAAGTAGTGCTCCATCCACTGGGCTAGTCGACTCACTCCAAGTCGAGTCGGTCAAGCAGTCGTCAGGTCTCAGCCAGCTACACGGTCTCCGTACACTGCACGCTCATCTCTGGGAGGGTCCGCTTCACGAGCTACAGGTCGATACTCCAAGTAAATCAAAGTCCCACGAAGAAGTATCTCAAAGGACCGCCTCATCATAGGGGTCTCAACGCAATAGACAGTGCGTCAATCGGATGCCCAGTCTGTGAGTTATTAGCCTTTTCGTCCCAGGGGCCCGGTTGGTTTTGTGAGCGAACCAACCTGGACGTATCTCAAATGTACCCCGAACTCTCATAGGGTATACTCATAGGGACCATTTCTCAATGTGATCACCAACGCCGCTGACGGTTCGTCAAACGGATGTCTGGTCTGAAAGATAACAGCTTTTCCGTTCCAAGGGCCCGGTTGGATTTCGGGTACAATCCAACCCGGACACTATCCAACAGCAACCCAAACTCGGGCGAAGTATGCCAAAAGTTCCGTCTCATCAAGAGGAATTCAACGAGACAGACGGCGCATCAATCAGACGCCCGGTCTGTGAGTTATTGGATTTTTCGTTCCAGGGGTCCGGTTGGTTTCGTGAGCGAACCAACCCGACCACACTCCGACGACATCCAAACCTCGAGCGGAGTAATCCAAAAGATCCTTCTCACTTAGAGGAATCTATCAAAGTCGACAACACGTCAATCGGACGTCTGGAGCTCAAGATATAAGCGTTTTCGCTCCGAGGGCCCGGTTGGTTTCGTATCCGAACCAACCCGGCCAAACCCAAAGTGTTCCGAAACTTTTAGTGCGATATACCGAAACGACCGCCTCATTCCAAGGATCTCTACGCAACTGACGGTGCATCAATTGGAGGTCTGTAGCCCAAGATATGGGCAAAAGACCAAAGAGGGTCTGAAAACGGGGGGTATGGGCCCCGCCGACCCGGCCCAACCCCCCTGGGTCGGCCCGAACCGGGTCGACCCGACCCGGGTCCAGGTCCGACCCGGTTGGGCGTGACCCGGCCCGGCCCGGGCGTCCCGGTAGGTCGGCTCGGCTCGGCTCGGCCGAGCGGCCGAGCGAGGGAACCGCGACCCCCACGCGGGGGCCGCTCTGCAGTACCCGGACGCGGCTCAAGCCGCGTCCCACCTCCCGGTTCCGCATGGCAGCGGAACCGCCTCGCCGCCGCAGCTTCAGCCGCGGCGGGTTTTGTCGGCGACGCGCCGACGGGAGTTTCTGCGGACCACCGGACGCACTCCGGTGGTCCGTTTTGCGTGCGGTCTTCGCCAGTGGTCCACCCGGGACCCGATCTTCACTGCAAGGCCCTCAAACGCCATAGCGGCCTGCTTCGTCGTCGTCCGCCGATCCACACATCGATAAACAAGCTGTGGAGGGTTTTCGGGCCGTGTTTTTTCGGCCCGCGCCCTCCGTGTTAGGTGTTATCAATTGGCAAATAAAAAACACATGATTTTAATCATTGACGAGGGTATAATTTATCCAAAATAAATTATACGAACACCTTGCAATCAAAAAAATACCCATGCACGAGAGTTTAAAAAATTTGAATGCGTGGCGTGATGATGTCACGCATTCTTGTCGCTCGATCCCGCGTGGCGTGACGATGTCGCGCATCCTTGCCGCTCGATCCCACGCGGTGCGACGACACCGCGTCAATTCCATTCGATCTGCAACGACAAGAAAAACAAAAAGGGAGGGGGACGGCCATGTTTGTGTGGTCCGGCCTCCTCCCGTTAACTGATATCATGCGGTCCAAATATCGCAGATAAAAGACGGAAGAGAATCACGTAAGGAAAAACACGCAAACCCCCTACCTCGTCGTAGTCATCAGACGAGTTCTTTGCGGAATTGACCATCGCGGAAGAAGATGATCGTAGCGTCGCGGAAGGGCGACGCATCGTCGCGGTATATGGCGTCGCGTCGACGATCTCCATGGTTTAAAGAAAAACACACAGATTTTTATTTCATGAATTAAATCTGTGTTAAGGATAAAATCCACAAAGGAAATTTAAAAGTTCTGAAATCTCCTACCTCAAGCTGTGGATCGAAGATTCATCGCAGGAGGAGAAACGTCGCAGAAGAACGTCGCGGGAGAAGAATCGTCGGCATCACGGAACACGTTGTTGCGTCGTCGATCTCCGAGGGTTCGGCGTTATTCGCGTTCTTCGCGTTCTTCGCGTTCTTCGCGTTCTTCGTGAAGGAGGATGAAGATCTCAAGCCTTGGAGTCTTCTCCAAATTCTTTCAACGAGCAATCCTCAAGAAGACAAGCGTTGGTCTTATTTTATTAACATGCCAACAAATTGAAAAACAAACTAAGTAATGACCCATTAATTCATAGAATTAATTTCAACGAATAAACCGCCCAATTAATAGGAGCGTTTAAGAGTTTGAGAAAACACACCAGTTGAATTTCATTAATGAGGAGTTTTCGCGGGTGCGTTACTTGGAGGAAAAGAAAGGTGGGGCTCGTGCGGGCCCCACCTCACAAATATCCTACCAAGAGGGTAGGATATTTTTGGATTGCATCCTATCTGCTTTAACTTAGCTCAAGTGGCTTTAAGTGGCTTTTAAGTGGCTTTAAGTGAAATAAAAATAAAGTTGTCGCACCACTTTATTTTATTTCTTAACTTAATCCCAAAAAATTAAAAACCACACCCGAGAAAACGTAAATCCGGAAAAGGCATTTATAAGAAAATACTGGCGCTGCGATTCCATCGGTTCCCTCGGAATTTGATTCCGAGCACCGGTTCAAAAGTTAGAAATTCTTGCTCGTTCGTTCACTGAACGTACCCGAGCTAAACTTCGGAAAATGATTCCGGGCACACCGGGCCTCGAAATCAGGCGCCGTCAGAAACTGCGTTCTTTTAAAATCCCAAAGAAAATTTAGAAGAAAATTTCCCTTGAAATTTATGGGTATTTACATTACTCCCACCTCAGGGCTTTACGTCTTCGTAAAGCTTTAACACAATTTAGGGTCACAAAAGCGGTACAAAGTACGCATCTGAGCCTTCCGCTCCCATGTGCTCACCCGGAGGTTCCCGTACTGCCAGAGAAAGTGCACCCGAGGAATCGATCATCCTCGTAGGATCCGATCCTGTTGATCCTCGATCCCCACTGGAACCTCCGTGAAAGACACCGCATCACCATCGTCCAGCTCCTCATGGTCGATGATATGCGAAGGGTCGAGCACGTATCTCCTCAGTTGAGATACGTGGAAGTCGTCGTGCACCTGGTGCAACTGAGGTGGATGGGTCAAGCGGTAAACCACCTCTCCTACCCAGCTGAGGACCTAGAAAGGTCTGTTGAACCTCGGAGATAACTTGTCTCCCTGGCCACATCTCCGTAAACCTCGTCGAGGTGAGACCCGTATAAGGACGTGATCGTCATCCTCGAACTCTAGAGGTCTCCAATTCCTGTTAGAACTGAAACTCAAACCATTGTTGCCATGAGGGTAAGGTTGACCGACTCAAGAGTGTTCGGTCGCACCCCCCCCCCCCCCCTGTGCATGAGTTATCTTGTGCTGCCTAGGGTTCCCTTTTCGCCGACCAAGGAAAACCCAACCTGACGTCGTAGTTAAACCACAACCTTTTTGCCTAGTACATTCAATCTGTGTATAAACTGTGGATCCAATCCATACTCAGACCAACGTCATAAGGCCTAGATACTGCTACTAAGAGATTCCAACCAAAACTCTCGCCTCGAGGGTCTGACCACACTGTCGGCGTAAGTGTGATTATCGAGTCTTCTCCCAAGATATCTCCAGACGTGAGGGTCAAGTCCACGGCTTACCGGAAACTCTAGGTCTGGGACAAGATTTGTGAAAGCAATGAATGATTCATATTGACGTCCATTACTACAGCAGCTAGTAGTGTACATAGACTGTCCCTTGAATCATTTCTAGAGCCATTGGTTCACACTCCTTGACCGCAAGCAGCCACACTCTTCCTCCGCCCTCTAGCTCCCTGAGCCTGGTGGGGATAACTAAGGCAGGTGGTTGTAGCATGCTAAGATGTACACCACCTCATGCTGCTCTCCTAGCTCTGCCTCCACATCTGCTGCTCCGCAGACTCATCTCTCCTTAAAGCTTCCTCTTCTTTAAACATTTAACATGCCCGAGTCTCTAAGACTGGCACCGATTTCCAGTTTGTTACCGCACTGTGCAGTCTTCATCCGCTCCTGGATGATCTGCACCTTCTTTGCCTATGATCTGAAAGAGCTGCTAAAATTTCTCCTTTTCCGAAAAGAGAAACTCGGTATCATACCATGGATGAACCACACCCATTGCCTAATACAGTCAATCCTGACATGAATGATGTATTCATGCCATGGATGATGTCGTAAGGCCTTGACGTAACTACCAAGGAATCCAACTGTCACTCTCGCTTCTAAGGGTCGAGTCACACTGTCGGCATCAGTGAGAGGTCACTGGGTTTCCTCCAGTAAAAATCTCGAAAGTGAGGGTCAAGTCAACAGTCTTAACCAAGACCACTCAGTATCAACCAAACAAAAGGACAGGAAAGAAAACATCACAAATATAAGTGTCTTTTTATTATTGTAGCTCATAGTACAAAGACACGAATACAACAGCAACATGTAACTAGAAGTACAAGGGACGTATCCACTAGTTCCGCTCCTGTCCACCTGCTCCCGGAGCTCTACTGCCTTGCCCACTGCTCGGCTCTTACTCAAGAACCAGCCGCTGCTTCTGCCTCGGTGGCTCCTCCAACACCCGCTGATCAACTGTGCGGGGAGTCGGACAGTCACGTGCCAGGTGACCCTTCCTACCGCAGGAGTAACACTGTCCATTTCTGGCACGCCTGGATCTGACCCCACCCCGAGTGCCCCGCACCACCAGTCCTAAAACCCGAGATCGCCCAACTACTGGTCTGGTCCTCCTGGACCTCTGCATCATCTGTCTACTTCCCACAGATGACTCAGCTACTGATCAAAAAACACGCGGAAAAGTTAACAGCTCCTAAACACGCTCGGGGTGTAGAGCTACTGAAACAAACTCCACCCTGAAGAAGGTCTCGAAGTCTTCCCATGCGAAGGTCATCCCATCGCAAAATTGGAACAAGTGGCTCCACCACCTGCCTGTTGCTGCCTGAAGGAGGCTGGCAGAAAAGATCACCATGAAGTTTGTCGGCATCCCCACTAGCCTGAAGACTCTCACTATAGCCTCTAGCCAATCCTCAGCCGCCTGCGGGTCCATATCTCCCCAGAACCTGGGTGGCCTCTGGCGCTGGAACTCATGCAGTGCACTCAAGTGGCGTGCATCGCCTACTACTGGGGTTGGTGGCATCGGTGGCCCAACGTATGGTAGTACCGCTGGTGCCTCTGCTGGTGCCTCAACTGCAAGAGGGCCCTGTACCGAAGCCTCGTCGCTCGATAGGCTGTCAGTACGCACATCCCTCTGGGCTCTAGCTGGTCATCCGTAAAAAGGAATCCTGAAAGAAGCAACATGACACGGTCAAATGATTATACCTGGTGAGCTGACCTGGTTTGAGCTGTTTTAAGGGAAGACCTTTGAAAGCACACACGCTATCAGTGTTTTCAAGCACAAAGTCGGAAATCAGTTTTTAGGGTCCTAGTGTATGGATACGTCGGCCGCCCACACCAACACTGGACTCCCTGAACTGAAAACCACACTCGGTACTCTTAACACTATTGCTTCACAGAAAGAAAATATCAGAGTTATAAGTTCTGCGGTAGAACCGAATCCTCTGATACCAATTTGTCACGACCCGTCCTCGGGGATCGTGTCGTGACTACCCCAAGCCCGCCTTCCATAGGCCAGGGGATGGGGACTAGCACCAAAGGCGTAAATCCCGATAACTGGGAAGGCATTGCCTTTATATAAGTAAACAAAACACCACAGAGTACAAGCGGAAGCAAAACACTAAGTACAAAAGAAAGTGATGAAAGGTAAATGGGCCAGAATACAAACCCCAAAGAAAGTACAACTACAGCTGAACAAAGTACAATAGAAAAAGACAACAGCTGGAAGGACGGAAGCGGCTCCTGGGTCGTCCTCCTCAGATCCTACCTGAAGGGTAGGTACAGATGGCGCAGCTCCTGGATTGTCCACCACGGATCCTACCGGAAGGGTAGGTACAGATAGCCTCCACAATGCTCTCGCCCTTCAACCTCCTCCGAGTGTCGTCTCACCGTGAAGTCCACCTCCGAATACTGACTCGTCGTGTAGTCTACCTCCGGGTACCGTCCAGTCCTCGAACACTCGGCCTCCGTCAGCACTGCCCGTCGTCTGCAACCAACACAATGAGGTGCGGGCATAGCCCGTGCAGGGGTGAGTATAACGATACTCAGTAGGGACCCCGAGACCCTCAATGTCTCACTAAAACCAACAAGGATAACCACAAATAAGATCTCAACAGATAACCTCTACTTAGGTATATGCCCATACATATACCTAAGTTATCAAGTAACTCATCTCAATCATGAGGAAACACAAGGATCATGAAATCAACGGATAACCACTACCCAGGTATATGCCCATACATATACCTAAGTTATCAAGTGACCCATCTCAATCATGAGGTAACACAAAGGTCAAAAGTCTCAGCTCAAACCAGGATTTTAATTATCTAAAACATAACTGCTGAAGAGCCCCGTCTCTGGAGTGTACAGTGGTCCTGTCATGACTCCGAGGTACTTCTCACTAACCTAAGACTGTTGAGGTACTCCTCCTGTCGAGTATCGCGGGTCAGCCACCCAAACATAGCAGTGCTTCCCGCCGGTGTATGTCACCCAAACACAGTAGTGCACACCCCCTAGTAGACTGCAGAGGTACTCTCTAGACGAGTACCGCAGGTCTGCACTGTCACACAGGTAGTGCTCCATCTGCCATGGGTCTGCACCTCACAAAGTAGTGCTCCGTCCACTGGGCTAGTCGACTCACTCCAACTCGAGTCGGTCAAGCAGTCGTCAGGTCTCAGCCGGCTACACGGTCTCCTTACACCGCACGCTCATCTCTAGGAGGGTCCACTCCACGATCTACAGGTCGATACTCCAAGTATCTCAAAGTCCCACGAAAAAGTATCTCAAAGGACCGCCTTGTCATAGGGGTCTCAACACAACAGATGGCGCGTCAATCGGACGCCTGGTCTGTGAGTTATTAGCCTTTTCGTCCCAGGGGCCCGGTTGGTTTCGTGAGCGAACCAACCCGGCCATATCTCAACTGTACCCAGAACTCTCATAGGGTATACTCATAGGGACCGTTTCTCAACGTGATCACCAACGCCGCTGACGGTTCGTCAAATGGACGTCTGGTCTGAAAGATAACAGCTTTTCCGTTCCAAGGGCCCGGTTGGATTTCGGGTACAATCCAACCCGGAAACTATCCAATATCAACCCAAACTCGGGCGAAGTATTTCGTCTCATCAAGAGTAATTCAACGAGACAGACGGCACGTCAATCGGACGCCCGGTCTGTGAGTTATTGGCTTTTTCGTTCCAGGGGCCCGGTTGGTTTCGTGAGCGAACCAACCCGACCACACTCCGACGACATCCAAACCTCGAGCAGAGTAAGTCAAAAGATCCATCTAACTTAGAGGAATCCATCAAAGTCGACGGCACGTCAATCGGACGTCTGGAGCTCAAGATATAAGTGTTTCTGCTCCGAGGGCTCGGTTGGTTTCGTATCCGAACCAACCCGGCCGAACCCAAAGTGTTCTGAAACTTTGAGTGCGATATACCAAAATGGACGTCTCATTCCAAGGATCGATACAAAACAGACGGTGCATAGATTGGAGGTCCATATCCCAAGATATGGGCAAAAGACCACAGAGGGTCCGAAAACGGGGGCGCGCCGGCGGGAGTTTCTGTGGACCACCAGACGCACTCCGGTGGTCCATTTTGCATGCGGTTTTAGCCAGTGGTCCACCTGGGACCCGATCTTCACTGCAAGGCCCTCAAACGCCATAGAAGCCTACTTCTTCATCGTCCGTCGATCCGTACATCGATAAACAAGCTGTGGAGGGTTGTCGGGCCGTGTTTGTTCGGCCCGCGCCCTCCGCGTTAGGTGTTATTATTTGGCAAATAAAAAAACACATGATTTTAATCATTGACGAGGGTATAATTTATCCAAAATAAATTATACGAACACCTTGCAATCAAAAAAATACCCACGCACGAGAGTTTAAAAAATTTGAATGCGCGGCGTGACGATGTCGCGCATTCTTGCCGCTTGATCCCGCGCGGCGTGACGATGTCGTGCATACTTGCAGCTCGATCCCACGTGGTGCGACGACACCGCGTCAATTCCATTCGATCCGCAACAACAAGAAAAACAAAAAGGGAGGGGGACGGCCATGTTTGTGTGGTCCGGCCTCCTCCCGTTAACTGATATCATGCGGTCCAAATATCGCGGATAAAAGATGGAAGAGAATCACGTAAGGAAAAACACGCAAACCCCCTACCTCGTCATAATCGTTGGACGAGTTCTTCACAGAATTGACCGCCGCGGAAGAATATGATCGTCACGTCGCGGAAGGGCGTCGCGTCGTCGCGGTATACGGCATCGCGTCAACGATCTCCGTGGTTTAAAGAAAAACACACAGATTTTTATTTCATGAATTAAACCTGTGTTAAGGATAAAATCCACAAAGGAAATTTAAAAGTTTTGAAATCTCATACCTCAAGCTGTGGATCGAAGATTCTTCGCGGGAGGAGAAACTTTGTTGAAGAACGTCGTGGGAGAAAAATCGTCGGCATCGCGGAACACGGCGTCGCGTCATCGATCTCCGAGGGTTCGGCATTCTTCGCGTTCTTCGCGTTCTTCGCGAAGGAGGATGAAGATCTCAAGCCTTGGAGTCTTCTCCAAATTCTTTCAACAAGCAATCATCAAGAAGACAAGCGTTGGTCTTATTTTATTAACATGCCAACAAATTGAAAAACAAACTAAGTAACGACCCATTAATTCATAGAATTAATTTCAACGAATAAACTCCCCAATTAATAGGAGTGTTTAAGAGTTTAAGAAAACGCACCAGTTGACTTTCATTAATGAGGAGTTTTCGCGGGTGCGTTACTTGGAGGAAAAGAAACGGTGGGGCTCGTGCGGGCCCCACCTCACAAATATCCTACCAAGAGGGTAGGATATTTTTGGATTGCATCCTATCTACTTTAACTTAGCTCAAGTGGCTTTAAGTGGATTTTAAGTGGCTTTAAGTGAAATAAAAAATAAAGTTGTCGCACCACTTTATTTTATTTCTTTACTTAACCCCAAAAAATTAAAAACCACACCCGAGCAAATGAAAATCTGGAAAAGGCGTTTCTAAGAAAATACCGGCGCTACAATTCCATCAGTGCCCTCGAAATTTGATTCCGAGCACTGGTTCAAAAGTTTAAAATTCCCACTCATTCGTTCACTAAACGTACCCGAGCTAAACTTTGGAAAATGATTACGGGCACACCGGGCCTCGGAATCAGGCGCCGTCAGAAACTGCATTCTTGTAAAATCCCAAAGAAAATTTAGAAAAAAATTTCCCTTGAAATTTATGAGTCTTTACAATAATAGCTTAATCCAAATCATGGGTTGGGTAATTTATCTCAGGAACCATCAATTGTCTTGAGGCATAAGCTATCAGCATATCATTCTACATAATGATTTTTTTAACTACTTATTTGATGCTTCAAAATATATTACAAAAAATACTACACTTGAAGTTATTGTATGAAATTTTTTGATGAATAATCACATATTCAGTTCCGAATTTTTTTTATCATATTCAAACTTCTAGAGGAACATGGATCCCTTTCAGGTTAACATTGCGATTTTATTGGATATCCACAATAAATTATTTACATACTTTCAATGATATCCAAATAAAACCTTGAAAACATCGAATCATTGTCATAATTGTTATTATGGGACATAACACAAAATTCTTAGTCTTTGATGGATATATCGATATACTATCTCTTGATAATATTTGACCAAAAAATGAATATTTTATAAATATAAAATTCATTCATAGAAATTTTTTTCATACAACATATCATTCTTTATTTCCTTATTCACAATCCTCATGTAATCAAAATTCTTTTCCTTTATCGTTGAATATATATATAAATATAAATTTTCTTTAATGATCAACCAAAATAGATCAAGGTAATCTTTATATACACTATTAATTAAATATTTTATGTTAGATAGGGAATTATTGATACAAAATGGAATCAATATATACTTTTAGTGTCCATACAATGTGTTGTATTTTTTCTAGTGTATATACTCTTTCTTGACCCTCATTTGATGATATTAATAAAGAAATTTGATATTGGAAAAGAATTTAGATCCATAAAATTAATAAAAAAGTCATCAATATAGGGTAAATGATACTTTTTTGTGATTGTGATCTAGTTCAACTCCAAATTATTAATTAAAAATCTCATCTATATATATTAATTCATAAGAAATAATTGGTTAACACCAAGGTGACACACCTGGAAAAATAAATATGTTATCAAGATTCCCCATGAATTTATTCTTCAATTATTGCAACTCAATCATGTTCATTCTATAGGGAGTATTTAAAATGGACATATCCTCCAGATTGATTTCTTTTGATAACTCAACATCACGATTTGATGGAAGGATATGAAATTATTCTAGAAATACATCAAAAAACTATATTAAATTATTATATCATCAATGTTGACATTATCCCCAACCATATGATAAAAACACAACTTTTGAATTTGGATCAAGACCTATAAAATAATTAAATTTCATTTGAAAGATCATATTTATCATTACACTGATAGACGATCAGAATTTTGATTGGAATATCAAACATGGATTCCCTTCCCCATGAATTGATGTTTTATTTATATTGATAAAATGAGTAGATTCTTACTATAACATGAAATTAAACCAGATAAAGGATAATAAGATTTTATAGAAGAATATTCCCAAAAACAACAACTAGGGAAGATTCATAAGCATGAGATATGGTATTCATAACATTAGGGGTATTCACTTCTAATACAATATCTAATAATTGAGGATTAGAATTAAAATTGCAAGAGACATTTCATGATTCATATAACTCATATAAAACATTTTACATCATTTTTATTTTAACTATTACCACACCTATATAATCATTCTATCATCAATAACTTAATAGAAAAAAATTACTATTCATTACCATCAAAAACCATTATACAGGGTGATTAATCATGAAAAATTATTCTTCAGATATCTAAATCATAACACATTATTTTTAATCCATGGAACCTTAGGTATAACCTTGGAAATTCATTGTCATCATCTATTCAAAATCTTCTTTATGGTTTGTAAAGAGTTTGTAAATATCAATAAAATAATCCCAAGAGTATTAAACTAGATGTTCATCAATGAACGTTTTTATTCACATGATGATGATTAAGTCAAATACCAATGTGCACATTTTATTATTATTACCCCTAGGTACAACTGTGTCAAATCCAAATCCACCTGTACTGTCTAAAAAGGGATGTAATTTATAGGAAACAAACCAATCTAATCTTAAATAAAATTTACTATTTTGTCCTACACTTTGATGTATCCAGAGAATTATCCTTATACATATCTATATACATATCCTTAGGGATCTCACTAATGTTTTCTCATTCTAGTTTCCAAAGGTTAACAAAAACATTCTCTATTATAATATATTGTGAACAAAATATTTTATACATAAATATCACATCATAGTAGATTGAAATACATTACATAACATATCAGTCCACAATATAATTTTGTAGGATTAGTTAATTTGGATATATGAATACATCATGAACTAGTTGACAAATGAACAACATCATATCCCACAATGTTATTCACAAATATCACCCTTCAATTAAATTTTTTACATAATACAATTATTTATAACATAGGAATTAAAACATTAGAAATGGTGATAACTGAAGATCAGTATGGGTAAAAAAGGGGGACATCAACATAATATTAACATAATGTTATAGGAACATTATAAAAATATTTGTAAATGGAACCCTATATGGTATATATTATAAACATAGTCATTTCATAAATCTTGGAATTTCATAGTACATCAATCATGAAGGAATCAAAGGACATTATTCATGAGGGAATATCATTTGTATAATACAATGATTTTTTGAATACACATAAGCATTGAAAAATATATGTCAAGGATACCAACCAAGACATTCATGTCATGTTAGTATGACACTGACCACCCGTATAGTTATTTTGGGCTCGAGATAGCTGCTTATGTAGAATTTTTTGGCATGCGATAACCTCACATGGACCATCTTGTTTTAATCATGGGATAACCTCCCATGTACCCACTAGTAGTAGGAATTGTATAACCTCTTGTGAAAACTCTTATTTTAGGATTTGGATAACCTCTCATGTACCCTATTGTTCCAGGATATGGATAACATCTTGTGTACCATCTTTTTTGGGTTTGGGATAACCTCCCCGAACCCTTTGAGCTTATATAACATTTATCCATACAAAATGAGTAGAAGTGATATATAATTACCAAAAATCAGATAATTCATACATTATTGTTCCATAAGATCATTAAATATTTATCATATCATAACCTATAAAATGTAAATGTGTTTCACAAACATTGCATCATAGGAAAACATGTGGAAACAAAATGGGATTCATGAACCTTTTTCATCGTAAACAAATATAATAAAAATAAATAAAAAGGATAATAATATTTGATAATAATCCTATTAAATATTATCCAACATCTTAGGAAGTCATCTTAGATGAAAAATAATTTTGAATGGTCACTAGTCAAATTTAAAGAGGAAAATATCATTTCATTTGTACATCACTTCTTTAAAATTGAACAATTTCCAACATATAAAAGAAAATATGTTATTTAATATGAACCACATAAACATATAAATGAATACATAGATCATTTATAGTTCATGGAGGTTAGAAATAGTGGTTTTCCCATACATGCTAAAACAAATATTTCTTGCATATTTTTGGTATGGAGTCTGAAGATCCATTTTTAGAAAATAAATAGATGATTCATTTTAAAACATATTTTAAATAGTCAGACATGGGGAAAATTATGAAAAAAATCAGTGAATAAATTTAAAATTTTTTATAATTTTTTTAAAATCATAGACATGGATGGAAAAGGATTTTCAAACGAATACAGAAATAAAGTTAAATTTGACTAAAAAACACATTTCAAAATATTGAGTAAAAAGGTAGATAAAAAATAATGGTAATCATTTATTCTATCTAAATATCTATAGGATATGAAAATAAATGAATTTCATGAGATATAGATCCTATCATATGATCATCAGAATCATACTGAAAATCAGTCTTGATAAACATTAAAATTGTAACATAAGATCTTTACCACAATGTTATTTATTGAATAATAAGTCCCCTAGATTAATAAACCAAATATATATATATTTATATCCCATAATATTCATTCAAAAATCATAAAACAAATTCATGTCTACTATATAGGCCATAAAAAACCTATTGGGGAATATGAAATGTGTCTCACTGAAATAAATGTTAGACTAAAATCCATTGCAAGCTTTTGTAATATTTGAATCAAAAAATTAATGAAAGAATAAAATTTAATGAAAATTTTAATATCATATGAATATATAAATTCATTATATAACATTTAATGTTTGTTTTATATACATGTCATAAATGAAGATTGGTGAAAAACATAACATATGTCCCAAATAAGAAAATTAGAGACAGAATCTATTTTCTCAAGTCTCGATTTTCTTTTTAAAAGTTCAAAACTTTTATATTATAAATATAGGTTTATTATAAATATATTCTAGAACAATAATGTTATATATAATACCATATATGATTTATTTATTACCATTTATTATCCATTTATTAACAATTCATTTTGAAAATCATGTTTCAGGTAACAACTATATCATTTCCCATGTATATTTTTGTTTGATATTTTCATTCCGATTATGATGACCAGGGTTAAATAATCTCAATAATTTAAACCATGATATAAATATATTATAAATTATGTATATATTTATTTAGTATAATTCATAAAAGTTTGATTTTGAAAATGAGTTACACCATTCTGGGAGATGGTGGGACGTACTTATACATTATTTCCATTTTCCCAAAGGATGTATTTAAATAGATGTAAATAATATATAATACATCCATAAATTTTTTTATTTCATATATATCAAAAATAATCATTAAATATATCCTTTTTCTCATCCATGTCAAAATATAATGAAATACTAATCACATCGCTTTGTGGAGCTGGTAGTCCACATGCACACACGAGCAACATTATCATTTTCCAACGGATTGGAATGTAAAATGGTATATGTGATATTATGATTTTATGAGAACAAAAATTTCATAAATATAATATATGCACATTAAATACATCATTAACTTCATCTGTGAGAAGCATTGATGGAAATGTAATTACATTGGATCGTGAGGAGTTAGTCCGTCAAACACGTGATTAATAGTATCATTTTCCATATGATAGAGGAGGAGATAGATATATGTCATTAAATTAATAGATTAAATTATAGTATTGGAAGATAATTATTTTATTGTATCATTATTTTTTAATAATATTTTATGGAGTTATAAGAAAAGATAATATGAAAACAAATGGTTAAGGACTATACCTAATCTTCAGAAAACCTCTTTAGGCTTACATCTTATCATTACTAAGAGGGTTTCCAAAAAAAATAAGGACTATATGACATGGGGAGGGGAGTAAGGATGATATTTGGGTAGGTACTAGGTGAAAAAAATCTTTTTAAGTGTGAAGATGAGAGGAGAGGGGTTCCCTTTTATATGTTGGTGATAGGACACATATGGATGTTTTGAAAAGGGAAAGTTATAACCATGTTTTAAAATTTTCACAGGGATCCAAAATTGATTATTATTAATAATTAGATTATATAATATCTATTTATTTCTATAAATTTTTATTTTAATTTGTTTTTAGGTTATTTTAAAAATTATCTATTTCTTTTAACCCTTGGTAAACATGTTTTAATCATAACTGCGATAATTTGTTTTTCTATTTTACCTAGTCATTATGAAAAAAATTATTTTATATTATTAAATAATTTCAATTATTTTGGTTAAAAATATGGAATAAATTGTTTCAAATTCAATACAATGATGCGGTGGGATTAGATTTAAATTTAATGCCACAAATGTTACATGAAAATAGTTTTCCAAGGAAAAATATTCATATGTATAAAAAGAATTTGTAAAAAAATTCATTATTAATGTACTAACCCTAGTTTTTCATTTTAATACTTTGAAATAAATTAATAAATATTTTTGGATCTATTAACTGAGATAGTGTGAGATTTTGAGGTTTTGTTGGCTTGAAATTCATAATAAAAAATATTATTTTATTAGTATTATGTGCATGCAGTTAAAAGAAATATGGGAATATACCCCAAAGGTGTCTCAGATAATATATTTGAGACGAAAGTAGAATAAAATATTTTTTTACACTAGGTTTGACTTAATGTTGTTCAGAAATAGATGTTCATATGGGAGAGTCGTTGGCGGGTATGTTTAGTGGACTAATTAATTAAATTTTTTAATTTATTTATTTAAATACATTAACATATTTTACTCTATATATTTTATGATATAAAAATTCAATATGGATATCTGCATAAACCATATAGAAATTAATAGAGTGTTTGATGTTCTTTATTTTTCAATAAGAATTACAGGATGAACAAGGATGGGATCAAGAGGCAACAAAAGTAGCTGGTCTTCTCTAATAATAGAGATGCATTATTGAAAAATGATTAATCTATAATCATGGAAGGGGTCACAATTATAATTTCTACCCATTATTCATAGATTTATCATGGATATATATTTATCTTCTCATTGATGTGTTATTTCTAACCCATCCCTTTATCCCATTGATGAATTAAATTATTTTATTCAATTTTCTATTTTTATGCCATTATCTCACCCTGAATTCCTTCATTGAAATTTTATGCCAATAATTATTGGACAACATTTTTTATCAACCTATATTATTGTTATTTTACACCATCACACCACACATTCTTCATCTTTGGCCTATGGGGTCATGGTTAAACATTTTCAAGGAGGGATTGAGCATGATTGATATTCCAGATTCACGGAAGTTGTGAGAATGATGTTTAGGATGGTAATTTGTGGAAGGATCTAGATTTTTTAGTGATACATGTGGTGATTTAAATATATTTATGTCTAGGATGATTATGGGTGATAATAGGTTCATGAGACCCATGATTAACAACAATGGGTGATTGAGATGTGAATTACAACCATCGGAGTCTGCAAATCGATGGTCAGAGCCAATTCCCTTTAATTACTTGTGTTCCATAGGTGTGATCAGGGGACATGTGGTAAGATTCGATAAATGTTTGAATACCTAGAATTTAAATGGATTATTTGACTAAAAACTTTTATCCAAAGAACAATTCTCTTATATCCATGAACCAAATATACAATATAGGATTATGGGGAAGATAAAGATCATATGTATTGTGTTGGGCCCATAGGCCATGTTACAATACCAAGGTGGTTAAACGATGTACCAACATCACATATCCATGAAGCCCTGTGGGATTTCACACAATGTAAATTGTAAGTACACGAGCGTTGGCCAATACATGGGAAATACCAGGTTCATGGCGATATGTTCATGGGCATAACCTGATGATTATTGGAATGACCAGGACCACTTAGGCATGCCCCAGGTAGATGCAACAAATGGTGTGGTCCCCTTACAAATTATGTGAAATGAAATATGATTAGAGTTAGTTCCGTAGAAAACCACATATAAGAAGTGGAGTAGGACCACATGGTATGAGGACCCCATACATGTTGTGTACCCCTTTAAGAAATATCCAATTTCACAATCTCCTTCATTTGGACTCATAATTTGGCCAGTGAGTGCCAAATATCAGTTGATTTCCTTGTAGAACACAACTATTTCCTTCATAGTGTATTTTGAGATATGATTTTTAAATTTAAGTGGGTGATGCTTCTTTTGCTGATGGTTGATGGTGATAGTGATTGGACAGGATAATGAGTGAGAGAGTGGTTGGAGACAACTACCCCATTTCAATATAGCGATGCATCACCCCTATACTCCTTACAATGGTAATGTGGTGCCCTCCATGACAAATTATTTCATGGGTCTACTACCTAATGTGTTGAACCCCCATGAAGCACTTGGTTTTGGTTCCTCTACCTACTGAGTGAAACCCTAGACACACTTGGTTGTGAGTCCTTTATCTACCAAGTGTCACCCACCTAATGCACTGGGGCTGGCGTACTCTATCTACTGATTGGAATTTCAATGATGTAATAGGGTGTGGGTCTTCTATCTTCTGAGTGGAACCCCTACCCTACTGGGGTGTGGGTCTTCTATCTACCATGTAGAACCACTTTGATGGACTAGGTATTGTGTGATCTATTAGAGATTGTTCCCCATCAACTATACGAAAGAGTGGAAAGGCGTGTGTCCACTACATGGATACCTTGGAACATACAAGGGATGGTGGGCATCAGAGATGGAACTATTTGGATCTATTAGTTGAATCATCAACCTAGGATGGGTTTTGGGATAGATATACCCTTTCAATCTCATTTGGATTTCTATATGAGGATATATATATATATATATATATATATATTTCTCTATGTGTTTTTGGATTGATTTTGTTTTTCTTTTTCATTCTTGTGAGCAAACTAATTCTATCATATCTCTCAATTGACTCCTTTAGTTTTCATGTAGTCCTACTGGGTTTGTATTTCCTTACCCCTGGATGGGCATTCCCTGCACATGTGATGTCTTATGCATATGATGAAAACATTGGCAGTGATTTTAGGGGACCATAGGGATATTTAGGTGCATAGACTATGTACAGTGGTCAAGCTTAGAGATTAGGAGTTTTTATATCTTAGATTTCATTTTTTTTGGTTTTTTTCAGGTGGGGGCATTATTTGTTGTTGTACAAAACTTTTCCTAATTACACATGGGTTTTATGTTATCTCAATCGAACATATTCCCTATATATTATTACATTCATGGTGTATCTCTAGATGTTACAATATTAACATTACATTCCTCTAAATTATTTCATGGTGATGGTTGTATGAATTCTTATATTAACATTATGAAAATTACTCAAATTTTATTTATTCCTTCTCAATGCATGTCTATTTCCCTTCACTTTTTGGCCATGGGATTATAGTTTTTTTAGCCTGTCCTTGCACTTCCTTGGTATAATCTTATTTTTTGGTTCATTACATGGTGGTATCCATGGTTTTTTATCTTTGAGTCATCGTATAGATAAATTATAGTGAATATTTGTTGGTAATAGAGGGATAAGATTTCAAAGTGTTTTAAGTGAGGCTTTCGGGCCAAGGAAACCAATGTTGGTGTGGATAATGATGTATCTATATAAAAGGACCTTGTCTACCATCTTTTTGGGTTAGCATATCTAGATATTGGTTATTGGGAAAAATAGTAAAATAATAATATATGATTTAGTCTTTTAACTTCCATTATTTAGTCAACTCCCCAAATATATATGCTCTTCTTAACATGGAACATCATGATCATTTTTATAATTCCATCATAAAGAAAACTATCTATTTTACTGGTTCTTGATCCTGATGATGATTTGATGAGCAATGAGGTTTAAACTCATGGTTCATATCCTGAGATATTTGTTCCATGAAAGCAGGTTTCATCACCCCTTCCTATTGAGAAATGTATTGTCCCAACATGGCTGGATGATAAAATTAGTAGGTTTATCACACTATGTGAGTTCTATAAAAATGGGGAATTGAGGTTCCATGGTGATCCAGATACTCAATACACAAAGGAATATCTTGAGTTAGTGATCAATGTTTGGAAGATCAAGTGAAACGTTATGGATCATGTGGTTGTTCTTGTAGACAGTCTTTTCCATAGAGAAACTATGGGCTAATTGAATCTAGTAACATAGATGCATGAAGAGTACATGTTCTCATATTATGAATTCCAATAGCTATTATGTGAGGAGTATAAGTCCTAATTATTGAACTCAGATTATATATAGAAGAATCATGAGATGTAGAAGGGTAGTATTATAGTCATAGAGTATGTCATGAGGTTCACGGACCTCAGACAGTCCTCCCTCAACATTTTAAAAAATTGTTACTTCCATGAACGAACGTTCAAGAAATATATCCACAGAAAATTTCAGGATAGTGTGGTTTCCCTATGAATTACCTCAATTTATTTTTTGTTCGAGTGGTAACTATTGATTTTTATATTTCTAGATGTACGATTCTAGGAGGTATGAGATGGAAGTGGGAATAACGTGGTAGAGTTTTCATTAACAGATAGGAGGTTCCATGGATCGGGGTCATGGTACAGAAGATCATCCCATGGATAGTGTGAAATATATGGACATATAGAACAGAGTCTGGTAAATTTTCCATGCCATCTCAAAGATGGGTTATTTTATGAATTTTATGTTAAAGGTAACATGGGGCATGATTTCATGACCCGAATTTCCAAGTAGGAAAGATATGTAGAATATGGAAAACTGTGGAAGAGGTAGTTCCATGATCTAGGATCTCCTTGGAATGTCTATGGAGGACCTCACAGAGATGTTACTAGAAGAGTATCATGTAGAGCTCTAGGGAGCTTCTAGTGGAGGTTAAGGATATGATCTACTTCCCCTACCACCAACACTATGTAGCCCACACCAGGCTCATGGTGTCGATGGATGGGGAAACATGCAGTTGTTGTCCATGTAGGCTTATAACATGGTTTCTCATGAGATGATATGAGGAATGATATTTATTAATTATAAAATATATCTAGTACATATAGAAATAGGAGTGAGTGACTCCTTCATTTCTATACCCCTTTAGAAAGAGATAGAGTTCCCCATTAGGACCTTAATAATTCATATTATTTCCAGATGTTCTCAATGGTAATGATTCTTTGATATCGCTCTTCGGTAGGTACTTCAATAGGATTTGGGTGGATAGAGTTTTATTTGTGAATACTTGGTTGTTATGATTCAACAATATCATTCCATATTTTGTATGGTTTGGTTTAATGTTGTTTAATCCGAAGATGGAATTCACTAAGGGCGAGTTAGATGACATTGAACAAAATGGATGAGATTATTATTTTTAGGCAAGAGATATCCCATGGATGAGTTGGTGGGTCTTTCGAGAAATTTGTTATTTCCCATAACCCATAAATTGGAATGTTCCTCACTCGGCGCAATAGGCTCTTCATGCATCTGTATTCAATCAGTAGTAAAGAACATTATTGAAATATTCCCTAAGGATGTTCTGGGACTACCATCATTATGGGAGATAGAATTACAAATCCACTTGAACCTCAGGACCATGTTGATATCATTTTCCGCATATCGGATGGCCCCTACCGAGCTCCATGTTGGGAGTGTGTAGTTGGAAGAACATTGAGTGAAATGTTTTTTTAAAACCTAATGTATCCCCTAGTGTAGATATAGTTTTCTTCATTAAAATGTTGGATGGGAAATTGATGACTTTTATAGATTACCATTTCATAAAACATGTATTGATAATGAATAAGTACCCCTTGTAGGTGATTTAAGACCTTTATTTGCATCTATGATACATGAATTGTTTTTAAAAGATTGATCTCACGTCCAAAAAGCACCCGTTGAGTGTTTGTGAGGCTGATATTCTAAATATAGTATTCAAATGTCATTATCGATACAATTAGATCCTACTGATGCATTTTAGGGAAAAACATCCACATTTGGGTTTATAAATTTTATTAACTAGATCATCTACCCATACATGGTCCAATTTTTAGTTTATTTCATTGATGAAATACTCATGTACTCTGCATCAATGGATGTGAATGTAGAGAACTTAAGAATGGTAATATACTTACATAGAGAGCACCATGTTTGTGGTATTATCTCATTTTTCCATTTCTATATTCTTGAGAATAAATTTTTAGGGAATTTCATTTCATTGAATGGTTTAGCTATAGTCTCAGTGAAGATTGATGTGGTTGTTTTTTGGGATACACCTATGAACATGTAAAAGGTGCAGTGTTTTTTGGAATTATAGTTTAACTAATAAAGAATCATGGATGACTTATAGATGATTACAACCCCTTGAACAAAGTAACCTTGAATGGGAATCCATTTTCTTAGACTTAGTAGTGTCAGATATCGTTTAGTCAGTTTAGGCAAAGGTTGACCAGTGATCATGTATTGGGACTACTAGAGGAGGGTGAGGAGTATGTATTGTATTTTGATGCCACTTGAGATGGCATCTACTACATTTTTATGAATATGTAGGTAGTGATACCATATGTTTTGATGTAGTTAAAACCCCATTATTTGAACTATGTGAATCACGATGTGGATTTATTTGGTGTAGTATCCACCATAAAATTGTGGTTGTAGTATTTTTTGGGACATATATTTTCAATTTTCTCTAACTAGTAGATAATCATGTATATCATTACATAGAGGTATTTTAATATTATATAGAGGAACTGGATATAGTTCCTATGGGTCTATGAAAACATGATAGTCTATATGTCTATGTTGGGAATTGTGGTGGATGATTCCCTTAGTATAAAGTACCATTCTCATCTGGTAGAGGAGGTATCAGAGCAATTTTCTTCCATGCAGATAAACCTTGTGTGGGAGAGTGTTATTTTTCTTGGGTTGATGGTGGTGACTCGTGAGCTTCTTTAACATGTGAGGAAGGATAATTTGGAAGATATCGACTATGACATTCTCCCAGACCAGATATTCACAGGAGATACTCCAGAAGGATTTTATGAAGGAGGGTATCACATAATCCAATTTCTAAGGACCATCTGTGGTTTCTATAATCATTTTCAGGGAGGTGATGGGTGAGTTTCACACATCTCCATTGGTTTTACATACTTACGTAGGGAAGGTGTAAAGGGAACTTCAAGAGTACTTTTGGTGGTCTAGAATGAGGTAGAGTGTCTTCAAGATCATCTGTCAATTTCTCACATGTCACAAGGGGAAGGATGAGCACTAGGTTCTTGGAGATTGAGTACCACCTCTAGAGGTACCAATTTGGAAATTAGATGGAATTTAAATGAAATTTTTTATAGGGATTATAGAGGCAACAAGAGGACATGATTCCATCTGCATTGTAACACTTCCTTCATATAAAGGAGAAGGGTTTTTTGGATTGTATTGAATATTTTTATGTTAGATAGATCATTAAACTCAATGTCGTTACCATATAAAATCATATATGATAATGATGAATAGTTTTTTTTCTTGGTTGTGGAGAGGGAATCATGAGGAACTCTTGTCCCAATTACAGATTATTATGAATTAAAATACTCATAAAATTGGGAAGAATGAGAACACAATCCATGAGTTGGAGGATATTCTATGATTTGATGTTTTGTAATTTCACCAATGTTGGGAGGATCACAAAGAACATAAAGAGTTTTCCAATATTAACATATACCACTCTACGGATTCCATGAATACTTAACGTGGTTGTATGGAAGACCCTACATGTCACCATTATATTGGATTGAGATTGGTGGGAAATTTCTTGTTAGGATAGAGATAGTTCATTACGATGACAATGAAAGTTTAGGTGGTCTATAATAATTTGAGGACATCGCAAAGTCAAGAGAAATCTGGCACATATCAATGTCCTATCCCCTTAGAGTTAGACCAGGTAGACCATATTTTCTTGATAATCTACCTATGATGAGTGTTGTGGAGGATTGGTTGGGGAGGAACGATAAAAAAGAGGTTTTTCTGGCCATTCATGATCTTATGGAGGGTTTAAGAGGTTTTTCATCACATATCCTTACCCCCTTAGTTGGAGAGGGTTCATGATATCTTCCTTCAATCAAAGTTGAGGTCATACATGAATGATCTCACGCACGTCATTGACTGGGGAGAGATTAAAATTGAGGATGTATCCACCTTCAGGGAGTACCCATTGGTGATCATGTATTGATATGGGAGAATCATTTAGGGATATACTATTCCCTTAGATCATGTGATATAGAAGCGCATGATTGAAGAGAATACATTCAAAGAGCGGGAGAGTCGTATGCCGGCCCAGTATCCCCACAATTTTTATTAGCTTGGTTTTTTGGGGACAAAAATCAATGAATAGGGGAATAATTTAGTGAACATATTTTTTCTATTAAGAATTTGTAAAATATTATGAAATATTTTTATGGATAGATGCTAATATGAGACAAGATTCCAATGATTTGTGAGAACATAAATGATATTATAAAAATAATATATATATTAATTTCATGAACATATTGTTTTTCATAAAAAACAGAATATCTCTTAAATAGAGTCTGAAATCATAAATGTAACACCATAGTTGATTATCGATTGGAATGGTTACCCTCTTACTGACCAAATGTTTTTTAGCACCAGACGTTTGGTTGAGGCTATAGTTGATCATTATGTTAGGTGGATTAATTAATTTATTAACTTATTTAATATATTAAATGACCTTAAACTAATTTCAATTATTTAATCTATTATGATGAAATCCACAAGGGTTATATGCATAGAATATGGATCCTTTAGAGGTTGGATGGATGTTATTCACTGGAGAATAAAAATTGGATGATGAACAATGATCCGACTGAGGTGGATTAAGATGCAACAAACATTGCAAGCCCTCTCCATTGCTAGAGGATGCATTCTTCACCAATTATTTATCCATAATTGAGGTAAGGATCTTTAATTGTGGTTTTTTACCATGATTAAAATATTTATCATGGATATATATCTATCATATTTTTAATCAATGTTTTTTAATAATTTCCATGATCTTGTTCATGATTTTAATTGATTTATTCAATTTTTTATTTGTATTCCTTATTTGAAAATGAAAAAACAACACTGAAATCATGGCCCAAGAACACATGGAAAGTGAATTATATCATCCTCTATTATTGTTATTTCCCCCACAGTTCTTTTCATTCTTCATCGTTTTCCAATAGGGTCCGGGATCAAAATTTATTGTGTAGGTGAGAGAATGAACGAACCCTCGAATTCAAGGCAGTTGTGAAAATGAAATATTCGATAGTGATTTATGGATGAATCAATATTTTTGCAGTATAGGGGTGATGAAATCCATAGATTTGGGATATGGGATGATGGAGGGTGACATGAGGAGCACAAGATGCACGATGAACCACCACATTTGATCGGGATCCGAATTACAACCACCAATGGTCGAGAATCGATAGTCTTAGGTGTTACCCTTATATTTATGATGGTTAATGGGAATGAGTCCTGATAAAGAGGATGGATCTAGAAAAGTATTTAAGATATATATATATATATATTCATTAGAAAATTATACTATACAAAATGTAGTAGAAGAAGACAATCCATGTAGCCCCACCCAGTTGTGGTCACTAGGGTTTTGGGGAAGATAAAATTCACACTCCATGTTGTGGTCCCACATATCATTTGTCCCTCCTCGGGTGGCTAAGTCACGATCAATATTCACATGTAAAGGACCCCATTCAAGATAAAACACATTGTACTATGGGGGAACATGGCCTTGAGCTGGTACCCGGGCAAGGCCAAGTATTTGGAAAAGTACATGGTCATGACATGACAATCATGGGAACAGGTAAGATCACATGGGTAAAACCTCAGTGGCTAAGATAGGTTTTGTGGGCCCAGTATGCTCTATTTATTTTGAAATTTCCTGTGACCCAATTCTTTTGAACAACCCAACTAGGTGGAAGAGTAAAAAAACATGATTTGTGGATCCCATACATGCCCTATACCCCTATGGGAAACTTCGACCTTGAATATCTCCTTCTTTTGGACAATGATTTTGGCATGTGAGTAGCCTATAATGAGTAGTTTTCAATTTTCAGCATGATTGATTTATTTTTAGTGCATTTTGAGATATTATGTTAAATTTTTTGAGCTTAAAAATTTTTAGATACATTTGATAGTTACTATGATCATAGAGGATCATTAGTGAGAGAGAGAGTAAGGGGTTAAAACCCTGAATTTTTTATTAGGGTTCTTATCCTCCATACTCTATAAACTGGTTGAGTGGAACCCCCTTATACACATGGGAATTATTTCTCTTCTTATTGAGTATTACCCCCTAACAAACTAGGTCTTAGGTCCTCTACATACCGAGTGAAACCCCCTAACACACTAGGATGTTGGTTCTCAAACAACAAAGTCTCACCCCCTAACACACTAGGGTGTTTCTCCTATATCTACTGAGTGAAACCCCAATGAAACCCCTAGATATGGGTCATTTATCTACCTATTGGTACCCCCAAATGTGCTATGATGTAAGTCCTCTATCTATAGAGTGGACCCTTGATGTACTAGGGTGTAGTTACTGTATCTATTGAGTTGAACCCCCTAATTACCTTGGGCATGGGTCCTGTATAGAAGAGTATGCTCCTTAGACTCTGCGGAATAGTGGAATAGTGTGGATACTCATCATTGTAACCTTGATGAATAGATTATATTCATAACATTAGAGACAAACCGCAATAGAGATATTAAAAAACTCATTGATATAGGCTAGGTTGTGAGATGGAAATCCCATCTCACTCTTTATTGGGTTTCTTTTTAATAATATAAATGTGTTGTTGGGTTTCATTTCACTATTACATTATGTTGACTTGAATACTTTTATCAAAAATCTATATTGCTCAATTTTGGTTTCCAGGGCATCCTACTATGTATTAATATACTCACCCCTACATAGCTGTTTCGCTCACATGTCATGTCTTAGGAAGATGAAGAAAATATCGGCATTGATTTCAGTGTTGCATAGGGATAACATGTTTCATTAACCACATACGGTGGTCGGGATTAGACATTTGGAGATGATATATCCCAGCCTTTATTTAAACCATTTTTTAGGTTAGAACTTCTGTTCTGGTTGGATGTATATTTTTTCCCCTTACACTTTTGTTGTATAATATTGTTAACTAATTTATTACCTATTGTTTATTACATGCATTTATTGTCTCTAGATGTTACCGTTGTTACATTATATTCCTCTCGATGGATCCACATAGATGATTTGGTGTGTATATATAGGTATATTTGGAAAGGCCTCATATTATTATTATGCCATCTCGATGCTTGTCGCATACCCCTTTCCTATTAATGTCGGGCATTGGGTTGCATCGGCCAATCCTTCCACTAGCCAGGCAGACCATAGTGGGTCCTGTCATTATAACTAAATTGATTATAATGACCTAAATTGGATTAATTTTAACATAACTAATGTAATTTTACTTTTAGGACAATTTTTTTTAAATGATTTAAAATAAAAAATATTTTCCACTAAAATAATGGTTTTTCACTATTAATTAAAAAAATAAACATCTTATAAAAAAAAATCACCCTACATATTTTTGGGATGTTGATTTCAAAAATAATTTTCAGATTATCAAATAAATTATCTAAAATTATTAAATACTAATTTTATTATTATTTCATAAAAATAAATGATTTTTTTGGGGAAAATATATTTTTGATGTTTATAAGGACTTTACCAAAAATTCAGTATATATTTATCAATATAGTTTATTTATGTAAATCCATTGTAAGTATTTTTCAAAATGTGTTTATTCATAATCATACCACTACATCTAATGAAATGGTTATAACCATCATGTTTAAATAATAAAATTAATAGTATAGCATGGTTCTCTAAATCATGGTGCTGCATGTTACATAGGCTATCAATGAAATTAGATTTATTGGAAAAGTTATCGCAAAATCTCTTGGTTTTACATAGTTCACTGATATATCCGTGGAATAACTTACTCAATCTTACCATACATTGTATCCTTATTTGTTTTTGGGATGGAGTGTAACCTAGGAATCTATGGGATGGATTGATTCAATTCAGAAACCTTTTAATTAGGACAGTAAAATACAAGGGAAGATGGTTAAATATGATACATATCTGATTATGTTATAAGTGAAATATTATATGGATGTAAAAGTATAGGTTTGTTGTAATAAGTGGATGACCAGGAAGTACTTCACGATGAGGTTCCATAAGAACTCCATTCATAAGATGCTGCTGAAAAATTATGATAACGTGTTCATGAACATAGGGCATGAAGAGACATTTTTCATTGAAATTTATATATGGATTATACATCTATAATTGGGTTCACCAACATTTTCAAGATATGATACTACCATTGTGTAATGATTTGAGGATGATTTATGATATTAAATCATGATATATTTGAATATTTCAATGAATACCTCTTTTTTTGAAGATATGAACCAATATTTTTTCATAGAGACAATCTGGAATCTTTGTTGTATACCTAGCTAGATAGTGATATTAGGTAAGATGGGAAGCATTGATTTATGTAGCTAAATGTTGGGACATTGGGGGACCCATTAGGGAAATTAGAGTGTTGGATCTTTGTTTCCACTATGGAGAGGTATATCAATGATAAGTTTTTAGTGGGTATAAATAGGATATGTTTAGTCCCATTAGGATTGAACACTAATAGAATGATGAGATTTTGGAATAATTTGATATTTAGAGTATTATTCCAAATGACCTCATAGATCACGAGGTGTTGTGGATCAATTAATAATCAGGGGTCTATTTTAGTATAGATATTAGTGCCTAGATCTCGAAGCCATGTTTTTTATTTTTACATTAATTATGGTAGAGTAAAATATATACAACAACAGGGTATGTACCCAATAGTGGATCAGAATATGATTGGATGAATTTCATCAAGAGATCAGGATTTAGGTCCTTGAAATGCTATTGATCTCGCATTCTTAGAATAGTCCAGGGTTCCCTTGATTATTTGAGGTACACTATGAGCATATATATAATAGTTTTTAATGATAGTAACCAGTGCATGATGTCTCTGTTTGTGTGTGTGAAATAAAATAGTCATATATCAGTAGAGGTATGGGAATCATGTTTGGTGTGTAATATTTGTGTTGTTTGTTGGAAATGAGTATAATGTGAGGTATCAAGTATGATTCTAGATAATGTTTTTTTATGATTATTATGTATGTGTGGAATTATAGTGTTTGTATTCCAAGATTTTGGATAGTGTGGTGGAATACGGATATTGGGTAGTTTGTCTGGGACGTGAATATGTAGATAGTTCCAATAGTTGGGATTTTCGAGATGTTGAATCTTTTTGTTTTAGTAGGTTAGTTATGGTTATAGGGATGAGATAGATGTGTGGATTATAATCTTAGTGTTTCAGAAATGTGGTTAGTGGGATGTTCATTTTTTTGAAGAGTTATGTTATTTTCATGGCCTAATACTTCTCAAGGGATTCCTGTACTATAGTTGGGAGCTTGTAGTATCCCATGTATTTTTGATTTGTATATTTGGATAGATATTAGGTTGCAAATTTCTATTTTGAAACTATTCAGGTGTTATCTATGTTGGTATATTTGGAGAATTGGTTTTGGTGAGTTGGTCCAATATGAGGAATTGAATTGTTTAGTGAGAGGAAAACCATACTTCAGTGTAGTGGATTATACGGTATTGTGGATCTATGTAAAGATAAAAATGTTATCTTCGGTTGATTTTCACTACAAAACCATGATACAAAACAGTTTGAGAATGCTGCATATGAATACAGTTTTGGGGATTGTATGCTATAACAATGTGCCTAAGGGAATTTTGAAACTCAGAGTAGTTCAATGGAATAAAAATTATTATCATAATGTTAAATTATTTATTTGGATGTAGATCATTCCATTAATTAGTGGTTTTCCCTATGATAATGATCATAGGGAGACTTATTGCACCATGAAGGGATAGATTAAACTCTGTGGAGTGAATTTATGTTTTAAACTTTATTTAGTGATATTAGATGCACTAAGGTGGGTTAAAAAAGCTACAATGTGACTAGGGATATCACATTACACTTTCAGTCATAAGGGTAACACCATAATGGTCATGTTGTTTAGTATTATTTAATAAATTATATTTTTATAATACATGACTTAATTATTCAATAAGTGAGGATTAAAAATCATTTTTGGCTAATATCTAATGGAACATTACCTAACTCTATCCCTCTAATTTATTTCATCACTCTAGAGAGGTCTATCTAATCTCTTTTCTCTTAATCATTATTTTATTTGTATAGAGTCACTGCGTATTGATTGATTTTTTTAAATTGAAGGTTAATAAACTATGATTTCTTAGTGAATTGAGATATGATAAATCTATATTGTTGGTTCCATTATATTTCATGTGTATACAAGTTTTTATGAATCCAAGAAAATTGTTCATGGGAAGGGTTAAATGAATGAATGATAATGAAACCACTTACGGTTATTTTAACAGGAGAGATTCATAATGGTAGTCTAATGTGAGAAATGATAGGCTTATCCTAGTATGGTATAACAAGATTGATGTGTTATTTAATGCCTAATGATCATGATTCCACAAAGGGTAGATGATAATCCATTGGATGTGATGGTTGATATGTTATCCTAATAATTTTATGTGATCAAACCATTTGGCATTTATTGAAATTTACCTGTAGTGATGGGGTGTTGTGTTTCACTACAGTGATGTGGATGGTGTTGAAAAAATCCATTGGAGGAGATCAATTTTTTTCCAAGTTATGACTATATTTTTTAGAGATTTCATCTCTAATAGGTTTCTATAAGATCATTGGGGTAATGGGGATAACTACTAGGGAGTTGGATTCTGATCATATGTGTGGGTTGTGTTGGGAAAGATTAGTCTAACTAGGAAGAGGAAAAAATCATCATAGTGTCTCGGGATTTGTTGATCTATTGATAAAAATTCTTAAAAATTGTAGATAGTCAACTATAAAATATCGGTTGAGATATATTAATTTGAAATCATGGAATATATATTATACTAAAAAGGATATATAAGTATTGGGTTTTCATGTAATCTTGTATGGCTAATCCTTGTTGGGAGGCCATGACACTTTAATAAGATAGACCAAGGGTGAATCATTCTAATATTGCATTGTCAGAAGAACCTGAAGATCTCACATGAGGTTGGTTGACATGGTGTGGTGTTGGTTTTTTATTTACAATTACTTCACATTTCATACAACCATTTATGTATGGATATTATATAAGGACAGTACTAGTGATGGCCTACTGAGTTAATAATCACACCCTACGTGGAAAGTCCTAGATTTATATAAAATTTACAGATTATATCATATGTATGTTTTAGGGATCTTCAATATGATTTCAGTAGTAATGAATGTTTAGATGATGTCAATTTTGAAGATTATAGTTTTTATATGGGTATGGTGGTTCTTTAGTGCTGAGAAAGCAACTTATTTTAATTACTTTTGTGCATGTAATGGTATAATCGGCCTATGGATGATTATTTTTACCTTATTATTATTGGTAGGACATGTTATATATATATATATATTTATATTTCTAGATACTATATTATGTGCTTTTTTCATATTATTGTAGGATATTTTTTATTAATAATTTCAGTTTCTATTAATTTTTTATTTTTATTTTTAATTATCTCCATATGGTATAATTTTCCCATAGTTACCCCATTGACCCTTGATACTAGTATAAATCCCCTTATATATGATTATAAATGATGTATAGAAATGTTTTCTCTATCTTAGGTACCATTAAGTCAATTAGGGTTAGAGATTATATACATGGTCTTTGCACTACCTCTATTTAGAGAATACTCAAGCCATTCTATTAATAATTATATACATGGTCTTTGCGTTCATGCATCCTTCCGCGGCGAGGATGCGTGAACGGCGTTCACGCATCTCACAGAACACTCAAATCCTCCTCAAAATGTATAACTATTAATTATAAACTAATACACTTAATGTTAAAATTAAGAAATATTAATAAATATCAATTAAATAATATAAAATATTGAAATAATGTTAATAATTTTTAATAAATATTCATGAATAATAGATATTCATTAAATAATTATTAATATAATGGCTTGAGTATTCTCTAACATATATTGTAGTTAAACATCTATTTCTGTAAAGATCCTCATATGGTTCCATTTGTATTCTAAAGTGGAAACTTAATTTTTATACTTTCTAATACTCCTTTTTCATTGTTTTTCTGATTAAATATTGGTATATTTGTGAACAAATGAGTTACATGAAAAAATTGAACCATGATCACATCATCACTGTGCTAAGTTCTCTGAGTTTCATTTCTAGATCCAAGAGTAATATTTTTTAAGGCATGTGATCTCTAAAAAAATATCATTTTATCTAAATAAGGTGGGAGAGGTGATGTCATGGACATGACCTAAGTTTTGAGATGCATACTCAATAATCTCACTCTTTAGATTGTGTACCAGTATAAATTGTTTCCTTTTATAAAGTCTGAATATGTATCTTCTCAAAATTGGCCAAATGAACTTCTAATTCATATTGTAGTTTTCAATGTTGTCCATAAACAACCATACATGTGAAATCATGCTCAGAGTGTATCAATTATTAACCAAGGGTAGATAATCAAAATTATCAATGAAATGCTAAATCCTGCACATACTTCACCAAATATATTAAAAAGTTCAAGTGAAAAGATAAATCTCCCCTTTTCATCCCATATTTCCATCAGTCAAGCTCTCCCCCTTAATTGAAATGAGAAATATAATTAAGAACAATGGATAAAGTGTGATTGGAATACCTTAAGTTTCAACTTCTTGAGATGATATGAATTTCAAGATTTGTCATGAAATAATCCTTGGATTTTAGCACAAACTTATTCTTGGGAATAGTTTCTTTCACAGTTTTCTTGACTACATTGTTTTGCATATTCCCAATGGAAGATTTGCCAACTATTGTTCCATTCTTCTACACTTGTTGTGGACTTTTATTCTTATCAACATATGCATTCTGCATGGTTGGACTGAACCAACACTCATCATAACTGTGACCACTTCTATTGCAATTCGAAATAATTAATATAATTAATATTCATCATTTAATTTAATCATATTATTTATTATACATATATATATATATATATATATACATTGGTAGATAATTTGATAATAGTAAGACACTTATTAAAAATATAATAGAAGTCTAGATAACAGTAATACACATACAAAATGTATCATAAATCAAATGTCAACCTAATCTACGCCTCCGGCGTGGATGCTCCTCTGTCCCACAGTCAGGCGTATACTGGATGCGTCCACGCCGTGTCTGTCTATGTCTGTGCTCTGGCGTATGCTGCGCATCCTCATCGACAGCCACCTCAACATCCTCCTGTGTGACAGACGGTGGATGTACAGTCTCACCGCCTGTACCTTGTCCTGCATTTAAGGATAGTGGAAGCTGGCTGGAACTCTCACCAATATAGAAAGTAGATGGCTGCTCTGCTGCGGATGACTACAATAAAACATCGAACTCAATCCAGTCAGTGTCTGTAAGTACCTCTGGCTATGCCTGAGAAGCTGGAGGAGCATCTGACTGATCATACTGAACACCCTCCTCCAGTGGAACAATATCATGTGGTTGAGCAAGCTGAGCAGCCTCCTCCTGTGAAACAACAGCATCCATAACAGGGTCGTCACCCCCAGGTACATCTATGTGAGGCTCAGCAGGCTCCACGGCCTCCGCAGCAGGCTCCGCGGCCTCCACAGTTGGTGGTGGATCAAAGAAAATGCCATGATAAATCTCGTCCATCGACGGTAGCATCTGTCGTACAAGGCTGTGAAAATATGATGGGTCAAAGACAGCTCTCTCCACTGGATCAGACATATGAATTAGATGACAAATACGAGCATCCTACGAAAACAAATTCTGTTGTTACCTAATTTGAATAAAAAATATGTTGAACAGTGAAAGGAAGAATGCATACCAAGTCATGGAAGCCTCGTCCGTGCTGTGTCATAAATCTGACTGGAGACCTGATGTACCAGCCTGCATAATCCATCTGATCCATCAAATGAAAACGTATTGTCCCTGCCCCTCGCAACTGGGACTCCCGTCGTCTGTCCCATAACGCAACATATCTGGCATGGTAACTCCTCAAATCAAAATCTCTCTTCCCTAACATCTTCAGGGAATGCAATGAATCCAACTGACTGGGTGGGTCAGGAACTGGCTGAAGGAATCCAAACTGTCTCATAACCCTATCCGTCTGATGCCACTCAACTATATGAAAATGAATCAGTGGAACCATGCAGGAGCCGATATCAAGCATCACTGTACAGTATGGGGGCAGACTCTGAAGGATATCATCTGTATATGGCATCCATGTAATCTGAAAGAAAAAATGAATAATCAATTAATAAATGAATTGATGTACAGTAAAGAGTAAAGATTTAACAATATAAATAATAATCACTTACATCGTCTGGTCGAATGTTGTCTAATATAAGTCTGTAGGCGTGAACATCATGTCTGGGAGAATCTGAATGTCGATGCGCCTGACTCCACCTGTAGATAAAAAAAAATTTACATTTCATAAAAGAATTTTATACAAGTAAGTTAGATATTAGAAGGAATTAATAACATACCAACGTCCACGTGGAGCCTCTGCTACAATATCTATGGGTAATGGCGCACGGGCATGTGGAGCTAAACGAGGTATGTGCTCCCATACCCACATCTATAGAAGAACCATACATCCTGTGATCTGTATCTTATCGATGTGACATGCGCTGCATAAGGCTATGTATGTATATGCTAGGCAAGCAGACCCCCAACTATATCGGCCTGCCTGGTCCAAATCCTCCAAAAAAGATAGATACATCAGGTGCACAAAAGTAGTAGAGTGGTCAAAAAAAAGCGTGCCACCGATCAGCCTCAAAATATATGCGCATGCAAATCGCAGCACGGTGACTTCATCAGCATCATCTGGTAAATGTGTGAAGTGCTGGTCTAACCAAGGAATCCGCAATCTACCACCGACGATGGTCCTGCCATCATCTTGGACCTCTATGCCCAGAAGTCTATGAACAAGCTCAGGCAAATCTGATGGAACTCGGCCTGTCAAAGCATGTCCGTCGATAGGGAGGCCCAACATAATGGCCACATCCTGCAACGTAATAGTCATCTCCCCCTCACTGAAATGGAAAGTATACGACTCTGGTCTCCATCTCTCTACATGTGCGGCAATGAGCTGATGATCAAGAAATGTGAAGTCGCACATCGCTACTCCATAGAATCCAGCTCGACGAAGATGTGGGACGATAGCGGGAGGTGGTGCAGTATGATGGAAATGGTGAGATCTACATACAATCAAGGGAGCCACAGGACGTCCCTCTAAAAGCAGTTGTGATACATGAGTAGCCTGAGATGTAAGCAATGGAAAACCTGTCATCTGCACACATGATATCATCAGTACTTATTAATATTGGAAGCATGATATATTCATTTTTATTTGGTGTCACAATCAACATTAGCCTAGTCTCACAATAAACATTAGTTAAGGATGCTCAGACACTCAGATGCCATTACTAAAACTAGACATCTTATAAGAAAACCATAATTTAAAAGTGAAAAATTAATTATTTCTTCTTTTTTGTGAAATTATGTTTGTTAATTTATCCATTATCCATTAAAAACCATTAATATTATTCCACATTAAAAATTAATAGGAAAAAGTGAAAAATTAATTATTTCTTTTTTTTTTTTGAAATTACGTTTGTTAATTTATCCATTATCCATTAAATAACCATCAACATTATTCCACATTAAAAATTAACAGGAAAAAGTGAAAAATTAATTATTTCTTCTTTTTTGTGAAATTACGTTTGTTAATTTATCCAAAACAAGGCACTTGAACTCCTCCAGAAAAAGTACAACTCACGCTCTAGAAAATTATATTTATCACAAAAATGGAGCAGGTACACAGACTCGATCATGGATGATGAGATGTGGAACTCTGTCCTGCCACTTGGGGACATCTCTTACGAGTATGTCCTTCTGTGTGGCAGATACTGCATCGTATTCTCCCTCCTCGTTGCCGAGGCCAATCCATCTCAGTTCTGATACGAGTTGACTTCGGTCTTCCTCGAGGCCGCAACCTGGTAGCATGAAGCCAATAATTTTAAAAATGACAGACATTGAAAAAATTATAAATGAAACCAAAACTAACTTATAAAAACCTGGAAATATCAGGGATGATGGTCAGTTGATCAGCAGGCAATGTGATAGAATGGAATTCACCAACAGACATCCAAGCAGCACTATAACAGTTAACCAAAGTGCTCATGTGATACACTGGGTCAACATATGGCTCCCATGATATATTTACCGAAGCGCAAGCTGCAATAACATGTACACATGGATATCTCAATTCCTGAAAGCTGCCACAATCACAGTACCTGTTGTCCAACATCACGACAAACACTCCACCATTAGTGCATGTACCCTGGTCGTAGCACTGTCTTACCCGAAAACTCCTCTTTTCCCTGTCAAAGGCTATAACATTCCATCATGAAGCCTCATTCTGTATCCAGTCAATATCAGTTTGAAAATGCTGAGTAAAAAGCATTCCATTTTCCATCCTCTGGTAGGCCTTTTGGGACCGGTCAACAAAGTAGTGAACACATCTAAAAAATGTCTCTTGCACTAAACCTGTGATTGGGAGTTTGCGCACACCCTTGAGGACCCCATTTACACACTCCACTATATTAGTGGTCATATGCCCATATCTCATGCCACCATCGTATGCTAATGACCATTTTTCCTTTGAAATTTGTACCATATATTCATATACCTCCTCATTAACTGTTCGGATCTCTTCAAGACGTCGATCAAACCTTTCTTGTTGGGGTTCATATGCTGAAAGAATAACATAATAATGTATTAAAATGGATATTAAATTTTTTTTAAAAAAGAAAGTTTAGAAAACCATACCCAATTTGAGGATCGCCTTCTTTATGGCCTCATCTCTAAACTGCTTATGCACATTACTTGCAATATGTCTAATGCAATAACGGTGATAAGCATTCGGCTCAGTCCAAGAAACCCCATCACTACTCACGACCTCTATAATCGCTCGATGACGATCAGATATCAGACACACGCCCTGTTTTTGCATGACATCAACACATACACATGCCAAGAACTAGCTCCAGCATTCAAAATTTTCTTTTTCAACAACAGCAAAAGCAAGTGGCAGAGGAGCGCGATTACCATCTTGTGTGGCAGCAATGAGTAGAACACCTGTATACTTTCCATAAAGGAATGTTCCATCTACCTGAATAAATTGTTTACAAAAGGGAAATGCAGCAATGCACGGTCTGAATGCCCAAAAAATCCTATTGAACTTCACCTTTGACCGATCAACTCGATGATTTTGGGATACATACTCAACATTGTCCAATTGATAAACAATCTGATTATTGAGAGACAACAATTCCATGAGCTGTGGCAACATCTCATAAGACTCATCCCAATCACCATACACTTTTACAATGGCTTTCTGTTTTGCATTCCAAGCTTTGTTGTATGATACCTTATAGTTGTACAACTGTTGAATTCTTTCCTGAACAAGGGCAACAGGAACATCCTGACTTGTTCGTATCATCTCACAAATAACAGTAGATATAAACTCTGCATCAAGAGAAGAGTGATCTTGTGCCAAGCTGGGATGCAGACAAGTGTGTGGGCCTTCTAATTTGGTTATCTTCCAACATCCATAATATTTATCAAATAGTGCTCTTAATCGAAATTTACATTCTGACCCATGTTTTTCACAACGAATGAGATATTTGGTCTTCTTTGACTCATAAACCACAAATGTGAAATGTCTCTCAATGTGGTATTGTTTTATCACATTTTTCATGACCTGTTTACTTTCGAACTCCTGCCCAACATATATGGCATTATCATTTGATGCAAGCATATTCCCTATAATGCCAGGGAATTCAGAAGCTGGTGTAATGACATCCCAATCAAAATGTTGTTCACGAGACATTCCTTCAACTAAGGAACTCAAAACTGAAGGTTGATTACCACTAACTGGTAAATGTAGTGGATGTTTGTCTCTCAAAGGAACCTCAAAAGGTTCATTCCCAACCACATCATCTCCTACTGACTCCCCAGATTCTTCTTCCTCAGATAAACTTTCATGCACTATATCAGCACAGAAAGGGATGTCATCTACATTTCCTTCCAAATTTTGATGATCTTCCTCATTACATTCTTCCACAGGAGTCGTATGAGAAGGAGGCAATGAATAAGACTGCTGTGAAGGACCGACTTCTATAGAGGTCACAAAGCATGGTTCTGTAGTAATCGATTGCACCACATCAATATCAGAAATGACAATAAATAATTCCATCAAACCATTAATACACTGTTGCCTGAATAACTGAGAAACCTCCATCCAATCCTCATCATCGACTATAGGGTAGTCGCTGTGCCACGGACGCTCGGGATATTGAAGATGTCGGTATCTAATTGAAGTGATTGCTTGTCCTGCGCTCAGTTTTAACCGACTATGAATCTTATTACAAACTGCATCCAATGTCATACAACCATGGATATTTACCACTTTGACAGGTGGCACACTGTAGCTAAAACCCTGCTCGGTACAAATTACCTCACCGTTGCAATATATTTGAGCAGACATAATTACCTATTAAAAAATAATTTAAAAAATATTATACACTACATTAAAATTTTAATTTATTTAATTTGGTTTTGAATAATTGATTATCTTGATACTTTTTTATTTATTGATTTATCACTGTTAAGGTATAGTGATTGTGATTTTAGCACAAAAGAAAATTTAATATAATGTTTCATAAAGTTTAATTACTTATGAATATATAATCATGACTTGATCTTGAGACTTGCGATTAGTTTATCATTATCCGATAAACTAACCACAACCTATATAGGTAAACTCCTGTCTCTATTATCAAATATTGTAGCAACCGCCAATCTCCTGTCAAACAGCAATGCCTCCTCTCGAACGAGTTCTCGAATGCCTCTTCATCGACAACTCTTTGGGGATGCCTCTTCGTCGACACCTCTTCAAGGCGTATGTCTTTTAATTACAAATTTACTCACATGCATGTGAGGGGGTCTAGGGGTATGAAATACATAAATTATTTTAAGCGGACACGTAGGTCCTTACACTTACTGAGAGATGAACCACAGGTCATCAATGCGGAAAAAATGCAATTATTACAAATTGAATAACAACATACACAAAATAAAACATGTAATTTCAATTATTCATGGTCGGTCATCTCAAGATCAGTCATCACTCATACCGTGTTTTTTGGTATATTTATTATATTATCTGTATTATATAAAATCTATATTAAATACTACACCTCTTTTACAAAAATTTAACTTCATGTGTATATATATATATATAATTATTAATAACATTTAATAAATTTTATTATAACTGATCTAATTGAGATTTACATAATAAACACTTTTGTTATTTTAAATTTTATGAAATTGTAATGTTTTATGGGCATTCTTCTACTTTTCAAAATATAAGTAAATATATTTTATACTTTATTGATTAAAAATATTATTACTAGTAAATAAAAGTAATTTAATTTACACTTACATCAAAACCATCCATTAAAATAAATTTCTCTAACATAAATTACTTTTCCTAAACATTAAAAAATTTAAACATAACATAAAACATTCAATATTCAGACAATGGAAATTCAAAAAATTAAATCATACAAACATTCAACATTAAGAAAATTAAATCATACAAAACATTTCATGAATAACATATGAAATAAATAAATAATACACACAATTAAACATACAAATGAAATAAATAAACACAATTAAACAATTAAATTATTAAATAGAAATTTTACCTCAATAAAAGCAGCAAATATTTGTTGAGAAAGAATTTTTGCAGAGCTTCGCAACAAAAACCAGAAGAGAACAATGGGTTTTGGGGGGGGACCCCTTCTTTTATAGAAAATCTCGGCCAGATGCGTGAACGGCGTTCATGCATCCTTTAGCTAGTCCTTGAAGGATGCGTGAACGCCGTTCACGCATCACTGTCGCGGCTCGGATGCGTGAACGCCGTTCACGCATCTTTTCCCGCGCAAGGATGCATGAGCGGCGTTCACGCATCCTTTAGCTGGTCAGTAAAGAACGCGTGAACGTCATTCACGTATTACCGCCTGGGTCCGGGATGCGTGAACGGCGTTTACGCATCCTTCCGCGGCGAAGGATGCGTGAACGGCGTTCACGCATCCTGGACCCAATTTTAAAAATATCGGAACCCTAACCCCTTTTCCCAAATTTTTATTTTTTAAAAACCCAGAAAAAAAATCACTCAAATATCCCCCCTATAGTGCTGAATTGGGGAGGGGAGATAAAAATAATAATATATAACTTAAAAGAATACTTTAATAAAAACTTAATTTAAAATAATAATAACTATTATTATAACTTAACTTAAATACTAAACAATATAGTTATCAATAAATTATAAATACAAATAATTAATTTAGAAAACTGAATTAATAATTTAATTAACATTAATAAAACATTAATTTAACATAAATAATTAATAATAATTTCAAAATTAAATATAAATTATTTATAATTTAATATGGCATACTAAATAATTTTATGTTAACAAAAATAAATACTTAATAATAATATAATGAACTTAAATAAGCTAATCTAATTAACAAAAATTAGTTATTTATTTAATGTTCTTAAATAAATAATAAACTTTTTAATGAACATTAATAATATTAATTAATTAATATCATAACTTAAAGAATAACATTATTAAGTCTTTTAAGACTTAATAAACTAATGACATAATTTTTTTTATTTATTTCCTTCTAATTTTTAATTGTTTTGTGTGTTTTTTTCTTGTTTTAGTTCATTCAAGGGACTTAAACACGTCCATATTCATGTGAGCAACTCACCGAGAGTCTGTTACTAGGGTTTTACTAGAGCGACATGTCGGTCACAAAAAAAATGTACATGTGTGGTGATTAATTGAAAAACTTTTCGAAATCGGTGGAAATGTGTTGTGACTTGCAGTAGATTTTGGAAGATACGAAAATAGGGAAGCAACATAATTTGAGGCGGACTCTCATTTTCACATGGTTGGACCCAAAGGAACCCAACAGATTCGAGATCGGACTCCCAGGGGCAGCACTAGAGATGAGCTGGAGGCCAAGGAGCCTGAGAGCAGAGTAGTATTTGGGGAGTTCTTCTTCCCTCATTTTTGAATTCTTGTACGCTGTTATAGCATGTTTTCACTTGCTGTATTGCTAATGAAAAAGTTAATTAACTAAATCTTCGAGCTCGGGGAATTACTACTTCTACTGGTTAAATTTTCGTCTTTTGTTACTTTAACACATTAATGTGTTCAGTATTGATCGGCGAGATCAATATTGAATTCATTCAATTGCTTTTTACCACTAGAAAATAATTTTCAAAACTCCACAATCAATTGGAAAGATAGATCCTGGACATATCTTTCAAAAAAACTAATAAATTCTAAAATCTTCGGGACTTACATCGAGTTTTTCATGTTGTCATTTTCAATACAAACTTTCAAAAATTGATTTATTTAGGAGTGGCGAACTCCGAAATCAATCAGCCGGTGTGACTTAGCTCCCGGCGAGGGAGATAAATCATTCTATTTTTGGTGGTGTGCTGCAGTATCTTTTATGTAAATTGGAGTATTTTTTAAAACCAGCAGAACATAGACTTTTCCCCAGTAGTTTAAACTTACAGTTCATTTATCAGCATTGTATATATCTATTTCAAAATGTTTTTAGTCTATTTCTTTTATGATTATATTTTAATAAAAAATCTCAAAAATACTGTGGTGTTTCATTTGTGTGTTGTATAAAAAACAAAAGGTAAAAAAATAGAAAATCTAACCCATTTCTAACAACAACGGGTATTTTTGTATGTTTTTCGAAGAATAGTGGTCATTTTTTTCTTCTCTTTGGGTTCGACCCTACATGCCACATATACAGTAGATAGTAAGAATATAAAAAAATAAACTTTTATCGACTTCAACAATGTTCAACACTATGTTTTTGGCGTCGTTGTCAGGGAAGGCACGAGCCATTATTTTCTAATTTTTTAAAAAAACATATAAAAAACACCAAAAAATTGAAAAATTTAAAATTTAAAAAAAAATATGCTTCATCTACTTCTGAATTCCTATTGTTTTCTGTATTGATGAACTCCTGTTAGTTCAACTGTTTGGATATCTTGAACGGATATTACACTTTGCATGAGCACAAGAGAATTCATTGTTACATTAGATCCTTCAAACATTGAACAAGGCAAACATTTAACTGCTCCTTAGAAAATATTGTAATGGAGAATCATGATAATAGAGTTGATCAAAATATAAATGTGCCACAACCCGTAGTTCCGGCCCTTTAGTTATCTAGACTTAGGGAGTTTCAAATTCCAATTGTATCGAGTAACCCATCTTGTATTAGGATGACCCCTGGTTCAATGAACTATGAAATTAAGCAATCTCACCTTTCTCAAAATCCTTCATCCAATGGTCTTCCAAGAGAGGATTCAATTGAGTTAATCAAGGAAATCTATAGTTCTATTCAACATTTACCTCTGAGAGATCATTGTGAGGAGGAGTTGAGATTGAGGATGTTTCCTTTTTTCTGAAGGGGAAGGCTGGGTCTTGGTTTCAAAATAAGATGAAGAAATGTTTTAGACCTGGGAAGAGGTGTTTACTGCTTTTGTATCAAAATTCAATCCTAGTAACACCACCTCTTAGATTATGCACAAAATTACTGGGCTTGTCCAGGATGAGGTAGAGTTATTTCACGAGTCATGGGATAGATTTAGAAGTCTCCTTAGACAAATTCCCAATCACCAAATTTCTCCCCATCTACACATGGAAACCTTCTATAATGCTCTCACCCCTTACAACCCTAATTTAGTTGACCAATTCTGTGGGGGTGACTTTTATGACTCTACTTCTGATGAGTTGATACTTGTTTATGACAAGATTCTTCAAAAATCTCAGAACAAGTGCTCTAGGAAGAGGGTCTTCCATAGAGGTGAATTCAATCCTCAGGCCGATGTTGTTAGTGATAGGGTTGTAAGGGAGCAATGTAATCATTTGGGGGATGTTCGGTCACACCCATACATGATGTCCTAATTTTTATCTCCCGGTCCAGTTTGATTAGGGTTCCTAATTTTTGGATTTTAGAGCTAGGAACCGAAGCAAAAATGATCAATTATCCAATTAGTACACTTCTAGTTATCTAAATCACCCTAACTTGATCAGGAAAGAACAAGGTTTCATAAAAAACACCACTATCCCTAACTACCAATCACACCCTAAAATTTATAACTCAAACCAATATGGGGACGAGTCTTCTAATTCTCAAGGGGAGTTAAAGGGGCTGTTATGTAAGAACCCGGTTCTTCTTCTTGAGGTACGAGTTTCTTCTTTTCCTTTTTACTTGAGTGTTTTTGAGAAAATAAGAAAAATGGAGAAAAATATCAAATTTTGTGGGTACACATCATGTACTCTTTCACACGCAGTGTACTTTGGCCGTGTGGGATGAGTACATAGGGTTTGTAGCCCTGTCGGTGATGAAAGGTGTAAAAACCAACTACATGCCTTGTAATGGGTATTTACATGTCATGTAGTCAGTCAGTAGGTGAATAGTAAGGTGGTGGGAGTAGCTACCAGCTGAAAAACAGTACACACTGTGTATTCAGGAATACACACCGTGTACTCATGTCGACAGATGAACAGTTCAGCGGTGGAAAAAGTAGTCTCCATAGGAACAGTTAAATAAGAAAATTACATGTCGTGAACTTGAGAGTACATGTCGTGTAGTTTGTTTTTTTCGCTTAAAATGGGTAGTAGCCTCCTCTGTTCATAGAGGAAGCTTATAAAGCCAGAGGAGAACTGGAGATACGGTCGGAGCTTGGAGGATCTACTGACAGCACACTGGGAACCCGATTCTGTATCCGTCGATCTCCTTGGGACCGCACGGGTAAGCTCTTCCTCCTCCTTGTGTGTTAATTACCAATTATTTACCTAGGTAAAGTTATTTTATTTTGAACTAGATTATTTCATCTCAAATCTACTTCGTTCTTGGATGATTCGGGATTCGTTGATCACGTATATTGATCAGAGACGATCGAGGTAGGTGGTCTGGTGTTTAAATTCCAACTGCTATGTGTTTTTGTGTATCGTTGTACTATGAACCCATGTTGGGGTGTCATGTGGTTGAGGCCTTGGCTGATGTAAATACCTATAATTGTATAGGTGATTAAATTTAATTATAAACTGATTTTGGGGATCACTGCTTAGATCCAGAACCACCCCTGGGGTGCGTTCCTTAGTTTAGATGTTTGGCCTGGATACCTGAGGTTATGCCATGATGATAATGTGTATTTAATTTTCTTAAGTTAAAGTGTATATAAATTGCATGTTTATACTTTGGGATTGTACTAGTTACTTTCTTAGTATGTGGGCAGTGTTTCTTTTAGCCTAAGGGCAGTGTTTCCTTTAGCCTGCGGGCAGTGTTTCTTTTAGGCTGAGGGCAGTGTTTCTTTGAGATTGAAGGTAGTGATTCTTTTAGCCTGAGGGAAATATTCGTTATTCATAAGGGTAGTAAATTTTATGCCTGAGGGAGACACTTCATACTCCTTAGGGCATTATTCATTTGCCTCAAGGCGATCACCTGTGGGTTTCAATTCTATTTACGTGAGGGTAAGGTTTTGTATGTCTGAGGACAGTGTTATCATGAATATTCACCGTGGTGATTTTTATATGATATACCTGCCAAGTTAAAGCACAAGATTGGCATGGTTGAATGAATAATAAAATGGCAATATAACTGGTAGTTTAGTTACTTTTGAGTACTACTTAGTTTATTACATTTACTACTGCACACTGTTGTTGCACTTTTTCACTGACAGTTGGGCACGGGCCTTTGGTGGGTGCTTACTAAGATTTATTTCTCACACACTGTTTGGGACATGTCTTCAGCCCAAACAGACTATATTTCTACAGGAGTCGATATGGGAAAGGGTCCCTACACAGGCACATGATTGTTGTAGAGGAGTAGGAGAGCATGGGACTGAGCTTAGGCTCGCGATGCTGCTGAGTTCATGTTGCACTGTTTTGTTTTGTTTAGCGATACCTTGTACTTTGAGCTATATTGTATTGTATTGTAGTGTATCCTGTACTGGCTGTTTTCTTAGAATTTGTGACATGCTGCAACTCTATATATATTAATGCGGGTTCTCTTCTATTTCAGTTGTCCATTTAAATTGTATATTGTTTACTGCTTCCGCTGTTGTTTGTTTTTATATTTTATTCCATTGCGCTACACTTTGAAAAATGAGGGAATAGTTTCCCCACTGTTAGACCTGGTCCCTCGCTGCTAGTCAGTAGCCTCTGGCATTTTGGGAAATGCGTTTGAGGTCATGTGACCAACCAGGTTCGGGGCACCCGTAGAGTGGCACCCGGATCCGGGACGTTACAAAGTGGTATCAAAGGGGTACTTTTCTTTGACTTACAATTTGGAGCCTTAGTCAGGGATAGGACAAAATAGGTATTTGGTAATAAGTTGTGCCCGAGATTAGCTAACCCGTGTATAGGGAAAAGCCAATTTACCTCATATTGCAATTATCACTGGTTTTGCAATTTTACAGTTCATTTGATTTTCACCATTGGGTGACGCACTTGTGGTGTGCTATTTATATGTTATACATGGGTTCTATTTAGTTGCAACCCGATGAGATGATGGTATTCCATCTCATGCCTCATTTAGGCACATGCTAGAAATCACATGTCATGCATTCTTCCATACCATGTAGGTGCATTAGAAATTTCATGTTGTTGTGATAGTTGTTGTGCTAGAAAAGCATGTTGTTGTGATAACTGCTTGATAAATACATGATATTTGATAGGGTATTGTTGTATGAGGTTTTGGATAGAATTAACACCAAACATTGGTTCTTGAGGAGTATGGGACCTCATTAACCGGAATTTGGTGGATCGTCAACTTGTTATAACACGCATAAGATGCCAACTGTTGATTCGTAAGGAGTATGGGCCCTCATGGATCGGAATTTGGCACATCGGTGTTGGTTTTAGTGTTTTCTGGGCTTCGGGGAAATTTATGAGGATTACTGTCTGGAAAACCCAGTATACACTCCGTATTGTTCTATGGACACATGTCGTGTGTTCTTCTATTCAAGAAGAAATGAAAACCTTTTAATTACACACCGTGTACCCTGAGTACATGCCGTGTAGTATCTTCCCGTGTTATAGACCGTGTGGGCGGGGACACTAGGTAGAAAATGGCTTCGAAAACACACAGTGTAGTATGGAACCGGGGTCCGCCCATGTAACTAACAACACAGACAGAAAAAACCTTATGACATACACGTCATGTCAATGATGAACACACCGTGTAGTTTAACATGGGGACCCGATCGTGTAGTTAACAAACACAGGATGATGTTACCTCTTCGTAAACATGTCGTGTATTTGTGAGACAAGTCGTGTAGTCATTAATGGGGAAATAACATGTGGACTTAGCCCTGTGGCTAAGAAGACGGGGTTGTGTACACGCCGTGTGAGGGTGTAACACACCATGTAGTGTCAGCCGAGTAGACAGCCATGTCACTAATTACACGAGCAGTTGGAATTTAAATCATACATGCCATGTCTCTCTGGAACATGTCGTGTAACCTGAGCTATGTACCGGGCCATGTAAGGGACAACACGGGTCGGTGAATCTCATCCAGTACACGCTATGTATATCTTATACACATCGTGTAGTATCATTTAAAGGAGAGTCGTGTGGCTAATCCGTGTAGAGGGACTCGGGAAGGGAGGAAAATTGTAGTACACGCCGTGTGTGTGGAAAATACTCTGTGTGTTTTCGGTGTTACATGACCGGTTTTGGAATATTACATGCCCATGTGAAAGACTTTAGGAAACACACCGTGTAGTTATTACACACATCGTGTAGTCTTGTTTTTTAAAACATGGATTTTTTCTTTTCCTTGTTCCCTTCTTACACTCCTTATTTTTAGTCCTTGATAAAGCTTGATCTAAGGTGTGCATTTGACCTTGTAGATTCATGCTGCTGAGACGAACTCGAGTTGTTCGCAAGGAGAGCAGAAACGAGTATACTCCGGAGATGGTAGGCCATGGGCTACCAATTGATCCTCCAGCAGAGGCAGATGTGGTTCCAGCCGTTATAACGGACATAGCCGCGGAGGCGGAGTTCCGTGAAGGCTTCATGCGGTTCATGCAAACCTTCCATGGAGCACTGCAGGCTGCCAAATCTATGGCAGAGATGGCATGTACCTTCCAGAAGTAGCATCCACCTACGTTTTCAGGGGATGACGGACCACAGGCTGCAGAATCTTGGATGGGTTCTATGAAGACTATTTTCGAGAAACTCGAGACACCTCCATGGAGGAGGGTCAAGATCACTACATATATGCTGCGTGATTCTGCCAAGAGGTGGTGGGATATTACCACCCAGACTGAGCATCACTGAGACGTGGCGTGGGAAGATTTTCAGGAAGCCTTCTATGACTTCTTCTTCCCAGAGACTCTAAGGGAAGATCAAGCTTGAGATTTCATGAATCTGTTGTAGGACGCTATGTCAGTGATGGATTATTCTGCCAGCTTCACTGAGCTTTAGTGTTTTTCACCATTTCTGGTGGGTGATGAGACATTGAGGGCTTGACTATTTGAGGATGGTCTTTGGTATGACATCCGAGGACTGGTGAACTTTTTTAGGTTACCTACAGTACATTCTATTGTGAACCAGGAATTGATTACTGAGCGGAACCTATGGGAAGCTAGTGGTGTGGGCCAGGTCAGTTCAACACTAGTTTTTGGTAATATTTATAGCAGTAAGAGGAAGAGGCAGATAGATTTCTCTCACAGTGTAGTACTAGCCAGAGGAATTCTTTACGTGACCAGATAATATGCTACCAGTGTGGTAAAGAGGGGAACTAGAAACCTTAGTGTCCACGTGACCCAGTGTTGTGCCGAGTTTGCGGCAAGATGGGTCATCTAAAGCTCTTTTTTAGGGTGTTTCTTCTAGTGGATAGTGAGAGGGGTTCTGTGCAGACTCCATGTGCGGGGGTAGGGCCAGCAGCTTCTTACGAGTTGGGGAATTGGGATACATCAGGATGTACAGGCAGAGGTGTTGGTCATGGTCATGGTAGCTAGACACCAGGATCACTGAGATAGCAGGGTGGGTCAGCTCTAGGTATCCAGGCTGTGTCATAGGGTTGTGGCACTAGGCAGGCATATGCAGTGCAATAGACCCAGCAAGAGTAGGATCCCAGACCTTCTACTGTCAGAGGTACTATTCTAGTTTCTTCTGGTTTGTCTTCTGTACTTTTCGATACAGGTGTTACACATAGATTTATATTTGTGACCGTTGTGGAGAGTCCTGGGCTCTATGTCTCTTCTTCTTTTGATGTTATGACGCTAGACACTCCGTTGGGAACTAGAACGGATAGTGTGCGTAAGTGCATGGAGTGCCCCCTAGAGTTTTGTGGGTTTCACTTTCTATGCAACATATATGTCTTAGAGATGAAAGCTTATGATGTGATTCTCTGGATGGACTGGTTGGTACCCTTTCAGGCCATTGTAGATTTCTATCATCACAGGGTGAGTTTCACATCACCAGAGGGTGGTGAGTTTCTATAAAAAGGTGAGTGGGATGTCTAGGAAAGTTGATCTGGACCTGAGCATCGTGGGTGAGGTGGTGTGATATCCCAAATTGCGAGCATATATCTGGATGACCAGCGGACTTATCAGAAGGATTTCCCTCCAGTGGTTGATCGTTTCAGGGATGTCTTCGAGGAAGACATTTTAGGTCTACCTCCAGAGCAAGAGGTGGATTTCTCTATTGATCTTGTTCCAGGAGTAGCATCGGTGTCCATTCCTCCTTATAGGATGGCTACACCAGAGTTGCAGGAGGTCAAGAGATAGTTAGAGGAGTTACATGAAAAGGGTTTCATCCGACCCATTACTTCTCCTTGGGGTTCTCCTATCCTTTTTCCTAAGAAGGCGGATGGTACCCTCAGACATTGTGAGGGTTATCGGAAGATGAACCAGTTGACTCTTAAGAACCGATATCTCTTGCCGAGGATCGATGATCTCTTTGATCAACAGCAGGGAGCACGAGTGTTCTCGAAGATTGAATTGAGATCTAGATATCTTCAGTTATGCATTAGACCATCGGGCATACCGCTTACATCTTTTAGGAAAATATATGGTCTATTAGAGTACTTGGTTATACCTTCCAGACTCACAAACGCGCCAGCTGTTTTCATGGATCTGATGAATCGTATGTTCCTTCGTTATCTGGATTCCTTTGTGGTAGTCTTCATCGACGATATCTTGGTGTACTCTCACACTTTACATGACCATGCTACCCATCTTCAGATCGTTTTGAGTACACTGAGAGAGTATCAACTATATGATAAGCTCTCAAAGTTCCACTTTTTTATGGACCTGATACACTTCCTGGGTCATATCACCTCAGAGGAAGGAGTTGTGGTAGACCCAGAGAAAGTGAGAGCAGTAGTTTCCTGGGAGAAGCCTAAGAAAGTGTTTGGGATATGGAGTTTCCTGGGGCTGGCTAGTTACTATAGGCACTTTATACAGGGCATCTCCCGCTTAGCAGCACCATTGATAGGTTTAACTAAGAATGGTGTGAATTTCATTTGGTCGGAAGCCTGCAAGACAAGCTTTCAAGACCTGAAAGGAAGGTTGAAATCAGCACCAGTCCTAATACTTCCAGAGAAAGGGAATAGTTATACAGTTTACTGTGATCCATCAGGTATTGGGCTGGGATTAGTATTGATGTAGGGCGATTGAGTTGTTGTGTACGGGTCTCGATAGTTGAGGCCACATGAGAGGAATTACCTGATGCATGATATCGAGTTGGCTGCAGTTGTTCATGCATTGCGATGTTGGAGACAATATCTCTTGGAAGAGGATTTTGTGGTTTTCACCAACCACAAAATCCTCAAATATATCATTACTCAACATGACTTGAACCTGAAAAGGCGAAAGTGGGTTGGATATCTTCAGTCCTTTGACTTTGAGCTTGCCTATACACCTGGTAAGGGTAATGCAGTAACTGATGCACTGAGCTGGAGGACTCAGATACAGGCTGTGCAGGAGGCTAGTGGTGAGTGGTAGCTTATTGCTTTGTTCTCTGAGATGAATTTGGAGGTGCACGATAGTTAGGGGCAGACCTATCTTTCTTCCTTAGCTATGTCTTCTACCATCCTGGATAGAGTGAGGATGAGATAGCTATCTTATTCAGAATGCCTAGTTCTACAGGATTTAGTGGCAAGTGAGGACCCTCCTCTTGGATGGACAATAGGCAATGATGAGGTATTTCATGTCCATGGATGAGTGTGGGTTCCAGGGGATATACGTGGGGAGATGATGCTAGAGTTTCATGCATCAGCTTGGGATATACATCCCGGGGTTTCCTAAATGTACCATGACTTGAGACGTCAGTATTGGTGGCTGGGTATGAAGAGAGATGAAGCTGGTTTTGTTACGAGATGTTCCACCTGTCAGCTAGTGAAGACGGAGCATCAGAGGCCATCCAGACAATTACAGCAGTTTCCCATCCCGAAGTGGAAATGGGATGATGTCGTGATGGATTTTCTAACCGAGTTACCGAGGTCACCTTGAGGAAATGATGTCATCTGGGTTTTTTGGACAGACTCACAAAGGTGGATCATTTCATGCCGATCAAGGAGACCATCGGTGTTGAAGATCTTGGGATGTTGTATAACTGAGAGGTCATACAACTTTATGGGGTTCCTCGTTCTATCATTTCAGATAGGGACGGCCGCTTTACATCTCGTTTCTGGCAAAGTTTTCAGAGTGAACTGGGTACACAGGTGCTTCTGAGCATAGCTTACCACCCTCAGACTGATGGCCAATCAGAGTGTATGATTCAAGTGCTTGAGGACATTCTATGTGCATGTGTCCTAGACTTTGGGGGATATTGAGAGAATCATATACCCCTAGTCGAGTTTTCCTATAATAACAGTTTTCAGGCAACTATTTAGATGGAACCTTACGAGGCTTTATATGGTAGGCCATGCCAGTCACCCTTATGCTAGTTAGAGGTAGTTGAGGTAGCTTTTCTGGGACAATTCCTTGTGCAGGAGACATCAGAGAAGGTCCATTTGATTCAGAAGAGGATGGATACCACACAGTCTCGACAGAAATCTTATACTAATCACCAAAGACGACACTTGGAGTCCGTGGTCGGGGATGAGGTTTTCTTGTGCGTTTCACCGAGGTTAGGACACAGCTGATCAGGAGACATGGTAATCTTTCACCGAGGTATGTGGGGTCGTTTGATATTCTGGAGAGATTCGGGCTGGTTGCCTATCGGTTTCAATTACCACAGAGGTACTAGGCCATGCACGAAATCTTCCATGTATCTCAGCTACGCCGTTATCATTCTGACCCATCTCATGACTTTCAGCCCGAGGAGGTTGAGCTTCAGATCGATGCGTCCTTTGAGGAGAATCTGATTTGTATCGTTGATAGAAGCATGAATGTTCTCTGAGGCCAGTCATTTCCTCTCGTACAGGTGTTATGGCAGCATGGCCGAGTGCTGGATGAGACCTAGGAGCGAGTGACTGACGTACGTGCTCAGTGGCCAGAATTTTTTTGAACTTTATCTTCTCCACCCTTGGAAGATAAATTCGGGGACGAATTGATTTAAGGTGGGAAGTTTGTAAAAACCTGGTTCTTCTTCTTGAGGTACATGTTTCTTATTTTCCTTTTTACATAAGTGTTTTTGAGAAAATAAAGAAAATGGGGGAAAATCCCAAATTTTGTGGGTACAAACCGTGTACTCTTCCACATGCCGTGTACTTTGGCCGTGTGGGATGAGTACACAGGGCGTGTATCCCTGTCGGTGATGAAAGGTGTAAAAACTGACTACACACCGTGTAGTGGGTATTTTCACGCAGTATAGTCAGTCAGTAGGTGAATAGTATGGCAGTGGGAGTAGCCGCCAGTTGAGCAATTGTACACACTGTGTATTTAGAAATACACACTGTGTACTCATGTCGATGGATGAATAGTTCTATGGTGGAAAATGTAGCCGCCAGAGGAATAGTTAAATTAGAAAAGTACACGTCGTGTTCTTAAGAGTACATGCCATGTAGAAATTTCTTTTCATTTAAAATTGGCAGTAGCCTCCTATGTTCACAGAGGAAGCTTATAACGCCAGAGGAGAATGGGAGAGACAACCAAAGCTTGAAGGATCTCCCAACCGCACACCGGGAACCGGATTTTGTATCTGTCGATCTCCTTAGGACCGCAAGGGTAAGCTCTTCCCCCTACTTGTGTGTTTCTTACCAATTACCTCCCTAGGGAATGTTATTTGAGTTTGAAAAAGATTAATTTCATCCCCTATCTACTTCATTATTGGACGATTTGGGAGTCTTCATTCACATATACCGATCAGAGACGATCAAGGTAGGTGGTCTGGTGTTTAAATTCCAACTGTTGTGTGTTTTTGTGTACTGTTGTGCTATGAACCCATGTTGGGGTGTCGTGTGGATGAGGCCTTGGCTGATTTAAATACCTAGAATTTTATAGGTAATTAAATGTAATTATAAACTTCTGTTTGGGATCACTGCTTGGATCCAGGACCACCCCTGGGGTGCATTCCTCTGTTTAGACATTTGTCCTGGATACCTGAGGGTATGCCATGATGATAATGGGTATTTAATTTTCATGAGAGAAAGGGTATATAAATTGCATGTCTGTGCTTTGGTCTTGGCCCGGTTACTAGCTTAGCCGACGGGCAGTGTTTCTTTTAGCTTGAGGGCAGTGTTTCCTTTAGCCTGTGGGCATTGTTTCTTTTATCCTGAGGGCAGTGTTTCTTTGAGCCTGAGGGCAGTGGTTATTTTAGCCTGAGGGAAATATATGTTATTCCTAAGGGTAGTAAATTCTATGCCTGAGGGCGACACTTCATACTCCTTAGGGTATTATTCATTTGCCTCAAGGCGATCACCTGCGGGTTTCGATTCTATTTACCTGAGGGTAAGGTTGTGTATGTCTGAGGGCAGTGTTATCATGAATATTCACCGTGTTGATTTTTATATGTTATACCTGCCATGTTAAAGCACAATCTTGGCAAGGTTGAATGAATAATAAAATGGCAATATAACTGGTAAGTTAGTTACTTTTGAGTACAGCTTAGTTTATAGTATTTACTATTTCACACTACTATTGCACTTTTTCACAGACAGTTGGGCACAGGCCTTTGGTGGGTGCCTACTAGGATTTATTTCTCACAGCCTTTTTGGGTCATGTCTTTGGCCCAAGTAGACTATATTGTTGTAGGTTTCTATAGGGGCAAGGGTCCCTACACAGGTGCATGATTGTTGCAGAGGAGTAGGAGAGCATGGGACCGAGCTTAGGCTCGCGATGCTACTGAGTTCATGTTGCACTGTTTTGTTTTGTTTAGATGTACCTTGTACTTTGAGCTATATTGTATTGTATTTTAGTGTATCATGTAGAGGCTATTTTTGTAGAATTTGTGACATGATGCAACTCTATATATATATATATATAACTACTAGTTCTCATCTGTTTCAGTTGTCCATTTCAGTTGTATATTTTTTCTTCTTCCATTATTGTATGTTTATATATTTTATTCTATTGCGCTACACTTTGACAAATGAGGGAATAGTTTCCCCACTATCATACCTGGGCCCTCACTGCTAGTCGGAAGCCTCTATCATTTGGGGAAATATTCTTGAGGTCATGTGACCAATTGGGTTCAGGGCGCCCATTGAGGGGCACCCAAATCCAGGATGTTACATGTTACAACAAGTTTTGGGAGAGATCATTTCGTTTAGAAAAGAAACTGATGGTAGGATTCACAATTTAGAACATCAAATAATTTAAATGGCTGCATATCAAGGTGATAAGGAAATGGGAAAGCTTCCAAACACTACCATTCTTAATCCATGAGAGAATATAATGGATGTAACCACTAGATCTGGCCTTCACACCCAGGAAAAAGTAAATCTAAACTATTGGAAAACTAAGAATGATGAAAAAACTAAATCTGGAAAGAAAAATCTTCTTGAAACAGAATCTGGGAATTGGGACAACATTGTTCAACCCAAACATAATTTTGAACTTACATCCTAAAAAGTTTAGGAATCAAGGAAAATGAAGTGGGAATTAATTAAAGAATAAAAGAAAATTAGTGGAATTTGGGAGAAGGAGAATAATCAACCTATTCTAAAAAATAATTCCCCTCCCATTCCTTTCCCTGAAAGAGTGAAGAAGAATAATGATCCTGATTATTTGATGTTTCTTTAAATGATTTGAATCTTTAGTATCAAAAATCCATTTTTAGAAGCCTTAGATAAAATCACTTCATATGATTCTTTTACCAAAAGGATTCAAAAAAATAAAAATGATTTGATGAATTTGGAAAATGTTAATCTCAATGAGGAGTGTAGTGCGATCTTATTAAAGAATTTACCTCCAAAATTAAAGGACCGTGGTAGATTTATTATTCAATGAAAAATATGTGCAAGTGAGCAACATAATTGTTTATGTGACTTAGGAGAAAGCATAAATCTCATGACTTACTCACTGTTTAGAAGGTTGGCTCTAAGGGCTTTGCATCCAACTTCTCTTTTTCTCCAACTTGCTGATAGGTCCCTCACACAACATTCAGGGAGGGTGGATGAACTATTATTGACTGTAGGAAAACTGACACTACCAACAGACTTCCTCATCTTAGATATGGAGTGTTCTGAAGAAGTCCAAATCATCTTAGGGAGACCATTCCTTTCTATAGCTGGTGTTTTCATAGATGTGTCCAATTGGAAATTCACTCTCAATGTTATTAATGATGGGGAGTAGTTTTTAGTGTTTGAAAAGCCTCAAAATGTGGTTGGTTGGGATATGATAGATGTTGGTGAGAATCAATGTTTTAAAATTGAGTTCCGAGCTGATTATGTTTCTTTTCCTCTTATGGTCATAGAGATTATGATTCCCCAACCTATTTTAACTTTTCTGCAGGCTTCTATTCCTATCCCACTCCTTCCTCTAGATGAGAAAAATCATTCCCAGGAACCCATTCTAGAGAGTGAGTCACATTCATATCCTAAACTTTATCAACCTATTTTTGAACGTTTTCTTTATGAAGATGACAATTTAAGGGTTTATGAAGTTGGAGAATGTTCTGGGCTGAGTCCTGATAAAAAACAAGATTGTTCCCATTATGAACAAGTGTATTTTCTTGGAACCTTTTTTCCTGCTCTGTTTCTAGGGATCTGCGATAGTACTGGTCATATAATTCCTTAGCTCAATCCATTCAAAAATAATGTTGAATGTGTTTTTAGCAAGGTAATCAATTTTTTGGGTATTTGGGAAGCTTGTTAATATATTTTCATCTCCAAATCATTGTCATGTATTTGGGTACTTTTCATGTACTGTAGGTACATTGTATGAGTAATTTCCAAGGTGTTTAGGAATATTCCTTGGGTACACATTGTGCATCATTTCCCATTATACATGATGTCTCTATGTGATACATGGAATTTAGGAACTATTCTAATTCACTGTGTTTATTTCTTTTGCACACTGAACTATATTTCCCATGATAACTGATGTGTGCGATGAGACACATAGCGTGTGGGCCCTACACATTGACAAGGAATGTACACGAAGTAAAAGGTAAAGAACACTATCTCAGGATACATGAAATGTAATGTAGAGTCACAATATGTGTGACCTTGAGTCAAATGAAGTGATGTATTTATATGTAAATTAATAATTAGTTCCACAAATCATGGTGTATATGTCATGTACTTCAGAGGTTTACAAAGCATATTGTTTTGAATTCCAAAATTTCTTCTCAAAAAACATAATTAATTATACTACTACCTCCTTATCAAACTGTGCTATTAGTTTTTCATGACTCAAACACCAATATGGAATCCAGTTTAACTCACTATGATGATTTCTTGCAATTTTTCATCATCTGGTATACTTCCATCCATATGTTCTCAAAACTATTCAAAAAAAATTCCTATGAAAACTTCTCAATTTTCAAACCCATTATTATCCAATTTTTTTCCATCATAACATTTAGAAACAATATAAAATTAGTGTTTAAAGAATGGGATAATAAAAATAAAAACGATGGTTGTGACAGCATTTACCTAACCACTGAAAGTAATGATCACACCTTAGGTATTTTTAAAAATGTGTACATGAAACAAGAATGGAATTTTTAATAATGGAGGAAAAATTTCTAAGCAGACTACCAATATTTGAGTTATGTTTTACATTATAAATAAATTATATAACAATTAATTATTTAATCTATGAGAAATAATAAAATAAATATTTTTCATTGAGAGTGATAATGGTAGGGAAATAACTCAAGGGAAATTCCTATTATAATTATTCTTGATGAACATGGAGGATTTATCCCCATGTTCATCCCATGATAGAAATTCAATAATTAAATAAATAATATATCATAATACAAGGAGATATTTTACATTAAAAATAACAATTAATTTTTACCATTCATTGAGATAATATTATAATTAAAATATTTAATCCAATATCCTTCAAAAATTATATCCTTAAATGGTATATTTTTTTTAATAATCAGCTCTGTGTAATGAAAGTATTTTGAGACAAGATACAAGTTTTATTTACACATACCATGAGTTGTAAAAAATATTTCATATAATTTTTATTTGTTTCAAATTTTAGGATTATAATTTTCATGGAAAATACACATGTGCATTGTTAATGAATTTAGTTTAGAATGGTATAATTCAATGTAATGTGGAATGAAAATAACACAAGAATACTAGTAACTCCTACTTCATTGGAAATTTCATGTATCATGATTATCCTTTCACATTTCTCCCTGCTTTTTGTTACCATAAATATGAAGAACTAAAATAACTTATAGACCATGATGAATTGTTTCTTCATTATACTAGTAGATAGAGTGAGAGGAGATATAAAATCATATGAAATATTCACCCATGATGAAAATGGATATGGAGAACAATATTTATAGTAAGGGAAAATTATATTAGGGGAATGAATTAATTATTTACCTAATATTATTCCCATAAATACATATAAATTACCTAATAATTTTCTCTTTAAAATCCTCCAAATTATGAGAATAAAAAAACATTCACAAAATCCATCATATTACAAAAATTAGTGATTATATAATACTAAAATTAAAATAATTTCCATCATTTCATATGGCTTATGCCTCACCATGACATGTCACTACCTCCTCATAGTGGACAAAATATTAAAATAATAATATTTGTATTTAAATTTAAACTCTAAAATTATATTTTCCCAGGTTTGAAGTCTTTTCATTAGAATAAAACCTATCATATGACAAAAAACCAATACCATACACAACCATGGGATATAAATATTGATTTAGGACTTTTCATAGAAGTTATTAATTACTCAAATGTGCGTGAATAAAAACATTATAGTTTCAATATATTTTAACTTCGAAGGCTAGAAATGCTAATTTTAAGTGAACCAAACTCCAGAACAACAAAAAAATATTATTAAATATTTTCAAATAATTATTAAAAAATATATGGGTAAAAAAAATAAAGTAATATAAACATATAACTAACTTATAATTTTTTTTTTGATAAATAAGTATTTATAAATGAAACCACCACTTATGCATATTCATAATATTAATTTAAAAATTTACCATATATATATGTATGGAAAATAGTGTATATAAAATAATATAATATTTAGTCTTTAATTTAACGATAAACTAAATTAACAAGAAATGAGGGAGAGGGATGAACACCTACTATAACATGCCCCAATGACAAAATATTCAAATATCAAGGATTATGGCATCTCATATATGTAATATAAATTGATAATTATTTAATATTATATAACATACATATATATACTTGATCCTTAAGGAATATTGATTAAGACAATGGAATCTATCATTAGATGAATATAGGGAATATGATATATGTAAAACTGAAACAAAAAACACCTTTATTCATTAAATAGAATTTAAAAGTAACAGAGTCTCACATCAAGGAATACATGTTAATGAACTCCAAATTATTTCCTACACTAGGATCATGCCTAGTGACCAACACTGAGGAATATGGATAATATGGGAGGAATTACCTCAAATTGAACCTATCTCCAGCTATTATATATCAACTTCCACCAAAACATGCAATAAATATAAAAGTAAAAATGAAAAAATATGAATATAGAACAAAAAATATATATACACTGTGAACTGATCCACAAGAAACTTCAATTATAACTCAAAAATAACAAAATAATTAAATCCTAATATCAATGAAAATAGGGTGTTCATCATTATTATATATCCACTCCACCAGAAGTCCACATAAACCATTCATCTTTGAGCTCAATTTTTACCCATCATAAAAATCATCAGATCTTCATGGAGACAAGGTGATCAACACAGTAGTTCATAATCATGGGTGACTATAAAAATACATAATATAATCATCCCACATTGGGGGTTGTCCTCATAAGACCTAGATTCAATGTTCAATAACAGAAACTGAATTGTATGAAATCTGATGGTACACAATTTCATCAATAAGAATATCCTCAAACCATATTGACCAATCATACAACATACCACTTTCAATATGGTCACCTAATAATTATGTTTCTCAAAAATGAAATAAGATACATATCATAAATATAATCATTGATTTCCTATATGGTAATTCAATATAGTCGATTTAGTTAAGATATCCTGATGTTACTGAATATATTCACCTCTATTAGAATCATTTGGGGTAATATGTGTATCCATCAATATCAGATATGTTAAAGGATATACCATTTTCAGCTAGAGGATGTTCATATCTCCAAGGGCCAGAATGAATATATTTCTAGATAAAACTAAAATGAATATCTCTATGGATAAATTTGTATCCTTTAATATCAAAGGAAATAGAAAAATATTTGTATATAGATGTATATCGGGTAGCCCTAATCCTTGACCATTGGATACGGAGTAGTGATAATATTGGGTGCGACATAATCTACCAAAACCCCAAAGCTATGGGTGTAGAATAATTTCTCCACTTAAGTGAATTTCAACCCAACACATTCTCATATCTATGATTGTAGATGATTTTACCATCTCCACCCATCTCATCCATCATGTTCTCATATCAGGGATACTGGAGGAATTATACATATTCTGTTTTTGCACACCAGTGATATTGGATAAATTAGATATATATGACTTTCTCCTTGACCATTTTTCTTTATCTCATCCAAGATCCATGGGTGAGAAGATGTATGAAAGTTAAAAAGTCATCATCAACCTATAAAAAGGTCATTGTGTTAAACAGAGTTTAGTCAGAAACATCACACTCATACCTTAGTATAATGGTGAGTACAAAGGATATCCACCGACTTAACCTATTTTAAGAATCATCCAACTGTTTGGGGATTCATTAAATATCAAGGTGAGAAAACATAGATAAAAAAAATCCACATAAATTGAGATCCTATTATCAGTCTTGAAATACTTATTAGGTAAAACCCCTAACAATATATCCTCCTAAACATATCCCCATGTCCCAAACCCAAATGGAGTGATAAGTAATTCAATAAAAGATAAATTTTATGATTGAATTATTCTAATAGGAATTAAAAGAAAATATATATCTCACTCTTCTCATTTAAGACATCCTGAATTCACTTATAATATCTGAAGGTGCTTATACCACGTCACTAGATCAACACCAAAATATCAAAATATTTATCATTAATATGCTCTATGTTTTAATTTATGGTAGTTATCCAAATTCCATTATCCCCATATATCATTCAAATCATATTAATTATGTATGTTAAATGCCTTTTTGATCAGACCATTCCATTAGAGGGAATATCCTTCCTCACCATTACATCATTATTTAATTCACATCAATATTAGAATCCATTTTCAAGATTTTAAAATTCATTCGCATTATCAACCATTATTCATCTAATATATTTCATTTTAAACCTTGATATAAATGATCAGATTTTTATCATCTATTTATCTTTTTAGCATTTTCTCCTCTGTGAGACATTCAATGAATCCAACATTTTTTTATCACTTCTACGTTAATTTAATTAAATAAATCATGAAATTCGTTATTTATTTAATAAAAAACATTTATAACCAAAAAATATTTCCTTTCCATCATTTTTATACCATGTATTCTGATAGAACATTATTGAATTCTATAATTCATCATATCCTAATGAATTAAAATCCCTTAAGTGTATAAAAAGTTCATCAAGGGAAATAATTTGAAGGTGAATTGGTTACCATATATTCATAATAACATCCTTCCATTTCCACTATGTTCTCAAGAAGAACCATTCACCAGCTTCATGGTTATGAAATTTTACAAATTTATTAATTCAAGCATCACCTTCATGTTTGAAAAAATATAACTAAAAATTACTATTATAATGTAATAATAATATTTTTCAAAATTATATCTAAAAAAATATACATCCCATGATTTATAAGAGAAAATTCATTATATCTATCTTATTTATAATATAATTCTCAAAAACTGGTAGTGTACATCTTGTAAAAATAAGTAATTAAACTAATTAAAAATCATTATTATTAACTAAAAATATTTTTTCCTTTCAGTTAATAAAATTTCATTTAATTTATATATAAAATTTATTAAAATGAAACATTCCATGTTCCACTAGTATTGGTATTTTGATAATGGTGAAATACAATATTTAACACCCAAATATTACCCTATACATTCCAATATGGTCCTCACATACATCCAATTAATGAAGGGTGAATCATGGTACTCTCAAACACCCATCATGAACATGCAGTCTATTCCAACCAATAATTATTCTCATTCATATGATATATTGATTGGAGGACACAATATTTATAATATGGTGTAAACCCCCTAAATTTCTAATGTTAAATTCAACCATCCAATTGATTGATAGGAAGATTCAGGTTGATTCGAGTGTGGATTCCCCCAGGTGACTTTGCTCGATGCATGGAGCCTTACTGTCATTTGATTGGTTGATCATAATCAACAGAACATGTAATTAATTTTTTTAATCATAATTGGGATACATTGAAACTTCCTTCACTCACTTAATTTTTTTATTAGTTATCTCACAACTCATATGGAAGAGTAATATCATTTCCAATTTATAGGGTTGGGTGGAAAAGCCACAACATTCGAATTAAATATCATATAGAACTCATTGTTCTTGATGAACTCTTAAACTAACTCCCCACTACACCTTATTCTATGGTTTTTTACTGAAATCAAAATCAACAAAAAATCAAACCATAAAAAATTTTATATACTTGATTATTGATTTGGCCATGATTTCTAGAAATGTAATCCCGATGGAGCTCAAAATTCTGAGAGAATTTAACAAATAATCAATTTTCTCTCAAATATGTATCCTAAACTATATGTATGATTAATTTTATTCATTAAAATGTATATTTTTTCATATAAATTTATTTTCTACCATATATATTAGTTCATGTGATTTATTCAAATGAAAAATTTAATAACAAATCTATAAATTTAGGCATAAACAATCTTTGTAAATTTCATTAAATTCTTGTATCTTATTTTTATTGATTCCAAGGGAGTTGGAATATTAATGAGGTAAAAAAAATTCAAATATAATTTTTGAAATGAAATTCAATATTTTATTTATAGAATAATTAGATATATTTTTGGTTATCAATGTTGGGATCAAAGAAAAAACTATTCATGTTTTTAATGTTTCGATGATCCTAATGCTAAGATCGCCAATATTCGGGATGGATATCCCTCCATCATAGTTTCCTCTATCCAAAAAACCTAGTATATTCTTCATATCCTCTAAATTGAGACTATAAATTAGGGTTATAGTTCATGATTTAAATAAAATCAAAATTATTTATCAAAAAATTCATTAAAATTTAGTTTTTCACCACTACGAAAAAGAGCGACCTTAACTAAAAGTACAAAACTCCTAATTGTGGGTAAATACCAAATTCCAAACTAAATAGAATAATATATCTCCAATTTTGAAACCCCAATAATTTTTTATTTAATATTTTATACATTTCATTTAATATTTAATATTTGTATTTAAAATTTTTTGTGTTACTCCACCATGTTGCAAAAACTCATCTCATGGTTCTAAGAATATCTAATAAACCCAACAACACTGAGACAAGTGCTAGGATACGAGAATAGGTAAATGAAAACTTATTTTATGACCCAAATAGTTATATCATCCACATATTAATACATTTTATCCTAGAAATTATGAAAGCAATGTATAAAATGTTCAAAACATTCATCAGTAATCTATCTCTGAAGAAGTATACCTATATGATTTTCTAAAACAATTAGTGGAGAAAACCACAAGGATTATAACCTGAGATACATTAAAACCATACATTATATTAATAGATCATATTAATAATTAATATATAGTCACTGAGAAAACTATTTTAAGGATTTTTTTCATAAATTATTTGGTTGCATTGAATTTCATGACCTTTACAATGAAAAAGAGAATTCCCATAAAGTGGAACCTATATAATAAGGACCAAATTTGATGATTTCCTCAAGTAAAAAAGTAAAGGAAAAGAAAATATAACTAATTTACTATAAAAATTAGATAATTAAGATATCATTGTAGATAAGCATTTTCCTCACTCAAAAATTCCTTCATATCATCAACATTAATAATCAATCATTTGAAAGATCATCAAGATACCCACCTTCATAAAAGTGGATATGTTATCTCAATATTACATATATTCACAATCAATATCAATTTAAAATAATCCCAATGATTTAAAAAACTAATGGATCATTGATACTCAATAAAAACTAGATTTATTCGGCCACATAATCTCAACCGCACACAAGTTTATTGGTTAATGTATTGACTATATTTTTACACTTCATCTTGTGATGAGGTGGTCATACAAAATATTAAATCAATTTAATTTAATGTGGTGAAAATATTATACTTCATCCATAGAGGGGTTAAATTTTAGTTTCATGGTGTTATGTATTAATAGGGATGTTTTATGTATAACATGTTTGAAATTGAAATGGTTGAAGGTAACAAATAAGATCTTAATATAATGAACCAATGATTGATCCTGGGGTAGGATATATTTTTTATTAATATAACTATCCCTAAATTTATGAACCCATCTCATATTGTTCCCTAATGATATTTTAACAATTTTTCATACCTCAACATTTTCTGATACTTTTTGTGATTTGGAAAACAACAATCACCACTATTAGAAGATCCTCCTTCATTTGTGAATTATAGAGAAACGATCAATTTCTAAAACCTATAAAAACATAACACAATCTTAATAGGAACCAAAAAACATTGAAAAGATTATCTCAAGTATATCATAATAAGAATCATCCTTCCACATACATGTAAACAACCACGAAGCAATTTACTACTCTATCAATCATGTTCCATCGTACACTTGACTGATTGAGTGGAGTGTGAATATGAAAGAACGTCCATGGAAAAAATACTAGTGATATATATTAATTAAAATCATAACAAGGTAAGAATACATAGTTGAAATTGAAATTAACAAAATAATTTTAATTAAATATACTTCTTAACCCTATCATACACAAGGATATCCCAATTATGATCAATTATGGATGAGGGGTTGAACCCTCCGTATGAAATATCAAAACCATGGACATAGTTCGTGGAAGTAATAAAACAAAGAATACCTAAAACTAAACAGATGTATTATTATATTAATTCTATATTAATATTCATCTTTACATTACTCGGTCCTTTATTTTCTCAAAGAGGTTCTAAATATTATCTCCCTGTGATATGTATGGTACTTCCTTGAAAGCATGATTGAATACTCAGATCAAAGATCTCAATATACACCTATTTCCCAACGACTGTGAACTAAAAACATAGTTTATTCCTAGATTTATACATTTTATTAGATATGAAAAATGTAATATTTCATTGGTCTCACCATCCATGTAATGTTCTCCACAATACTATAATATTATCCAAGGTTTCACAATGCTCAACACTACTTTTATTGATCATAAAATATCCCTCAAGAGTGTTTGGGGCACAAGTTCATAGTTTGGAATTAAATATGGTCATAGAAAGGTAAAAATTCAAGAAAATTTGAAATTTATCAACATTATAAAATTGTCTCCAATGTATCTTATATTGGATACTAACATGTCCTTAGGATTTTGAGGTAATATCGACCATGATTATCCACTAAAATACAAGAATCCTAAAGGATCATGTGTTAGATCTTGATAGAGTTGTGAGGGTTAAACAAGTCCTTATGATATGAAAAGGGTTTCTATTATCTTCTATGTAGCATCAAAATATCATTAAGGTGGTGTTACTTCATAATATATTCTTATTTATCTAAAAATATTGAATTCAAAAAATTGGGGAACACTATGGCATTTTTTTCATTCAAGTATGTATCTTATGTTAACCCTATACACTATAATGGATCTAATATCTATTCGATGATGACCTCTATCATATAACATTGTGGGTAAAAATAAATCTTGGATTTATACTATTTTATGTTTGATCATGTGTGTTTTTGGTATTTTGATGTAACATACATTAGGGAGCTATAATAACCATGTGATCGAAACTATGGAATTATGTTTTTGTGAAAACATATACAACAAACCTGAAATTAGATTCAATTGGCACTAAAATAAAATAAACTATTAACATTAACCATTATTATCCTTCTGATGTAATATGATGCATGGAAATGTGACTTCATATATTAATATGAAGGATCCTCAATCCTCATTATAAGGTGACATTATGATCTCGACATACTCTTTTGCATTAGCTGTAGATATTCTACTCCCATATTCTCCCTAACATTCATCATTTTATCATATTGTTAAAAATAACAAAATCAAAGAAATATTTAGAATAACCATATAATTTAATTCCATAAACATAATTAATCAATTTTTTTCAAACATTCTCATTTAAGAAATATGTATTAAATCCAATCAAATAAGGGTTAACTGGATCTAAAAAAAGAATAATAATTCCTATCATGTGTAAAAGACTAAATTAAATGTTTATTTATTAAAATTTGATGAATAAATCACATTAATAACTTTCTCAACACATGATCAACGACTTTTACTGAATTATTCACCATAATTTTGATTTTTATGGTTCTATGTTCTCGCATGTCACATTGCTAGGAAAATTTTTGTTATGTCAAATTTGATCAGTTAAATCAAAAAATAAATTGACAAAACCTTAAAAATCACTCTCTATTGATCTCCACATATAATTAATAATTCAACACATTCTTAATACGTGCAATATTATATTCAAATGCATCATATCTCCATTATTAATTTCATTTCAAAATTACCCAATATGTCCTCCCATATTTATATCTATGAACATATTAGAGTTTTTTCCAAGATTTATTTTTGAAATAACTTATTAGATGAGTTTATAAAACATAAAACTAACCACCCCAATAAATAGGTTCTTATAAATATATTTTTGATATCATAGGAATGGATGTGGGGATTGGGAGCTGGCTCTCATGTCACTACAACTCTCATTGATGACTTATTCAGTCTCACACATTATGCCTTGTTATATGATGAATATGTCTATATTAGTATGCATTTTTTTTATAATTTATATAATATATAAAAATTTCATTAATAGTTTCTCATTTAGGAATTATTTTTTTGAGATAAAAATTCAATGCAGATAGAATTATAATTTTTAGTGAGTTCAGGTCAAAATTTAAGACAGAAGAAATATTTTCAGTTAATCTTATTATATAGTTTATAATTAGACATATTATATTCCAAAATGTGTCACTATTTTAAATTCAAATAAAGATTATTTTTTATCCCTTTTTTTATTATACATCACTAATAAAATAAAAAACGATGGAAAACACAAAAATTAAAAAAAAACATAAATGAAAAAATTGAATAATGGTCATTGACCCATAAATTTTTAGGCAATTTTCTCATTGAATTCGAATATATGGGAATATTATTATCATAATATTCAATAATAATAAAAATAAACATATTAAAGGATAGGGATAACTTGGTGGGTTCATTTGAATAATTCTTAGAGGAGTTTGATATCCTCCAAGGGATTATCTGGACAATACTTATAAATTATTTTCTCTCTACAAATTTATATTGACAGATTATTTCCTCTTCCAATATTTGATTTAACTACACCATTTGGATGAAAATTAGTAACTAAAAAAGGTCCGAACTTTATAGAGATTATATTAATTGATATGAATTTCAATAATGAGTAGTAAAAATGAACAATTTTTCTAGAATGGATTTCAATTGTTTTTATTATTTATGATTTTTTACAACAGATTTCTCCATGATTATAATTTCATTTTCCTCATCCTCATATAAAATATTATCCATATCCTCTATCTTCATCTTCCATTATTATCCTACTTCCATCAAGTCTATGTTAACATTCTTTAAAAAATAATATGATTTCTTTTCCACATCCACAGGGTTGTGAAAAAATATTCCAAAATGCTACATAATGGGACATATTCATATAGACATATTATAATGTATTCTATGAGTCTATAAGGTGCCTTCCAGCCTTTGGGTCACAAATTTTCTATTTTGGTTAATTTTTTTAAAATAAATCCTTATTCTTCCGTGTTGATTACCTCAACATACCCATTATTTTTTGGGTGGTATAATGTTTATGTTATAGGGTTTATTGTATATCATTCCATTAAATATTACAAACTTATATAGTGAAATTTGTGTTCTTTAATCACAGATGATGACTCTATGTGTCCTAAATCTATATAATATGTAATTTTTGAATAAAATTTTAAACAAATGAGGTATCATTATTCATTGTGTACATGTGTTCCACCGACATAATAAAATAATAAACAAACAACAATATAAGTGAATATCCAAAAGGCCTTGAAAAAGTCTCATAAATTCCACAATACCTATATTGATGATTTTTGAGTACATTATTTGTCTTTAAGGGGTTTATTATCTTTCAAAAATATGAACAATAAATTTTAATTGAAGAATTTTTTTTACAAAAATAATAGGTATCATTGAAATTAGTTAGCATATATAATAATGATTATAGAACTTTCCAAGAGGTTATATGGGGTACATTATGTCCTCTGTAAGATATGGTGTGTCAAAATTTTATTATATAGGGTACATCAATATTAGGAAAATAACATATAATTACCTGATCATTATAGATTCTATAAATATAGGGGGAATCCCACATAGAAAACGTTATTTTAACTTTATATCCTAGGATTTGGTGAGAATATGATGTGAAGGTTCTTGAGTGGTAAAAAATTAGATCATGTTTGCATATCATGTCCCTTGAAATACTTTTAAAAAGAGTCACTCCAATGTAATTTGATTATTAATAGGTTCATGGTCTCAGTTTACTACCTCAATAGTATAGGGTAGTCCAGTTAGGCGATCTTATGTTTTCTTCATAATTCATCATTTATCTTTTATTTCTAAATTTAATTATTTTAGTTGTAGTATCCATCTTAAAATACATTATTTTATATTAAAATTTTTCAAAATGTATATAATAAATTAATTATCATTAAATATATTTAATTAATAGGAAATGTGTTCCAAATTTCACTAAGGAAAAATAATTTCATGAAAATTATTCTTAGTGGTTCTGTAGTTTCTCTAAAGAGATTCCAATGTATTTTTTGTATAATATATGAATTGTCATATATCTTCCAAGAATTTATCGTAGGTATTCTCCCATAACAAAATTTTATGTGAAAAAAAAGTAGTTGAAAGGATGTTCTAATTGGTTGGTTATATCATAGGAGATGAAGTTGGATTTTTTATAAATCATCAAAATATTTACTTTAAGAATCAACAAATTATAAATAGTTTCATTTTTTTAAAATTTGTAAAAATAAATTAAATTAAATCCATTCTAAAACTCTTGTAAAAACTATATGGCATAAACATTTTCTAAAATGTTCTAAAAATGTGGGGTAAATAATTGAAATTATTATTTAAATCCTTTTCCATATTTAATTCACTTCTATTTAAATTAGATGTCCTAAGGCAATTCCTTTTCAACCCAAAAGTGGATCTTTTCAAAATATGGTCACAATATATTTTATGATGCATGATTTTAATACATTATCTTATTTTAAAAGAAACGATCAAATTAATTTCCAAAAATATTGAATTAATCCCTTATTACTTCAATAACCAATTCAATAAAATCATATAAAAGGCTTATTTTACATTTTTGGAATTTACACATGGAATTAAAAATAAAAATAAGATCATATTGTTGAAAAATATTCCATATACACATGTGATTGATTTTTTCTCCCCATGATCATGTTCAATGAGAACCTAAAAATATCAAAAAATATATAGTAAGAAACAATGTATGTCTTTTAAAAGTATTTATATCATATATTCTATGAATAGTTCTAGAAAATGGTCTTTCCTGGTAACATGATCTAGTTTAATATATTCAATGAACCATATCAAAATATTTTGTACTCTTTCAAAGGTGATTTCATTTTGTTCATTCTTAATAGTTGTGAATCTTGTTTTATATGGAAAAATATGGATGGGAAATACCCATTGTGAGGGAAAAGTATGATAAATGTTTATTTCTAGAAAATTATCAATTTCATTTTATGCCACATTAATCGTGGTTGGGAATAATATTCATTGGGTGTTTGTATCATATTTTGAGTCATATGAAATGATGAAAATGTTCATATAAATTATATGACTAATTATGTGTATATATCTTAAAATAAATTTTATGTATTTCACATTATCCTATAAATATATAATGATATTAAAATATTTTTCAATTACAAAGTTTCTATAAAGTATAACTAGAAATTTTCATCCACCAATTAAATACACATATTCTAAAATTGGTAGTGGTGGTTTTAATTCTCGATTAGGTTGATAAATAATTGAAGAAAAATTTTATATGTTTTACCCTCATACATTTTATTTTCTTGTACAATAGTGAATGTTTCAATTTCATTATATGGGAATTAAAAGCCAAATATATCAAATAAATCTCAATAGAACTCATCCTTGTGTTGTTTTATAGTGAGTATTGTTTTTCTATGATCATTTCTCATAGGTTTTTGAAACATCAATCAATTATATATATTTTTAATTTCTATCAATAAACCATTTTCATAACTAGAATGCAGTTCCCTAGAATATGCAGGTGTGAATAAAGAATTTTCATATTAAGGATCTTTCATCGAATCAAAATGATTTAAATTAACATTGATTTTACCAAATTATATTATGATACTTACTTTATGATTATTAATGGTAGTTATTGTAGTCCCCAAAAATAGATTACATATAATTATGGGTGATTGTTTAGGTTCTCCTTCTTCATTCATGTTAAGGACATAGAATAATTCTAAGAATATATGGTTCGAAACCCATACAAGCAAGTCTTATAAGAATCCAAATAAGAATGAAGTATCTCAGTTGAAAAGTTAAACTACAATTCTTATTGAATTGAGAACCCTAATTTAAAAAATAAAGACCAAATGAGAAATTAAATTAATAGAATTTCTGAGAACATAGAATGAAAATTTAAATAAAATTATCAAACGATACTAAGTATAAAGAATGTTCCACGATCATGGACTGTCATGGGTAGTTTTGTAGTGCATAATTCTGACACATTCAAAACTCGGATTAATATTTCAAACACATGTTTCCATTTATTCACTATTTATAATTTAATAAGTAACTTTTCATATTTGGGAATATATTTTAGGGATTAAAAATGTTTTACGGTCAATTTATCATTTTGTAATATATGTAAAATCATTTTTTTAATTTCCTCTTCATTAATTTCATTTGATAAAGACATCCTTGATTAACAATGTAAGGTAATGTTCTATTTATATATTGAATGTTTTTTTGATGGAATACTTGGTTCCTTCTAATAAATTTCAGAAATTATTTACCACGTTTCATTGGTTTCATTAGACTATGCCAATATGTGTTTTGGGTTTTGGAAAATCTATTTACCACTCTTGGTTGTTACCAAAATACACATCCTTTTTGATTGGGTATCACTTGAGTATGTTGTTTTATAGGGTTCTTGGACATTATTTATAAAAAATACCATAAATGGATTTTTAGTTATTTCACTATATCTTGAATACATTAAAATTCTATTATATTTGAACATGATGTAGAGGTTGGAAGATAGGCGAATATTGATCAATTTTATACTTCTATTAAAATGGTTGATTATGATAATTATTTTTCTATTACTACTTAAATTCTATAGAAATAAATAATATTAAAAACCTACTATTTGATGAGGATGTATGTCTTGGTTATATATAAAATTATGTTTATATCATATTTTCTTATATTCTCTCTATCTTAGAGTATATTATTGAGATGATCAATGTTGTTAGGTAATAACATAAAAATATGTATCAAGTAAATAAAAAACTTATCTTAGAAAAAAATTCTAAATATAAAATATCATATACCATAACATGTTTTTGTTTTTCAATTGACTTTTTAACATCCATTTTTCTTACGTGATTGGAATGATCTTGTATTTAAGATTCAAATAATGGTGATTCAATATACATTAACTCATAAACACCTCTTATGGGAGTACCACTTGTTTCAAATTTTTGTGTGTTTTTTGGAGTATTTTCTATCAAAACATTATCTTTATCTAGTAAAAATTATATTATTTATCCTCTGTAGAATTAATATAATATGTTTCATTAATTTCCTATCAATATATTTTATTAAAAAAAATAACAAGCGATGTTACTCATTGACTAGGTGTGGACAACTTACACAGGGCATCTTTAATCCATCCTACTACTCATGGAGTGTCTCTCCAATTTCTTTTACAATTGTATAATTTTCCTCTAATAGTGTATATATCATCATGGTTGGAAAGAATACATTATAGGAAACCATGTTCTAAACATTAAATATTTTTACTTATCCTATATGGATGTTTAAGAACCACTTCTTCAAGTGATAAGGAAAACGAAATCCAGTTAATTTTTTTCTAACCACTCCACATAGCATCATGTAGGGACAAACCATATAAAAATGTCGTATATACTGATTTATATCCTTTCATATAAGTCTATGGAACTTAGGTAGTAATTATATTAGATATACATTCATTTCTAGATTAGTTTGATTAGTAGGATAGACTATCTGATGTTTTTAATTCACAAACAATTGTGAAATTTTTTTACTTTGTTTAGTCTATAGTTTTTTTATCTTTTTATAACTAAAGTTTTAATTTTTTTTACATGATTATTTATGGTAGTGTAAAAAAATTATTTTGAATATTATCAATGTGTATTAGTTTTAGTACACCAGAAAACAATGAAATCTATATCATAGGATCATCTGTTAATAGGTTCTCCGTTTTTGATCTAATAATGCAATGTGTATGGATATGTGTTAATAAATTCACACAACTTCTGTATAAATAGAGGGAAATGGATCTATATGATTTTTACACTTCACCTTGTCAATGTTTTCCAAACATTGTGTTGAATATATATATATATATATATATATATATATATATAATATAGTATAATGTAAAAATAAGATTAAATCCATGAAAAGGTATAATTTTAGTGTTAGATTGTTATGTATTTACAATGGGTTTGGTGTAGATTTTTTTGTGTATGTAAAAGGATAAAATAAATATATAACTTATAAAGATAATGGATTTGTGATTGATCCTAATGTAGGCATTCTGGTATATTTCTATCATAGATCCCAAATTTATGAACCCCTATCTTTCTATTAACAAATTATATATTCATAATTTATTATAACTCAACCATGGATGTGGTTTATGGTGGGTTTTATCATTGGAAAAAGTGGAATGTATACCCTCTTTTCTATGTTCAGGGGGTACAAGAAAAAAATCACCAAAATCTCTAGTAGTAGGCTCGGCCTCATCTATGTGAACATTAAATAATTAAGAAACAATTATCAGACATGGCTGATAAAGATATTCTACCATCAACACACATTTTGATGATATCCTAGAACTTCAATACTTTATCACTTATATTCCATCATATAGAGTGGTGACTAAATAATTAGAGAATAATAATTAAAAAATTAGGGGATAATAACAAATCATACATAGATTGATTAAAATAATAAAAATATAAACATAAATATTTTAATCTAATATAATATATAGAATAAGTATTATATGTGTATTAGAAATCAACATGATATCAGGATCTATCCATTCATATCAACAATAGATGAGGATTTAATCCCCCATGTGATTGATAAAAACCATTGAAAGCAAACTTAAATGAAATAAAACTACAATATGTCAAAAACAATCTTTAGAAATATAGAAATTCATTGATTAATTATATTGTTATACCCCACCATTAACATTCCCATGTTTTATAAAGATACTCAAATTTATCTTGATTCCATATGTAAATGAGTCATGGATCAGTCGCATTTTCTATAAAATATCCTCTTTTAAAAGGACCATATTTCACTTTCCCAATTTTTCCCATGATTAACAAATTGGGTTAGAATAGGTGAATATAATTTTACATTGGTTCCCACATCCTCAACAAGTTCATCATGTGGAAAATATCTCGATCAAGGTCCTACAATACATGACCCAAATTATTTGAATATGAAATAATGTTCAAGAGTGATTTCTAATCAAGTAAGTTGTTCAAAATAAATTTTGGTGTTGTGTTGGTGAAATAGAATAATATTGTGAAATTAATCCATTAGAGTATGTTTGATCCAACATATCCTTTACTAAAACCTAATATATCATTGGGATGTTAACTTGATCTTGGTCTAGCTTCCTCTACAGTTTCTTGATATTCTAATTTATAATGCATTACCTTATAATAGAGTGATGGTTTGTGAACATATCTACAATATGTATTGTGGGGTTTTATAGTATTGAATTTATCATCATAATGTAAGATAAGCCACATATCTTTAAAACATATCATGATTTATGAAGACATTTATAATAAGAAAAATAGGGGATCACAATGATAATTTTTTGCCATTAATATCATATCACGGGTTGTCCCTCCACACTATGTTGGATCATGTACGTTTTATACATTAAATTCTGTGAGAAAATTTTGGTGGAAATGAAACCTCAAGAATTTCCCCTATAATACACTCTATAATGTTATAGTCCCACTCTGTCTGTGAAATATCTATTATGGAGTGGATGTGACCCAAGGATGTAGAACTATAGACTGTACTAATGTTTCAGCATTTTATCAGGCCTTAAAAAATATTATTTAGGACATAGAATGACATCAACTATTTAGTAATCACTTGACTTCCGATGTAATTTGTAGCACAAGAAATAGATTCAATTAATTTGGATAATAAATAATGGGGCCTCATCTCCAAATTATGTTATCCTCTTAATTTAAACATGATACTTATCTATGAATCATGTAATCCATTCACATCCCTTTTATTATTTTATCATATTCTTGAAAATCATCAAATTAGGGGATTATTTAGAAAGAAAATTTAATTTTTTCCCAAAAAACAATTGATCAATCATGTTCAAAATTCACCGATGTAATTAATATTTACCAAATCAAATGGAATGAGGGCAGTACATCAACAACATCACATATTTATTTTTATTGTTGTGTTTGGGAATAAAATTAATTTTCAATTAATTAAATACAATGAGTGGATCACATTAATAATCCAATAGATAATATCTTATAATAATTCATCATATGATGGTCAATACGATCACTAATTAAAATTTCATAAGGTCTCAATAATAGATCAATACTATCTAAAAAAATTAAATCTTTTCTTCAAACATACATTACTAATTTATATCTCCAATCAATGGGTATACATTGGTTCCTCTAAGATACCTAAATGGGATGAATCGATAATAAAACAAGGACACTAAAAATAGTATGATGAACCACTATCCAATTTAAAAAATATGAAGTCCCGAAAAATTCTATTTCTAGGAGGTAATAAATAATGATATAATAATATGTAACATAATTTCTAGATTAGCTACTTCCAGTTTACATTAGTAAAATAAATCATCAATTCAAAGATTATTACACAAGCTATGGAGATTATCTACCTATCTTCAACTCATATACACGAGACATTTTTCAATTATATTAAATAATCTCTTTATACTGGGATTGTTTTATTTCCATGAATATTCTTTTCATTAACTATAAAAACAATAATTCAAAATGTGAAGGAATTAAATAGTATAAGAAAATATTCCATGATATGATTAAAGATATTAGTCCCCCAGACCAGGGGATTGTTCCACATATTTTTATTCTCATTATAGACAAATATCGAACACCATTATTCTTCATTATTATAACATTAACACACGATGAACACAATCATACAACCAAATCAACCAAATTTTATTACACATCAAACATTGATTTAGGTATGTTATAAATAATATAATAAAAGATAATTTATCATGACTTGATCCAATGTGGCCCACCTGGCCAGTGTCTGTCCAACCACAACTACTGCAAGCCCGCCTCCATAGGCCAGAGCTAGTAACAAGAAATGAAAGGAATAACAAAAATGGGGGGCCTTTAAAAATGTATGTGTATGCACACACCCAACTATTTCCAGGTATAATTTAATAGGAATAATTAAATAAATACATTAACATCTTGTGTAAAAACGATACATGTATAAACATCAAGGGAATACAAAAAGTGTGTAAAAGAGTAATAAAAAATGAATGGGGAAAAATAAATTCCCATAAATAATAGATTCCCCAAATCACCATTGACATGTACATTGTCTTCACAATACACGACACATTATGGAAAATCTCATGCATGTATATGTATATACATACCTAATAAGACACCATAAATAAATATGGGGCAGAAATATGAGACAGGATAGGAAAAGTCATATAATCACAAATAAATAGTTAAATAAATCATAACAATAAAGAGATATATTTTCATATAATAAAACTAGATGGGAGAGAAAGGGGATCTCAATTTCATATAAGAACAATGGATAATGGGTCTACGAACAGTTTTAAATGGATCGTCATCAATGCCCAAAATCTTACTTGTTAGTCTGGAGAACTCTACCTCACCACTGGTCTGCATCCTGATGGGTCACAGAATATAGGTAGTGGACCCATTCTAAGATACAATAGGAATGTTTCACTTAATAGGAAAAGGAACAAGGACCTATTAAAATATGAGGTTTCCACTCAGTAGGTAAAAAACATATGCCCTGATAGAACAAGAGTGTTCCACTCAGTATATAAGGTCGCTTTACCTAATACAACAAAAGGTTCCACTTATTATGTTGAGGACCCATACCCTAATACATTAGGAAGGTTCCAATTTGTATGTAGATTACCAATCCATGATAAAAAAAGAGGGTTCCACTTAGTATGTAGAAAACCTATGTCCTGATACAATAGGAGGGTTCCACTCAGTATAAAGGGTCCCTTTCCCTGATAAAACAACAGAGTTCCACTAAGTATGTAGAGGACCCAAACCTTGATACATTATGAGGTTTCCAATTTGTATGTAGATGACCAATACCTGATACAATTGGAGGGTTACACTCAGTATATAAAGGACCCATTCCCGGATATAATAAGAGGGTTCAACTCAGTTGATAGAGGACCCAATCCCTGATTCAATAGGATGGATCCACTCAATCAATAAAGGACCCATTCCTTAATAAAAAATGAGGTTTCTACTATGATGGTAGATGAAAAATACCCTAATTCAATAGGAGTGTTCCACCCAGTATGCATAATACCCCTTCCTAGATAAAACAGGACGATTCCACTAAGTAGGTAGAGTACCAATGCTCTGATATAAAAGGAGGGTTCTAATTAGAATGTATTGGACCCATTCCCTAATACAATAGGTGGGTTCCAATCAGTAGGTAAGGGACCCATTCGTTTATATAGCATGGGGGTTCCACTCAGTAAGTAGAGTAGAAATGTATTGATACTACATGATTGTTCCACTCAAACAAGTATGAGGAGTATAGGGGATTTCCAGCCATGTATTCTATCTGATGATCCTGCCCAATCAATGTCATCATCATGTACATCATAAATATGTCACACTCAGAACATCTCACCAAATATCTCAAAAGTAACTATAAATTCCATCATCACATTCTATGTGGACAAATAATCAGGATATACTAATTAAGAGACAAAATACGAGTTGAAAAATAAAGAGATACTAGATGTAGAAGATGCTCGAAGGGGTTTAAAATGTGTATGAGGGGTCACATGGTTTGTGACCTCACATTGAATCTTGGACGTTCCCTACAATGTCATGTCTTAGACATCCATGTACCAGTACACATTTTTCAGTGTTGTCGCATGGTGTTTCTCTACCACCTGGAGCCTTCATGTGTTTTACTAGCTATTTCCATGTACCATGGGTCATGATCATGTACCTAACATGTATTTTGTTGGTCCTGAGTATTGGTCCATGCCTATTTACGACATGAAGTTATCGTGCACTCCTAGAGTACACATCCTATCCGAAAACATGGGGCCATGTCCGTGTTCCAGTTGAAACATGCCCTGGATTCCCAGGTTGAGTCATATTATGTGTATGTTCGGTCACATAGTGTGTTATCCATATTTTAACCAAAACCGTATCCACCACATATGGGTAACTAAAAGTGTGTGATCATCCCAGTACTATATATGTAGTCTATATTTTCAATTAATGTCTAGTTTACATGAATTGTTGTTGCCGCACCTCCATTACTACTGTTTTTTATGTAAACCACAACACAAGTCCAAGATATTGGTTCATCCACACATAATATAAAATCGGTGGATAGAATGATGGCACAAAAACCCCACATAGCTTCTCCCTTCAAATATCAATTGAGATACCACACATATCCTCCACCTTTCATTTCCTATTTCCATTCATTGATCTCGGATCCATGAATAATCACCTGAAATCCATCTCAATTTATCTGAAAAACACCAATTAATTCAACTTATGTGATTCATCTATGAATCTGGGGTTCAATCACACACAAACCCACATGGAAAACTATAAAAATGGCCCCATGGTATAATGGTGAAGAATACTATGAATGGGGTGTGAAAAGAACTCTATTAACAGTATATCATTCATTGTCCAAGATTTATGGTCCATGAAGTTCATAATTAGGGACAATTTGGGAATGTCCATGGATTGGAAATATAAATATCGAATAAAAAAATCACTAATCAACTGGGATCATGCGATGGGTGAAGCTCATAGTATCAAAATAAGTTTAAAATCCATCCTTGAAATAATTAATGAATGGGGAGAATGTTTTTTGAAAAGAACTACCTTGAGGTTGGATCATTAGATGGTCATAATACCATATTCCAATGATTTGGAAGATCTGTTGTGGTCACTTTCTATCAATCCACCTCGAACTGGTGATTGATCATCTTCTAATCTCAATACTCCAATGAAGAAAAGAGGAACCTCTCCTCAATGATCCCATGGTTATTCATATAAACCTTGAATTCCACCATGTAAGGATACTGATAGATGATTTTTTTAGGAATAAATTGAATTAATTAAATAATTTATTTAATTACTTCACTTAATGAACCCACCAATTGTTTCCATAACTAAACATTTGGCACAAAACATATTCATTTTTCACCAAGGGAAAACCACACCCTCAAGATTCAACCAGGGATTCAGATTTTTTATCTGAGACTCCATTTAGGGGATATTTAATTCTCTTTGCAAAATTGTGCATGTATGAAATAAAATATATTTATTATTATTATAAAATTATTTTTATGCTTATTAGGCCATGTAATAAAACCCCTTCCCAGTGTCTAGATCCATAATTATTTCTTAATATGTTTCCAAGTCATAGAGGAAAAAATACTCTATTATTCCATCCTTAAAACTTTTCATCCCCAAAAATCGCACACCAAGAAAAAATATTGGGATCCTGAACTTGCATCTGGCTCTCCAACTCACAATATCACTCCTTCATGTTCAAGATTCCATATCCCATGATCCTCGAGAATGGTCCATCCACACAAGATCCTCCCTAAATGTTCCTCGATCTAAATTGGTTATCCCCTGAAGGGGGATTAATCCTCGATGTCCAGATCACCCCAGTCAATAACATGTTTAGTATCTTTCATATATCTCTTCAGTTGTGACACATGGAAGTCAACATGAAGTTGTTCCAACTATGGGGTAAGTCAAGGAAGTAATCAAAATCTCCAACCATCTGTAGGAGCTCAAACTTCTTGATAAACCATGGGGATAGCTTGCATCGCTGGATGAATCTCTACAATCCTCATTGTGGGGAGATTCTATGGAATACGTGGCCCACCTAAACAATATCCTAGGGAAAAAAGTCAATTTGTATAATATTTCTACATCAAATAGGACTTCCTTATCCAATCATGGATTACCTAGACCTTCACTGTCATCGCTTGCAATATCTACGACCTAACAAGTGACTCCTCACAAACCCCAGTCCAACATACGGGTGACCAACAAGGTATCTTGTAGAGGGCATCAAAAGTTTTCATTAAGATAGTAGAGTGATATATATTATTATAAGAAAAAACTATATAAGTTATGTTATCATCCCAACTCTAGATAATGTATAACAGGAAATCCCATAGCATATCCTCCAACATATGGATAGTGCACTCTATCTTACAAACCATCTAGAGTTAAAATATGTAATTAAACTCATCACTATACATAATTCCTCATGTATTCCCCTACACAACTGTGAAGTGAACCATACATAAAATTCTAAGAGAAGTGTTGTGGAAACCCCATAGAGGCGCACAATCTATAGTATGTAAAACTGCCTCAAACTCTCCACCAAACACTTCTCATAGATTGAAAGGTAGTGCACCAATATCATAAATTGGTCAACTATCACCCAAATAGAATCAATGTAAATCAATTTCTGTAAAAACCCTATCACAAATTCCATGTATATACCACCACATTTCTTCTCTAGGATATCAAGAGGCTGTAATAAAATTTCTAGAACCTAGTGTTCATCCATCAACTATTAATATGTGAGACAATGAGAGATGATTTCAGAAACACTCTACCTCATATGAGTAGACCAAAACATCAGATGAAGGTCTATGTACATCCTCCAAATAGTTGGATGTACATCCAAAGGATTAGTGTGGAACTCCCTCATAACCTCCTCTCTCATTACGACCGAAACCACCATAAAACCCTCGAAAGGGATGATGTGATTCAATCTATCATGGAATCCATATGGTGACTCTATTAAGGGTATTGTGTAATGGATGAACTCATAGTTGATTTCTACCAACTGATTATCCCCCACTTGCTTTATAATATTAGTATTCAGCACCTTATATTGATGATAAGTTTCACCCTCATCATCTACAGGGGTTATATGTAATGAAGACAATAACTTGGATGCCCCCCCCCACCCGGTGGTAATGACACATCCTACTAAGGGTGTATGCCACAATGTTTCCCTTCCAATGAGTATATAATATCACATATTCATACTCCAACAAGAACATAAACCATAGTCCATATCTCAGGTTATGGTCCCTCAATGTGAATACATACCTTTGACTCTGATTGATTATGTAGGAAAACATTCTATTCTAGAAGATAGTGCCACCACATCCTCAGAGAGAACACTATCATTTCCAATTCAATGTTTTGAGATACATTTATCATATCATGGGGAATCAAATAAAAAAACCAATATGAAATCACATCATCACTCTTCAACAAACAACATTTGATCCCTTCTTCAGAAGAATCAAAATGTACAATGAAATCTACACCCTCATATAGTAGTCTCAAAACAACATCGCTCCTCATCCTTAGCTTCAACTACCAAAATGTTCTCATGAACTACATTTCCCACGTAAACAACATCCCTTTTTGAATAAGGGTCGAAAAGGAGTGTAAATACTATATAATTCCTCCAAAAACCACCAACAGTACCCTATAATCAAATGAAACTACACTCATCTGACTTTCTCTTGGGAGGATCCCTAGCAAGCACTTTTTCAATATTTTCCATGTCCATTGCTAATCCATGCTCAGAAATGACATTCCAAAAAAGTGAACCTCTTTGATCCAAGACAAGGACATTGAGAAATTATGATAAATATGGTTCTCCTGAAGTATGTTTAGGACTACTCTAAAGTGCTCTTAATGCTCCACTATTGACGTAGAGTAGATGAGTATGCCATTAGTGAATGACAAAAATAGGTTTGAGGACAAATGAAAGAACCCATTCATCAAATCCATAAACATAATGGGGTGTTTCATCACACCAAAATGCTTTACCAGGAACTCATAGTTTCCATAGTGACATTAAACTCTAGTATCAAAATATTAGCCTTCCAAACCCTCAATTAGTCAAATCCATACAAGAAAATTGTCTTTGAGATCCATATCGTTCCCCGTAACAAATCATTGAGGTCGTTAATCCTTAGAAAGGGGTACATAATCTTTATCATGGACATGTTCAGGTGAGGACAATCAATAAAAATCAACATTCTCCCAATCACCTTTTCAGAGAAATTTTTTTTGATGGATAGGGGGCACATTGGGCTTAATAAAACCCTTCCCACGAAGGTCCTATAACAATACCCTCATCTCCCAGAACTTTATAGGGACCATCAGATATTCCATAGAAGATATCAGAGTGGATCCATGGTAAAATATGTTGAAAAACTCCACCCCCTTTTTCATAGGTAGTCTCAAAACATTTTTGGGAAAGAGGTCGATAAAACCACAACAACTGAAGGAATTCAGATTCATGATGATCCCTCTTCCCCAATGGATAAACTCACAAAATTATGGGTGATGGGTTGCGGATTCCCGCTCACAAGACGCACGCCTACCTCCATGAGATATCTCTCGCCAAAATAATGATCTCAACCCATCCATCCAAAACAATCTCACTCAAATATGATGATATATAATCTATACATGGAACATGTATATCTATTTAATACCCAAGATGAGTTCATAGGGTCACATAGTGAAAACCATGAGGTCCAATATGAGAATACCTCCATCAAACAATGGCACACACTTCTAGAAGAAGAATTATATCAAATTAGAATTCAATTTAGGAACCTCAAGGAATATATGATGGGATGAAGTATCTACTTGGGGCTCCATTGCACTCACTGGGAGTAATGAAATGAGGGAATTACTAGAACCTATGTATACTAATACTGAAGTAAGGTTATAATAAACACAGATCATACCTCTAATCATCTCATGATCTGGCATGTCATTAGGCTTCATGGACTGAAACTACTCACCGCCCCAACCACCAAATCACTAAGACTGATGGAGGGCCCCTAGTGGTGAGATTTGTTATGAAGTTTATAACATAATCCACCACTAGAAGGTGCTCCTCTAGGATCCCCCCTATTAATTTTCTATCCCTTCTTCCCTCGGAGCCACCCTGGCCAAAACAAGGTGATTCGTGGTCACAACACTATATATTGTTGTTTTTCATCCATTGTATTCCTACCCTCTTCCAAACATATCCCATAAAATTAATAGAATCATCCACCTATGGGATTTCACAGTCCTATGTATGGTCCCCAAGATGCATGACCACATGTCTGATGCCATCCATGAATGATATCCTACTTCATGATCCTACTGATAGGAACCAACTAGCTGTTGTAGACAAATTATCCCTATAATGACCATTTCAATATCAATCTTTATAGAATCCCACTGATAAGAATATATCGATAAGTAGAACATGCTTTAAAACTCTTTTATATGTGGGAATACAGAGGGTTACCAAAGTGGCATTAATTTCTCTATGGAGACCCTACATGAATTTCTATTCATGGAAGTAACCATCATAAATCCTTTCAATAGAGTACCATCAATGGTCCTTGATCCACACACCATAATCAATAATTTTCATCTATACCAGTTGAAATTCTAAAAGATCCTCAATCCGAATGGAGTGTAATAATGTGGGGTAGTACACCTCATAAAACAGTTTTTGGAAGTCATACCATGAGAGTGTTGAATCATCATGAGTCTCCTAGAATAAACACCCCCACCTCCCTACTTCTATGTGGAAAAAGCTAACTTCCAACGAACTATCTACTTATTGGGGATCCCCAGATTCCTAAAATAATTCATCACCAAATCATGAAAATACTCCACTACATGGGGACCTATCTCACTATGGAACCTCAGTGGCCTCTATAGTTGGAACTCGTGGAGTGTGCTACGCCTTCACACAAATTCAACATTTTATGCTGGTATAGTATCTTAGCCAACATGAGAGGGTGCAGCCACATTCCCTCCAAGTGGAAATATCTTTCCTAAGGGGCCTTGAACCAAGGACTCATCACTCATCAGATATTCAAAAAAATATAGAATTAAAAAATTTGATAGTACGCTTCATGAAGGAATACAAAAAATTTAATCATGTCATGTCTTAGTGAAATTATAATATATATATATATATATACATATATATGGGGAAATGACCCAAGAAATATATTCAAAAGTATCAATACCATATGAATCATATACCAATGTTCCCTGAAACCAATGTCTTGATATAATGAGTCGGAAAGCAGGTAGTTAGATACCTTGTGAATGGATACATCGGTTGATACACCAACATTGGGTTCCAAATCCAGAAAGCCGCATTCTGGAATCTATGAAACCATTTTTTAAAGTTACCAATCAATTCTCAAATTGGGAAAAAACTCCAAAACCTATTCATGTGGTTGAAACACATTTTATATCAATTTTTCATGACCCAACTCTTTGGGGCCTAACTATATGATTGAAGGCTGAGCCAAAACTACACCAAGCCCACCTCTATAGGCTAGGGGATGGACAAAAGCACTAAAAGAATAAATAAAATGGGAGGACTTTCACCAATGTACTTGTATGAATTTACCCCACCATCTTCATACAGATGTAAATAGTAATAATAAAAAAAGATATAAAAATCTAGAGAGAAAACCATGAATTTAATGAACTCCATGAAATAAAATAGCTTCTGATAGAGTATACCAAAATGAATAGAAAAATATAAAATCAACCAAAACAATTTCCCCAAACTGAATGTAATTGGAATATAAATAATAAGATATCCTGGCTCTAGATATCCAATCACCGACTACCATCTATGGTGAAATGTACTTATGTATCCCTATTTTCCTCTAATATCACCACTAACCAGCCCATTGTCTTCATATGACATGACACATATGGGAAAATACCATGCATGGGTGAGTATGTATAGCCTGTAGGAAACCCTGAAAAATAGAGGGTTTTTTTAAAGCAAACCATATGGCTTAATAATATTAAAAAGACAAAGCTACAAAAGTCGGTAGGAAGAAAATTTACATTTATCATGGTGAAAAATGTTCATCAGATCACCTGGAATGTTGATGTAGTGTTTGCAAGTCCCTTCCAAATCTCCTTTATTAGCAAGAGAATCAGAAAGTTGATTTTCCTCACGATAGATATGAGAAATAATATAGCTCATTGATGCTTGTGAAGTCAGGCATCTATTCCATTTGGTAGTGAGTTTCCAAGAAAGATGTAGTGGTCCAAGCCTCACCGCTTGAACAACTGTGGTTGAGTCACTTTCAAACCAAACATGATTCCAGCCTCTTTGCCGAGTAAACTCAACTACTCTAATCAGGCCCTGCATTTCTGCTTCAAGTGCCGTAGGATTAGCACATGAGCCGTGTCCCCCCTCCAAAAAATCACCATTGTGATCTCTGAAAGTAAAACCATAACCAGCTGGTCCAGGATTTCCCCTCGAGGTGTCATCCGTGTTGCATTTAATCCAGCCTAAAAAATGAAGGCGACCAAAAAACTTCAATGGTTCCAAGAGGTTTAGGGTAATTACCTTGAAGATGAAGCTTCCGTAGAACCACAATGTCCCTGACCGAATTATGGCAGCAATCTTTATGCAGAGAATTAGCTTGTTGGGAAGCAAACAAGACAGAGGAGAGGGAATTTTTGTGATTGGTCACAGGAGCACCATGATGACATTGATTTCTTATGTGCCAGATGATTTGAAAAACCTCAGTGCAGGCCACCAGAAAGATGATATGAACCTGCTTTGAAAGCTGGACAGCAAGCAGTGCAAGCAGAAGTTGAGGGACAGATCTGGCTTGTGGGCAGTGGAGATCAAAGATATCAGACACTGCATTCCAGATGGATGCTGATGTATTGTAGGAGAGGAAGAGATGGTCAATGTCTTCTCGATGTTGCTGACAGAGAATACACCGGGAGCAAAGAGAAACTCCCACCCGCTGCACATTCACATCAACCGAGAGTTTGTTGAGATGAAGGCGCCAAAGCATAGTAAATCTGGATGGCACCAGCCGGTTTTTGTTAATGTCCTCCAGCACTGTAATTTCACCATGGATAAGATGATTATAGTAGCCCTTAAGAGTCCAGAATTCCATTGGAGCTAGGCTCCCACAAGAGGAGATCTTGGTTGTCCAAGAAAATCATTGTTATCAATGATGTGAGGAATAGACAATGGAAGGTCATTACGATTCTCAATCTGACTCTTAATGGAGGAATCAAAGTCAGTGTTCTGATCATAAGACCCAAAGCTGTCTATAAGGGGATCCCCAGTCCAGTTATGATTCCAAAATTTTATTGAGGATTGAGCTCTAACCATCCAGCGAACCATCCAGCGAGAGTGGCAACTGATATTCTGGGAGATTTTTCTCAGACCAGACCAAATTGAAAAGTGAAGATAAGATATATTCCCTTCAATGAGCTTTTTAAGGAGTTTAGATATGAGGAAGTCTAGAGACTGTTCCTTATTATTAATAAGCCTCCAAATGAATTGTGCCAGCAAGGAGTGGTTAAAGATCTCCAGGTTCTTGACCCCAAGACCTCCTTTGGTATGTGGCATACAACATCTTTTCCAAGAGGCAGTAATAACTTTTCGTTTGAGGATAATACCACTCCACACAAAGTTTCTCATGATGGAATTCAGAGTCTTGATCACCGAGGTAGGCCAGGAGTACACCATAAAAGAATAAAACAATTTTGAGCTGGCCACATGCTTAATAAGACAAAGCCTTCCAGCCATGGATAGTGCCTTTCCATTCCAGGAGGAGAGAGTTCTTCTGACTTGACTGACCACTTCAACAAAATGAGAAGCACGAGGTCTACCAAAAAATAGAGGGACTCCAAGGTACGTGAAGGGGAGAGTCCCTTCTCGAATACCCAGGTCACTCAACATGCAAGATTTCCTTGAGGTAGTAATATTTTTCCTAAAATAAATAAAGGACTTGCTCCAGTTAATCTCTTGTCCCGAAACATGTTCATAGTGAATAATGGACTTTTTGAGATTCTGAATATTTTTCCAGTCACCCTGAGTTGAAATAATAAAGTCACCGGAAATGAGAAGGTGAGAGGGTGCAGAGATACCTCTTTCAGCTCTGATTGTTTTGAGTTCACCCGTGGATGTCATGTGCAGGAGACGTTTACAAAGGTAGTCTTTAGTGATCGCAAAAATAAGGGCTGAGAGTGTAGCGACTTGCTTAACACCTCTGGAACACTTAATGCAACCCTCCGGGGATCCATTAATGAGAATGGAGATGTGGGCAGAGCTGATAAGAGTCTTGAACCATTTTATAAACTTCATGTGAAATCCCAACTCATAGAGAATACGACCAATGAAATGCCAGTCAGTAGTATCAAAAGCTTTTCTGATTTCCAATTTAAGAGCAATATTTCCAACTCTTGTAGGCTTTTGAAGGAGATTCACGCACTCAGAGGCAGTGAGAAGGAAATCCTAAATTTTTCTCCCTTTGATATACCCAAATTGATTCCAAGAAATGATATTTCCAGAAATGTGGGAGAGACGAGTAGACAAAATTTTTGTGATGATTTTATAAATTGTGTTGACAAGAGCAATAGGTCTGAATTGAGAAATATCACTAGTGTTCTCAACCTTGGGGATAAGAGAAATAAACTAGGCATTGAAGCATTGAGTGAGAGATCCATCAGTAATGATGTGATTGACCAACCTACAGAAATCAGAGCTGATGGTATCCCAATAGGTCTGAAAAAAGTGATTTGTGAAGCCATCCAGAACCGGGGAGCTTCCCTTATTGAGACCAAACACAACATTTCTAATCTCAGTGTCTATCGAGACTGAAATAAGAGATCGATTTTCAGCCTCAGTGACCAGAGTTGGAATGATGCCAGCCTTAATGTCCTCAGTTCTCCCAGGACCATTGAAAAGGATCATGTAATATAAAACAATATGATTTGAGAGGATATGTCTATAATCCAGAATAGTATCACCATCCTTCATCATAGATAAGGGCCAATTGGCTTTTCTAACTCTTTGTAGTGAATTAAAGAATTTGGTATTTCGGTCCCCCTCTATGAGACATTTAACATGAAAGAGATCCCTTTGAATGTTGTCCTTAAGCATGATGAGGGAATTAAGTTCAGATGACACATTTTCCTCATGGATAAGAACCCCAGAAAAGCTGTCCCTAGATATGTCTTCCTAGATGCCATGTAGGGAGCTCTCGAGTGCATCAATATCCTGATCAAGCAAACTAAATTTCTTCTTACTCCACTGTTTAAACCTGGATTTGGGAGCTCGTAGCTTAAAAATACATGCAAGGGGACTATTATTATAATCTTTCATCGTCCATGTATCCGTCACAATTTGAGTGCATTCTGTAATAGTGGTCCATGCATTATTAAACCGAAAAGGAATGGACTGACTTTCTCCTTTATTAATGAAGGTTTTGAGGATTGGGTGATGGTCTGAATTGTGTTTCTCAAGAGTGATACATGAGATGTGTTGGGTCGGAAGAAACCCGAGGGAATGATGGCAAGAGGGGGGGTGAATTGCCTTTTAAAAAAAAAGGTAAACAAAATAAAAAATCAGAGTAAAGTGCAGCGGAAAATAAAGAGGCAAGACACACAAAATTGATAACGGAGTTCGGCCAAAACCCGGCCTACGTCTCCGCTCCCAACTCAACCGTTGAGAGATTCCTACCGCTTGCTTTTCAATGGTTTTAGCAAGAAACCCACTAGGCTTTGAGGTAGTACTAGGACCTATTACAGCTTGCTTTTATTGGTTAAGCAAGAACCCACTTGCTTTCAATGGAATAGCAAGAACCCACTAGCCTTTTTAACGGGTGAAGGCTAGCTCACCGAAACACAAGCCTTTTAAAAGGAAAGGCTTGAAGAAACCTCTTCACACCTTAATGGTGATGTGAAACCCAAAAGAAAGAGGGGATGAGAAAAGGGTTTGGGGTTTGTAGGCACAAACCCAATTTTAAACTCAAAATAAAATAAACAATAAAAACCGTATTGGAGGAAGACTTGGGCGCCAAAGGTTGAATGGAGTTGATGTAGCGTGCTCTCCCAAGCTTCTTGAGTGGTGCTCTTGGATGTGGAAATGGATGGAGCACTTGGGGTTCTCTTGGAACAATCCGCCGGAGCTTCGCCAAAATGATCAACAATATGTCCGGTGGCTTGGGTAATGTTCCGGGGCTTCCTAGGCCTTTATTTATAGGCATGGAACCCTTGGGGAGTCTTCGGAGCCGTTGGAAAAGGCCTCGGAGCCGTTGGAGGCCAAAAGAAGGTTGACTGGTCAAACCCAACGGTTAGTTTGACTAGGCTACCGGCTGGCCGGTACAGCTCCACCGGCTGGCCGGTGCCTTGGAAGTTGAGGAGAATTCTGGTCCAGGCTCCACCGGTCGACCGGTGGAGGAGCCACCGGCTGGCCGGTGGCAAGACAGTAGCAAACACTATTTGGGCTGGGTGCCACAGGTCGACCGGTGACAGAGCCACCGGTCGACCGGTGGAACCTGGCAGTGGGCAATCCCTCTGCCAGTTCCACCGGTTGGCCGGTGCTATCACACCGGTTGGCCGGTGGACTGAATTTCAGTCCATTTTGCCAACTTTCTTGGGTCAATCCTTTGGCAATCTTTTGCCTATCATCCACAACACTTAAAAACAAAGTTAGATAAACATGAAAGTGATTGTGATCATGAAAATTAAACCACGAGGGGATACGAGAGGTACAACAATCTCCCCCTATTTTGATGATCACAATCACTTATCTAAGCAATGTAAAAACTTAAATGAAAGGAATGCTTTAAATGATAAATTGAAAATACATACTAAGCATGAGAGAAAAGATTCTCCCCCAATCAATCAAGAAATTTCTCCCCCTTTGTGATTATCAAAATAGAATGGGGCATAAAACTTGATTGAGGGAATATTGAAAAACTAGATTGATATTTTTTAAACCAAATGAAATTTGAAATTTGAATTGAAAATTTGAATAACAGTTTGAATTGAAAGTTTTGAATCAAAAACCAATTGAATTTTGAAATTTGAAACCAAATGTTGAAATTGAAAGTTGGAATCGAAAATTTTGAAATTGAAATTAAACGGGCTTAATTTTTGAAATTGAGAGTTTTGAAACAAAGTTTGAAAACAATTTAGAAAGTTCTCCCCCTAAATAGAAACAATGAATCACCGGGGAAAGGAATCTATCTTAGGCCCGGAGAGACTCGCAAGAAGGGATTTTTCAATCCAAACTTGTCTCATAGCGGGTCTTCTCCTATAAAATTCGTCCGAAAAGTAAATAGACTTGGGTTGGCCGTACCGGGCATTTTTGCAATTACACTCATAAATGAGATGCCCGAGCTTTTTACAATAATTACAAAATTTAAAACTAGAGCCCCCCCTTACAAAAACAGTGGGTGCATGGGAGGAGGAAGCTATATTGGAATATCCTAGCCCTTGGGTGGTTCTAGAAATTCGTTGGGAACCTAGGATATTGTTCAAATTTTGTTCCACTTGGGTGAACTTAGCTAGGGTCTCCCTTAGGTCTTTGATGGTTGATTCCATGGAATCAACATTTGGGAAATTTTGGATTTTAAGGGTGAGTTCCTCCTTCTCTTTGAGAAGTTGTTCTTTTTCGGAGGAGAGTTTTTTGAAAGACTTTTTTAAAGCGACAAATTTTGAAGAAAGCTCATGAAAACCATTTTCTAATTGGTCTCTAGCATGTGAGAGTTCTTCATAGGATAGATGATTAAAAGAATTTGAAGAACTAGAGGAAGAGGAAGAAGAGTCGGAAGATGATACCTCATGTTTTGCCATTAGGCATTTTTTACCTTGGTCGCTCGAGGAGAAGGAGGAGAATGAAGAGGTGGAGCTATCACTCCATGTTGCCTTTGAATCCTTCTTCTTCTCCTTTTTGGCCCTTTTCTTGTGAGGTGGGCAAGCGGGTTTGAACTTTTCGTCGGGTTCTTGCTTTTGATCGGATTCTCGCTTTTGATCGGATTCTTGCTTTGGATCCTCGCTAGTACCTTCATAGGTTAGTTCTAACAATTTCCAAATATCATAAGAAGTAGTGCAAGAAGAAATACAATCAAAGACATTACGGTCAAGACCACAATGAAGAGCGTTCATGGCTTTGCCATCAAGCTCAAAATAAGCAATGTCATTGGGGGTCCATTGAGATTCATCTAGACTAGAGAGAGTATAACCATGCATGACAATTTTAAAAATAGAAAAACCAATGCTTTTAAGAAATGTAGTCATGCGGGTTTTCCAAAAAGAATAGTCGGTTCCATCAAAAAATGGAGCACGACCCAATGAGTAGCCCTCGGGGGCGAAAGAGGTAGATGCCATAAAAAAAAGGATCTTTAATTTGAAACCGGGTTAGGGAATTATTCAAATACTTCCTTTGATACCAATTGTTGGGTCGGAAGAAACCCGAGGGAATGATGGCAAGAGGGGGGGTGAATTGCCTTTTAAAAAAAAAGGTAAACAAAATAAAAAATCAGAGTAAAGTGCAGCGGAAAATAAAGAGGCAAGACACACAAAATTGATAACGGAGTTCGGCCAAAACCCGGCCTACGTCTCCGCTCCCAACTCAACCGTTGAGAGATTCCTACCGCTTGCTTTTCAATGGTTTTAGCAAGAAACCCACTAGGCTTTGAGGTAGCACTAGGACCTATTACAGCTTGCTTTTATTGGTTAAGCAAAAACCCACTTGCTTTCAATGGAATAGCAAGAACCCACTAGCCTTTTTAACGGGTGAAGGCTAGCTCACCGAAACACAAGCCTTTTAAAAGGAAAGGCTTGAAGAAACCTCTTCACACCTTAATGGTGATGTGAAACCCAAAAGAAAGAGGGGATGAGAAAAGGGTTTGGGGTTTGTAGGCACAAACCCAATTTTAAACTCAAAATAAAATAAACAATAAAAACCGTATTGGAGGAAGACTTGGGCGCCAAAGGTTGAATGGAGTTGATGTAGCGTGCTCTCCCAAGCTTCTTGAGTGGTGCTCTTGGATGTGGAAATGGATGGAGCACTTGGGGTTCTCTTGGAACAATCCGCCGGAGCTTCGCCAAAATGATCAACAATATGTCCGGTGGCTTGGGTAATGTTCCGGGGCTTCCTAGGCCTTTATTTATAGGCATGGAACCCTTGGGGAGTCTTCGGAGCCGTTGGAAAAGGCCTCGGAGCCGTTGGAGGCCAAAAGAAGGTTGACTGGTCAAACCCAACGGCTAGTTTGACTAGGCTACCGGCTGGCCGGTACAGCTCCACCGGCTGGCCGGTGCCTTGGAAGTTGAGGAGAATTCTGGTCCAGGCTCCACCGGTCGACCGGTGGAGGAGCCACCGGCTGGCCGGTGGCAAGACAGTAGCAAACACTATTTGGGCTGGGTGCCACAGGTCGACCGGTGACAGAGCCACCGGTCGACCGGTGGAACCTGGCAGTGGGCAATCCCTCTGCCAGTTCCACCGGTTGGCCGGTGCTATCACACCGGTTGGCCGGTGGACTGAATTTCAGTCCATTTTGCCAACTTTCTTGGGTCAATCCTTTGGCAATCTTTTGCCTATCATCCACAACACTTAAAAACAAAGTTAGATAAACATGAAAGTGATTGTGATCATGAAAATTAAACCACGAGGGGATACGAGAGGTACAACAATCTCCCCCTATTTTGATGATCACAATCACTTATCTAAGCAATGTAAAAACTTAAATGAAAGGAATGCTTTAAATGATAAATTGAAAATACATACTAAGCATGAGAGAAAAGATTCTCCCCCAATCAATCAAGAAATTTCTCCCCCTTTGTGATTATCAAAATAGAATGGGGCATAAAACTTGATTGAGGGAATATTGAAAAACTAGATTGATATTTTTTAAACCAAATGAAATTTGAAATTTGAATTGAAAATTTGAATAACAGTTTGAATTGAAAGTTTTGAATCAAAAACCAATTGAATTTTGAAATTTGAAACCAAATGTTGAAATTGAAAGTTGGAATCGAAAATTTTGAAATTGAAATTAAACGGGCTTAATTTTTGAAATTGAGAGTTTTGAAACAAAGTTTGAAAACAATTTAGAAAGTTCTCCCCCTAAATAGAAACAATGAATCACCGGGGAAAGGAATCTATCTTAGGCCCGGAGAGACTCGCAAGAAGGGATTTTTCAATCCAAACTTGTCTCATAGCGGGTCTTCTCCTATAAAATTCGTCCGAAAAGTAAATAGACTTGGGTTGGCCGTACCGGGCATTTTTGCAATTACACTCATAAATGAGATGCCCGAGCTTTTTACAATAATTACAAAATTTAAAACTAGAGCCCCTCCTTACAAAAACAGTGGGTGCATGGGAGGAGGAAGCTATATTGGAATATCCTAGCCCTTGGGTGGTTCTAGAAATTCGTTGGGAACCTAGGATATTGTTCAAATTTTGTTCCCCTTGGGTGAACTTAGCTAGGGTCTCCCTTAGGTCTTTGATGGTTGATTCCATGGAATCAACATTTGGGAAATTTTGGATTTTAAGGGTGAGTTCCTCCTTCTCTTTGAGAAGTTGTTCTTTTTCGGAGGAGAGTTTTTTGAAAGACTTTTTTAAAGCGACAAATTTTGAAGAAAGCTCATGAAAACCATTTTCTAATTGGTCTCTAGCATGTGAGAGTTCTTCATAGGATAGATGATTAAAAGAATTTGAAGAACTAGAGGAAGAGGAAGAAGAGTCGGAAGATGATACCTCATGTTTTGCCATTAGGCATTTTTTACCTTGGTCGCTCGAGGAGAAGGAGGAGAATGAAGAGGTGGAGCTATCACTCCATGTTGCCTTTGAATCCTTCTTCTTCTCCTTTTTGGCCCTTTTCTTGTGAGGTGGGCAAGCGGGTTTGAACTTTTCGTCGGGTTCTTGCTTTTGATCGGATTCTCGCTTTTGATCGGATTCTTGCTTTGGATCCTCGCTAGTACCTTCATAGGTTAGTTCTAACAATTTCCAAATATCATAAGAAGTAGTGCAAGAAGAAATACAATCAAAGACATTACGGTCAAGACCACAATGAAGAGCGTTCATGGCTTTGCCATCAAGCTCAAAATAAGCAATGTCATTGGGGGTCCATTGAGATTCATCTAGACTAGAGAGAGTATAACCATGCATGACAATTTTAAAAATAGAAAAACCAATGCTTTTAAGAAATGTAGTCATGCGGGTTTTCCAAAAAGAATAGTCGGTTCCATCAAAAAATGGAGCACGACCCAATGAGTAGCCCTCGGGGGCGAAAGAGGTAGATGCCATAAAAAAAAAGGATCTTTAATTTGAAACCGGGTTAGGGAATTATTCAAATACTTCCTTTGATACCAATTGTTGGGTCGGAAGAAACCCGAGGGAATGATGGCAAGAGGGGGGGTGAATTGCCTTTTAAAAAAAAAGGTAAACAAAATAAAAAATCAGAGTAAAGTGCAGCGGAAAATAAAGAGGCAAGACACACAAAATTGATAACGGAGTTCGGCCAAAACCCGGCCTACGTCTCCGCTCCCAACTCAACCGTTGAGAGATTCCTACCGCTTGCTTTTCAATGGTTTTAGCAAGAAACCCACTAGGCTTTGAGGTAGCACTAGGACCTATTACAGCTTGCTTTTATTGGTTAAGCAAGAACCCACTTGCTTTCAATGGAATAGCAAGAACCCACTAGCCTTTTTAACGGGTGAAGGCTAGCTCACCGAAACACAAGCCTTTTAAAAGAAAAGGCTTGAAGAAACCTCTTCACACCTTAATGGTGATGTGAAACCCAAAAGAAAGAGGGGATGAGAAAAGGGTTTGGGGTTTGTAGGCACAAACCCAATTTTAAACTCAAAATAAAATAAACAATAAAAACCGTATTGGAGGAAGACTTGGGCGCCAAAGGTTGAATGGAGTTGATGTAGCGTGCTCTCCCAAGCTTCTTGAGTGGTGCTCTTGGATGTGGAAATGGATGGAGCACTTGGGGTTCTCTTGGAACAATCCGCCGGAGCTTCGCCAAAATGATCAACAATATGTCCGGTGGCTTGGGTAATGTTCCGGGGCTTCCTAGGCCTTTATTTATAGGCATGGAACCCTTGGGGAGTCTTCGGAGCCGTTGGAAAAGGCCTCGGAGCCGTTGGAGGCCAAAAGAAGGTTGACTGGTCAAACCCAACGGCTAGTTTGACTAGGCTACCGGCTGGCCGGTACAGCTCCACCGGCTGGCCGGTGCCTTGGAAGTTGAGGAGAATTCTGGTCCAGGCTCCACCGGTCGACCGGTGGAGGAGCCACCGGCTGGCCGGTGGCAAGACAGTAGCAAACACTATTTGGGCTGGGTGCCACAGGTCGACCGGTGACAGAGCCACCGGTCGACCGGTGGAACCTGGCAGTGGGCAATCCCTCTGCCAGTTCCACCGGTTGGCCGGTGCTATCACACCGGTTGGCCGGTGGACTGAATTTCAGTCCATTTTGCCAACTTTCTTGGGTCAATCCTTTGGCAATCTTTTGCCTATCATCCACAACACTTAAAAACAAAGTTAGATAAACATGAAAGTGATTGTGATCATGAAAATTAAACCACGAGGGGATACGAGAGGTACAACAATCTCCCCCTATTTTGATGATCACAATCACTTATCTAAGCAATGTAAAAACTTAAATGAAAGGAATGCTTTAAATGATAAATTGAAAATACATACTAAGCATGAGAGAAAAGATTCTCCCCCAATCAATCAAGAAATTTCTCCCCCTTTGTGATTATCAAAATAGAATGGGGCATAAAACTTGATTGAGGGAATATTGAAAAACTAGATTGATATTTTTTAAACCAAATGAAATTTGAAATTTGAATTGAAAATTTGAATAACAGTTTGAATTGAAAGTTTTGAATCAAAAACCAATTGAATTTTGAAATTTGAAACCAAATGTTGAAATTGAAAGTTGGAATCGAAAATTTTGAAATTGAAATTAAACGGGCTTAATTTTTGAAATTGAGAGTTTTGAAACAAAGTTTGAAAACAATTTAGAAAGTTCTCCCCCTAAATAGAAACAATGAATCACCGGGGAAAGGAATCTATCTTAGGCCCGGAGAGACTCGCAAGAAGGGATTTTTCAATCCAAACTTGTCTCATAGCGGGTCTTCTCCTATAAAATTCGTCCGAAAAGTAAATAGACTTGGGTTGGCCGTACCGGGCATTTTTGCAATTACACTCATAAATGAGATGCCCGAGCTTTTTACAATAATTACAAAATTTAAAACTAGAGCCCCCCCTTACAAAAACAGTGGGTGCATGGGAGGAGGAAGCTATATTGGAATATCCTAGCCCTTGGGTGGTTCTAGAAATTCGTTGGGAACCTAGGATATTGTTCAAATTTTGTTCCCCTTGGGTGAACTTAGCTAGGGTCTCCCTTAGGTCTTTGATGGTTGATTCCATGGAATCAACATTTGGGAAATTTTGGATTTTAAGGGTGAGTTCCTCCTTCTCTTTGAGAAGTTGTTCTTTTTCGGAGGAGAGTTTTTTGAAAGACTTTTTTAAAGCGACAAATTTTGAAGAAAGCTCATGAAAACCATTTTCTAATTGGTCTCTAGCATGTGAGAGTTCTTCATAGGATAAATGATTAAAAGAATTTGAAGAACTAGAGGAAGAGGAAGAAGAGTCGGAAGATGATACCTCATGTTTTGCCATTAGGCATTTTTTACCTTGGTCGCTCGAGGAGAAGGAGGAGAATGAAGAGGTGGAGCTATCACTCCATGTTGCCTTTGAATCCTTCTTCTTCTCCTTTTTGGCCCTTTTCTTGTGAGGTGGGCAAGCGGGTTTGAACTTTTCGTCGGGTTCTTGCTTTTGATCGGATTCTCGCTTTTGATCGGATTCTTGCTTTGGATCCTCGCTAGTACCTTCATAGGTTAGTTCTAACAATTTCCAAATATCATAAGAAGTAGTGCAAGAAGAAATACAATCAAAGACATTACGGTCAAGACCACAATGAAGAGCGTTCATGGCTTTGCCATCAAGCTCAAAATAAGCAATGTCATTGGGGGTCCATTGAGATTCATCTAGACTAGAGAGAGTATAACCATGCATGACAATTTTAAAAATAGAAAAACCAATGCTTTTAAGAAATGTAGTCATGCGGGTTTTCCAAAAAGAATAGTCGGTTCCATCAAAAAATGGAGCACGACCCAATGAGTAGCCCTCGGGGGCGAAAGAGGTAGATGCCATAAAAAAAAGGATCTTTAATTTGAAACCGGGTTAGGGAATTATTCAAATACTTCCTTTGATACCAATTGTTGGGTCGGAAGAAACCCGAGGGAATGATGGCAAGAGGGGGGGTGAATTGCCTTTTAAAAAAAAAGGTAAACAAAATAAAAAATCAGAGTAAAGTGCAGCGGAAAATAAAGAGGCAAGACACACAAAATTGATAACGGAGTTCGGCCAAAACCCGGCCTACGTCTCCGCTCCCAACTCAACCGTTGAGAGATTCCTACCGCTTGCTTTTCAATGGTTTTAGCAAGAAACCCACTAGGCTTTGAGGTAGCACTAGGACCTATTACAGCTTGCTTTTATTGGTTAAGCAAGAACCCACTTGCTTTCAATGGAATAGCAAGAACCCACTAGCCTTTTTAACGGGTGAAGGCTAGCTCACCGAAACACAAGCCTTTTAAAAGGAAAGGCTTGAAGAAACCTCTTCACACCTTAATGGTGATGTGAAACCCAAAAGAAAGAGGGGATGAGAAAAGGGTTTGGGGTTTGTAGGCACAAACCCAATTTTAAACTCAAAATAAAATAAACAATAAAAACCGTATTGGAGGAAGACTTGGGCGCCAAAGGTTGAATGGAGTTGATGTAGCGTGCTCTCCCAAGCTTCTTGAGTGGTGCTCTTGGATGTGGAAATGGATGGAGCACTTGGGGTTCTCTTGGAACAATCCGCCGGAGCTTCGCCAAAATGATCAACAATATGTCCGGTGGCTTGGGTAATGTTCCGGGGCTTCCTAGGCCTTTATTTATAGGCATGGAACCCTTGGGGAGTCTTCGGAGCCGTTGGAAAAGGCCTCGGAGCCGTTGGAGGCCAAAAGAAGGTTGACTGGTCAAACCCAACGGTTAGTTTGACTAGGCTACCGGCTGGCCGGTACAGCTCCACCGGCTGGCCGGTGCCTTGGAAGTTGAGGAGAATTCTGGTCCAGGCTCCACCGGTCGACCGGTGGAGGAGCCACCGGCTGGCCGGTGGCAAGACAGTAGCAAACACTATTTGGGCTGGGTGCCACAGGTCGACCGGTGACAGAGCCACCGGTCGACCGGTGGAACCTGGCAGTGGGCAATCCCTCTGCCAGTTCCACCGGTTGGCCGGTGCTATCACACCGGTTGGCCGGTGGACTGAATTTCAGTCCATTTTGCCAACTTTCTTGGGTCAATCCTTTGGCAATCTTTTGCCTATCATCCACAACACTTAAAAACAAAGTTAGATAAACATGAAAGTGATTGTGATCATGAAAATTAAACCACGAGGGGATACGAGAGGTACAACAATCTCCCCCTATTTTGATGATCACAATCACTTATCTAAGCAATGTAAAAACTTAAATGAAAGGAATGCTTTAAATGATAAATTGAAAATACATACTAAGCATGAGAGAAAAGATTCTCCCCCAATCAATCAAGAAATTTCTCCCCCTTTGTGATTATCAAAATAGAATGGGGCATAAAACTTGATTGAGGGAATATTGAAAAACTAGATTGATATTTTTTAAACCAAATGAAATTTGAAATTTGAATTGAAAATTTGAATAACAGTTTGAATTGAAAGTTTTGAATCAAAAACCAATTGAATTTTGAAATTTGAAACCAAATGTTGAAATTGAAAGTTGGAATCGAAAATTTTGAAATTGAAATTAAACGGGCTTAATTTTTGAAATTGAGAGTTTTGAAACAAAGTTTGAAAACAATTTAGAAAGTTCTCCCCCTAAATAGAAACAATGAATCACCGGGGAAAGGAATCTATCTTAGGCCCGGAGAGACTCGCAAGAAGGGATTTTTCAATCCAAACTTGTCTCATAGCGGGTCTTCTCCTATAAAATTCGTCCGAAAAGTAAATAGACTTGGGTTGGCCGTACCGGGCATTTTTGCAATTACACTCATAAATGAGATGCCCGAGCTTTTTACAATAATTACAAAATTTAAAACTAGAGCCCCCCCTTACAAAAACAGTGGGTGCATGGGAGGAGGAAGCTATATTGGAATATCCTAGCCCTTGGGTGGTTCTAGAAATTCGTTGGGAACCTAGGATATTGTTCAAATTTTGTTCCACTTGGGTGAACTTAGCTAGGGTCTCCCTTAGGTCTTTGATGGTTGATTCCATGGAATCAACATTTGGGAAATTTTGGATTTTAAGGGTGAGTTCCTCCTTCTCTTTGAGAAGTTGTTCTTTTTCGGAGGAGAGTTTTTTGAAAGACTTTTTTAAAGCGACAAATTTTGAAGAAAGCTCATGAAAACCATTTTCTAATTGGTCTCTAGCATGTGAGAGTTCTTCATAGGATAGATGATTAAAAGAATTTGAAGAACTAGAGGAAGAGGAAGAAGAGTCGGAAGATGATACCTCATGTTTTGCCATTAGGCATTTTTTACCTTGGTCGCTCGAGGAGAAGGAGGAGAATGAAGAGGTGGAGCTATCACTCCATGTTGCCTTTGAATCCTTCTTCTTCTCCTTTTTGGCCCTTTTCTTGTGAGGTGGGCAAGCGGGTTTGAACTTTTCGTCGGGTTCTTGCTTTTGATCGGATTCTCGCTTTTGATCGGATTCTTGCTTTGGATCCTCGCTAGTACCTTCATAGGTTAGTTCTAACAATTTCCAAATATCATAAGAAGTAGTGCAAGAAGAAATACAATCAAAGACATTACGGTCAAGACCACAATGAAGAGCGTTCATGGCTTTGCCATCAAGCTCAAAATAAGCAATGTCATTGGGGGTCCATTGAGATTCATCTAGACTAGAGAGAGTATAACCATGCATGACAATTTTAAAAATAGAAAAACCAATGCTTTTAAGAAATGTAGTCATGCGGGTTTTCCAAAAAGAATAGTCGGTTCCATCAAAAAATGGAGCACGACCCAATGAGTAGCCCTCGGGGGCGAAAGAGGTAGATGCCATAAAAAAAAAGGATCTTTAATTTGAAACCGGGTTAGGGAATTATTCAAATACTTCCTTTGATACCAATTGTTGGGTCGGAAGAAACCCGAGGGAATGATGGCAAGAGGGGGGGTGAATTGCCTTTTAAAAAAAAAGGTAAACAAAATAAAAAATCAGAGTAAAGTGCAGCGGAAAATAAAGAGGCAAGACACACAAAATTGATAACGGAGTTCGGCCAAAACCCGGCCTACGTCTCCGCTCCCAACTCAACCGTTGAGAGATTCCTACCGCTTGCTTTTCAATGGTTTTAGCAAGAAACCCACTAGGCTTTGAGGTAGCACTAGGACCTATTACAGCTTGCTTTTATTGGTTAAGCAAGAACCCACTTGCTTTCAATGGAATAGCAAGAACCCACTAGCCTTTTTAACGGGTGAAGGCTAGCTCACCGAAACACAAGCCTTTTAAAAGGAAAGGCTTGAAGAAACCTCTTCACACCTTAATGGTGATGTGAAACCCAAAAGAAAGAGGGGATGAGAAAAGGGTTTGGGGTTTGTAGGCACAAACCCAATTTTAAACTCAAAATAAAATAAACAATAAAAACCGTATTGGAGGAAGACTTGGGCGCCAAAGGTTGAATGGAGTTGATGTAGCGTGCTCTCCCAAGCTTCTTGAGTGGTGCTCTTGGATGTGGAAATGGATGGAGCACTTGGGGTTCTCTTGGAACAATCCGCCGGAGCTTCGCCAAAATGATCAACAATATGTCCGGTGGCTTGGGTAATGTTCCGGGGCTTCCTAGGCCTTTATTTATAGGCATGGAACCCTTGGGGAGTCTTCGGAGCCGTTGGAAAAGGCCTCGAAGCCGTTGGAGGCCAAAAGAAGGTTGACTGGTCAAACCCAACGGCTAGTTTGACTAGGCTACCGGCTGGCCGGTACAGCTCCACCGGCTGGCCGGTGCCTTGGAAGTTGAGGAGAATTCTGGTCCAGGCTCCACCGGTCGACCGGTGGAGGAGCCACCGGCTGGCCGGTGGCAAGACAGTAGCAAACACTATTTGGGCTGGGTGCCACAGGTCGACCGGTGACAGAGCCACCGGTCGACCGGTGGAACCTGGCAGTGGGCAATCCCTCTGCCAGTTCCACCGGCTGGCCGGTGCTATCACACCGGTTGGCCGGTGGACTGAATTTCAGTCCATTTTGCCAACTTTCTTGGGTCAATCCTTTGGCAATCTTTTGCCTATCATCCACAACACTTAAAAACAAAGTTAGATAAACATGAAAGTGATTGTGATCATGAAAATTAAACCACGAGGGGATACGAGAGGTACAACAAGATGGACTTCCAACAACCAAGAAGGGCTTCTTTACCAAAAGCGCGATCAATTCTGCTAGCTCTCATACCACTAAGATGCTTCCTATGTCAGGTATATTTGGCACCAATAAGATTAAATTCAATCAGGTTGGACTCCTAAACATAGGCTCTGAACACCCTCAGAGAAATAGCACTGGAGGCAAGTCCAAGCTTCTCATCCGCGTTGAGGATGGCATTGAAGTCACCCATGAGAACCCAGGGTTCCATGATGGAATTTGATAACTCATTGATTCTAATCCATAGAGGTCTTCTACCAATGTTACTATTGTGAGCATAAATAAAAGAGCAGTAAGAAAGCTGACCTGAGTGGAGAAAACTGCATGTAAGTATTTGCTCATCCACTCGAGAAATGTATTGATTTCTAATACTATGATGAACAAAAATGCAGAGTCTATCCAGGGAAGGAGATGCTTGCACAGAACTGAGGAGAGAGTAACCATTTCGATTAAGGGAAATTCCAGCATTGCTGCTATTGGTTTTAGGATCAGAAATTCCTATGAGAACTGGTCTGTACTTGCACACAAGTAGCCTTAAGGAACTCATGGTGCCAAGGTTGGCAAGCCCCTGGCAGTTCCAAAAAAGGATTCTCAACATTGATCAATATTGGGGTCACTATCCCCCTTAAGATTTCTCATGGATCTCCTCAGGTCTGTTTTGGTTGCACTATTCAGATACACAACCTGCTTTGGAGTACTCTGTATACCCCCCCAGATGAGCATGCCCATCTTTGTCTTGAGAGTTGATCAGCCCAGGGGAAGAGGTTGCTGCTCTGATGTCCCTATGTTGAGGCAGGGAAGATTCAGAATTCTGCTGAGATAAGGAAGTCAAAATCATGTCAGCTTTAGTAGAGGTGTCCAGACTAATGGAATAAAATTGATCTGAGAAGACGAAGTTTAGAGTAACAAATTCATACTGCACATTGAGGGAAAATGCAAAGAAATCGTCAGAAAGGCTGTTGCGGAGAAAAGTCTCATCAGGACTGCCAGCCAGCTTGTCCGCAATCGCTAGACTGTCATTTGCAGTTTGTGTATCAATGGAAGTTGAGGCTTCATCCTCCATTAGAGTAGCCCAGGACTTGCTGGATCCAGCGGTACTCTCCCAGGTGACTTTTTTGGGGAGATCCTCGTTAGCCTTTTTAACATACTGCTTTGTGTAGGAATTATTGCCTCGCAGGACTTCCCTCGGTGTGCTGGGGGACGGATTGGCTGGCTACTGGACCAGTCGACACTTTTCAATAGCATGCCCAATCATCCTACAATGCCAATAGTATTTGGGGATGTTTTCGAGTTCAATTCTTATCTCTATTATATTTCCATTGACATCCAGTGACACCCTCTCCGGAGGAGGTAACTCCATATAAATCTCTATAAGAACACATTCATAAATCCCAAGATCTCCATTCAGTGTATGTTGGTCAATTCGAAGAGGATTCGCAATTCCAGAAGCCAGATCATTCAAGATTTTCAGATGCCAGTAAATCCATGGGAGTCTGTGTATCCTTGACCAGACCTGACCAATAGAATGCTTTTGGGTGAAAGGATTAAAATTCGGATCCCGTTCCGAGATACGCAGAATACCTGGTTTCAGATTGAGAGTGCCCAGCCACACGAATGCATTATGGTCTTCTTGAGTTTGCAATATAATTTGGAAGTAGCCCTTACCAATTGGGATGAGATACCAGGTTGAGAAATTCCAGCAGCGAGAAATACAATCCTTGAGATTAGAATAAGCCCAAGGCTTCACCCCTCGTTCATAGGAGATTTGACCAAGCACATAAAACTTACAGTCGTCCATCCGTTGCTGAATTGCGTTCGGGTCAGCCACAACTATGATTGCTCCCTCCCCCAAACGCTTGATGATAGGGGGCTTGTATTGAGTTGTCAGATCAATAGAGGATCATGTAAGGGCTTCCGCAAAGAAAATCAATTTATGGGAAGAAGAGGAGGAGGTCATACCTTGCGCGAGATTATTGCTCAAGGTTCCTGCAGGGGTTCCCTTGCCCTCAAGAACACCATGCATTTCCTAGATTCGATTCTTCAACCCTAAACCTGAGAGGTGATGAGAGTCAAACCTCCATAGAGAAAGGAATTCGTCCATGGAATAACCGACCTCAAATAGAGGTTGAGTAATAGGACACATTACATAAATAATTGGAATATTCAGATGAATGAGTGGAACAAAGAATAAAAAAAATATATGTTCTCATATAAGAAACCAAGAACAGGTAGAAAGGGGATCTATATCTCAAAGTCCAAACCATAATGATGAGTCTTCCAATAGTTCCTAATGGTCCATCATTGATTCCCAATATCTCACATGCACGTCTGATGAATTCATAAGTAGGGTCTACACCTCGCCACTCCTACATAGCCTGATGGGGGATATAACCCCATGTATAGTACCGATGCCCTAATACAATTGGAGTATTTCACTCAATAGGTAAAAGGCCAATGAGATGATACAATTGGAGGGTTCCACTAACAGGAATGAGACCTATGGCCTGATAAAATAGAGGGTTTCACTCCATAAGATGATGAACCATTCCCTAATACAACAAGATGTTAACATTGAGTAGGTAGAGGACTCATTATTTGATACAACATTAGGGTTCCACATAGTAGGTAGATGAACCATGCCCGGATCTAGTAGAAGTGTTCCACTATGTAGGTAGAGGACCCACGCCCACAAAAAATAGGGGAGTTCGACTCAGTAGGTAGACGATCCTTGCCCTAAAATTATAGGAGGGTTCTACTTAGTTGGTAGTAGAAAATAACCCTAATGCATTTGTAGGGTTCCATTGAGTAGGTAGAAGACCCACATTCTTCAAAAATAGTGAGGGTCAACTCAGCAAGTAGTGGACCCATAAGCTGATACAATAAGAGAGTTCCACTCATTATGTAGAGGTCACATTCTGTGATACCACAAGAGGGTTAAACTTAGTAGGTAGAGGAACCATGACTCGATAGAACCTGAGGGTTCCACTCAAACATTTACAAGGATTATGGGTGATTTCCAACTCTAAAATATCTTTTATGATCATGCCTGATCACATCCATCACTGATAACCTTCTACTGAGGATCCACACTTATAACATATCATTTCATATCTAAAAATTCACAACAACGTGCAACATTGTGTTTTATGGGGAAAATACAAAGGATATCATACTTTTTGTCCAAAATCTGAGTAAAAATGATTGATATACAAGAGATAGAAGATTCTATAAGGGGTGCCTAGAATGAATGAGGGTTACATGGGGTGTGACCTCACATGGCCTCCTGTTCGTGTACCTTCATGCACATGGGTTTACTATAAGTGTTGCAGTACATGGCATGTAGTTCTTTCACATGATGTATCTTGGATTCCATGGGCATGACCATGCTCTATTTTCATTGTCTATGTACCTCAGGCCATTCCCATGTACTTGGCTATGTATCTATCCATTATTGGGTACAAGTTTAGTCCTATGTACCTTAAGGCGTGCTCGTGTACACCTAGAAAACACAATAGTTCCCACTACATGATGTCCTGATCATGTTATTACTAAAACGTGCTTGGATTACTAGGTTAGGTCACATTTCATGTGATTTAAGATAGATTGTGTGTGATCCTTCTCTTCCAAAAATCCCTATCCACTATAGATGTGTCACCACATGGTGTGTGTTCTTCCCAGTACATGTTATCCAGTCATGAAGTTCACAAAAAAAGTAATGTTGAATTCATGAATATTCATCATGAATCCACCAACACCATATTCTTTGAACAACATGATAGAAGTTTTAGATCTAGGTATTTAAGTTCTGTATCTTTAACTAGTGGATAGAATCTATCAACCTAAATTTAGCACGGCTTCCTCCATCACTACATTGTTGAGCCATCACGTATCATGTGCACCTTTCATTGCTCATTTTTGTTCATGGATCCAACATCCATGAAGTATCACTAATTTTCCTTCGTAATTCATCCACATAACATTCATTCATTCATCATACATGAATTTTCCATGAGTATGGTGGTCCGATCATGCTGGAGGCTGTCTAAAAATGTTATACTACGATCCCATAGGCCAATGGTGAAGAACGTGAAGAAAAGTGGGGGGGGGAGAACTAAGGTAAATCAATGATTGTCCAATATTTCTTGGGCATAATTTGAGTGAGACCATGAAACAGAAATATAGTAGCCAGATACAAAAATTAATCATCAATGGGGATGTTTTGATGGATATAGAATGAAGAGTCCAAATTAGTTTCGAATCAATTATTCCAATTTTTATTCAAAGGGGAGGAAAAAATAATTTTTGATCCCTACCTTTATATTGGGTCATTATTTACATAATAACATGTTCTCTAGAGTGAGGAAGATATTTTGTGGTCTCTTCCTTTCAAGACACCTCAATCTAGTTACCTTTGGTTGTATGATATCAATCCACAAAGGAAGAATGTTGGACCCCTCTCTCAACAATCCTAAGGTTATATGAATACACCTAAAGATATGCCACATAAGGATTCATATATAGTTTTTTGGGTATTAAATGAATTAATTAAGTAATTTAATTAATTAATTCACTTAATTACCCGCAAATGGATTCTTTAACCGAATTTCTAGCACCGGCCAACTTTAGGTCAACCTAGGGCAAACCCTACTTGATTGATTCAACTGCGGTCCCATATTTTCAACGCGAAACAAAATTTAGCATATATTTCAATTTAATTGATAATTATTTTCACGTGATGTAAAATATATAAATTATTTTTTAAAAATTCATTCTAGGATCACTGAGTAGTGGAATATTGTGTCGTCTCTACACCTTTTTTGAAAATATTTCATAATTTATATCAATGTGTTACATTAAAAAAAGTGTATTTATAGAAATTTCCATCCAATAATCTCTCATATATTGAATATATAAACAGAACATATGTCAATGAAAATTGACAAACTCAACAATTTTATATCCACTAAATAATATGAAAATTGAATTTTCATGAAATAGAAAAATCTAAAAAAATAGACCTGACCTCCATAAGAAGAATCACAGTGTTTTCTCATGTGAACTCCCCTAACCTAGAAACTGAGATTAAATGAATTATTTACTTATAATATTATAATTATTCATGTAAGATAACAATGGGGAATTTCACAAAAGAAATGATTTCCATAAGCTAGTCTATTACTACCTGAGATCTCCTTGCTACCATAATCATTCAAAATGACACACTAATCACATAATTATTAAAGGATCAAAACCCGCATTTTTTGCACTGAAATTGATGTGAAAATTGTTTTATAACTATATATTTCACATAGAAGACCACATATTATTAGATATTTCATAATTAAGGATTGAAAATATCAATCAACAAAGACAAAACAAGAAGAAATTCATTAAAAATAAATGAATTTCCCAATCTTATTAGAAAGAAATAGTTACCATCACATATTTGGGATAGAATATATTTTTACTCGGGTCATATTATTCACTTTTTCATGAACATTGATGATATATTTCATTTTATATGTCTATCTTAGATCTTTATCAAATCCAACAAATTACAATGAAACATCCCAATCCTAGAAGTATTACCCAAATGTGTCCCTTATATAATCATAATATACAACACATATCAAAATGAAAGAAGGCCAATAGGTCTCACACCACTCTATCCCACATAGACTATTCACGAATTCAATCAAGTTAATCATGAAATTAAAAAATTAATATCCAATATCGATATGAGTCATGATCCCCCCCCCCTACAATCATTGTTCAAATACTAAGGCCTCAACCATGTGCTATTAATAAGTATTAAGATTAGAAGTTCATCTATTAATACGTACTTTAAAAAGTAATTTATTATTACTAATTTTACAAGAGATACTCAGTGAGACCCATTCTAATTATCCCGATAAATCCTAACATGTGACTAAATCCATACTCAATCATATCACTTTGATACTGATTTTTGACATCCTAATGAAATTATAAGTGTAATCACCAAGATGTCCTCCATATTTATATGGGCTAGTGACCAGTATGTGTCTATCCACAAAAAATGGGAGGTGTTACTAAAAAATGAACCTATCACATAATTACACACATCCACAATAATATAAATCAAATATAAAATTGAACCTGATAAAAAATCGACTTATAATGAAACCTCCACGATACAATTTGAATTGACATAAATGAAAAATGAAATACAATTCACACATCCATTATAGTTGAGATCTCTATCCTAATAGTGAATGGGTAGATGTTATAATGATATATCAACTCCACTCGTCTGGATAATCATCCAATTTTTTGTAGTATCTATGGTCATCCATCGTCAGCATCAGTTGATATTGACAGACACAAGGAGAATAATGTTCATGTGAGTATATATGGTAATGTATAATAGCACCTTGCATGGTTTCCCCACGTATCAACCTATCCCCATAACATCTTGTGTTTATGTTCATCAATTGAAATTAAATCATAGGAAATAAAACATCATATTACATTATCAATAGTGATAACCAGGAACAACCCTCATCAATAAAATCGTTACTCACATTCAACAAACTCATTTAATCAAACATTTTCTCAAAAAATAAACAAACAAATATTACAACCAAATATAGATTTATCCCATGGTAAATCACCCTAGACTCATCTATCATGAGATGTTGAGGGATGTAATCATTTTTAACTATCTCAAAGCACTAGGGGATGTACACATCTCTATATATTAATGAAGTGTTGAATAAAATTTATATCTTCAGTTTGAGAAACAAATCATCTCTAATGATAGAAGTGTATACATGTTATAAAAAGGAGGAAACGAACATATCTTTTGGTAAAGACGTATTTTTTAAACTAGAGTTATTAAACATCTCCAAAGATATAAGTATATATCAGGTACTTCCAATCAAAGAGTAGTGGTTGTGGAGTTTATATAGTTCTAGGTGAATCAAATTCTAATTTAATTAAATTGTTATAAATGTGGAAGAGTGTTTCTACCGTGGTTAATTACCATCCCGAAAATGATAGGTTAGGGATACTATAACACCCAGAGATTGTATGAGATATATTATTTTTAATTTATTTGATGTATTCTATTGTACAGTACACCAAGATTAGCTTGTACTATATGCAACACCGTATTAGCTTGTTGTTTATGCAACACTATTCTTGGCTCGTGTTACCCACAATTTCAAGTTTGTTTTGTGAAAATTATTCTACGCAACATTGAGTATAGATTTTGTTTAATGTATAAATGAAATACGTTTTTATTATGTTACATGCAACACCAAAGGGAGATTTCACTATGTGCAACCCTGACATGGCTGGCATTACACGCAATCACGACCTTCCTCGATAGCGTGTGTAGTACGCAATATCGGGTTTCACTAAACAACGATATATTATTAAAATATTATATAAACTAGCCGTTATGAATAGTAATACCCACTATTTGAAATTTTATAAATTATATATTTTAAAATGGACTTCATTTTTGGATTTAGAATATCGAAATTAGCCTAGGGTAAATTTTTGGTATTTTTCTGAAAACATTCAATTTTTGATGAATAGTGAAAACTCTGAGTTATTGGTTAAAATCGACTTTTTATTTAAATTATAATTTATTTTATTTATATTTATTTTAGGTCAAAATAGATACATAATACCTATATAATTTAAATATAACTCATTGGAGTCATTTTATAATAATTTTAGATATATAAAAATTTTATTGAACATTTTATCGTCTTTTACCCACCTCCTAGGAGCATTTCAAAATTTACATAAAACTTTATTTTACCACTTCTGTGAGTTGAATTTCAAAAATCCGAGAGACATGGTTAATATTAATGAGTAAAATTTTGTTTAATAAGATAAAAATAATTTTTGGTGAATAGTAACTTTTTACTTTTATTTACAACGGTTAAAAGTAAATGGGGTAATTAAGGGTAATAATGATATTATTATTACCCTAACACATGTCATAATTCTATTGGATAAGTATTATTAGACCAATAACAACATTAGGAATAAAATATTACCCTTTAGGTCCCCTTGGATTAGATAAGGACATTTATTATTATTTTATTTAAAGAAGAGTTAAAATAGATAAAATAAAATTTTAACAACTAAAACATTTTTAATACAGGGTAATACATATGATAAATTCGACTATAAATATTAATTACAAAGATAAAAATATTTCCTAAATAATGGTATTTTATTTAATGTTTTTAGACATTAAATAAGTTAATTTATTTATGACAGAATGATGATGCAATAATTACCTTATTAATGAAATATTAACATAATTGATATTATAAATACCCAAATAAATGTAATTTGAGACTTTTCATGAATTACACTAATTTTCTCGGTTAATATAACATATTAGGGTTGGTTAGATGATTTTTTTTCGAAGTAATAATTCATTTATGAATTTATAGAAAACAAAATACCAAATAGTGTCCAAATTGACATAAAAGATTTTTTTAAACAAATATTATATTATTAATTGATATAATGGTCCTAAAAATATACGGTTCGGCAAAATGACTTATATAATAATATATATGACATTAATGAACCAATTGGGGTTGGATTGGCAGATTATAGTTAGTTTATTTACCATATAGTGTAAGAATACAATAAGACACAATAAAAGTTAAATTATTTAACTTAGAGTTAAATCTTAATGATAAGTTTAAAATGGTAACCAAAACATGTCTAAAACATATTGGTTGAGATGATTTCGACCCATACCCACCCTAGAATATAAATAAGTCACTTTGAATCCATTATAAACCAAATAAGAATTTATTATAAAATAATATTTTAAGCTTTTCTTAAGGTGCCCCTCTCCTCCCTTATAAATGGGCACCTCCTCCCTCTCTTATTTACACAATTTTGAGCCTTCAAGCTCGGCCAAACCCTGAAAATTTCTCTTAAAAACTCCTATAGTTATATCATAGAGGTTCAGGTATTTTTAAAAGACCATATCTAGTTCCCTAAGAGGAAGTTTAAAAGAAGCATGTCGAAGAAGAGGTAATCTATTCTACTGATTCTTTCAAGTTTCTTCATTCTTCAACTTCTTATTCTTTAGTTGATTCATTATAAAGTAATAACCTAAGTATTAATTATATACTGATATGTTATTATAAATATGAAACAACCACATTTCACCTTCTATCCATCCTACGAAATACGAAATCACCGCGCGTGCATACGTACAGAATACCGTCTCCACGCCGTGGTGCAATCTTTTTTTCCACCACCACCTTACTTGGATGGGTATAATGGTGTAAAGAATAACTATATATGGTTATTATAACATAATACTGATTCTGTGATATTTTTTCATCCACTCCAATTCCATTCAATTATTATGGGAACGATATCATCGCTCGTGCGAACGTACAGATTACCGTCTCCACGACGTGATGAGATTCATTCTACATGTTAACCATTCAAGAATGATTATAAAGTATATATAATGAATAATAATGGTATATATAACATAATAATTCTACTAGATTTATGTGTGTGTATATATATATATTTAATCTACATACTTCCATTCAAGTCAATAAGGAAAGGAAAATAGCGTTCATGCGTACGTACGGCCTACCGTCTCCATGAACGGTGTGTTTCATTTCATTTATCTATCTATTATATATATATATACTGAATATATATGATATATAAATAATTTTTTACATTATTAAAGTAATTAAATCATGATATAAGTAATAATAATATCAATAACAACAAGTCCAAACATGTACGATAAATAAAATGATTTTACCGAAAACGTTGCTTTAACATGGAATTGACAAAAGAACGGGTAATATAAAGTAATAAGTGAATCATATATGATATACTAAATATTATTATGGTTATGTTACAAGTTAATAATATGTTTAATCCCACTATACAAGAGTTTCGGACACGTACAGAAGAAATTGGACCTAAGTTAAGGGATAATTTTTCAATCTTATTTTTATATGAGATTACTTTTATGTAAGTATTTACTGGGGTATATTTTTCATCCATGTCAATAAAAATGTTTTTCATTAAGTTTTTAATATTCTTCTAGGTATTTTTGATGTCATTTTTACCTCTCTTTGACTTTTAATATGTGTTATGGAATGATTCATTCTTTTGTTTACCATACGTGGTACTTTTTGACTTTTCTGTTAAAAATACGAGGAGAACGTTTTGTTAACTTATACGGCATGAATGGATTTTTATGATTTTATAACGCATTATTTTCATGAATCTTACTCTAAAATATTTCATGACTATTTTAAAAAAAATCCTTTTCTTTTAAAATTGCATGGCATTTTGTGAAAAGAAAATTATTTTGAAGAAGAAAGGATATTTTCCTCAAGAATTCATTTTAAGTGTTTTATCAAAACCATTTTCCATCTAAGATGACATTATTTAATATGTGTATATTTAAAGTATAATGTCTCTATGATTTACATGGTTTCACTTTTCTTATGGTGAAATTATATCCATCTGTGTTATATGGATTATGTTAGGATGAGATGATTTTTAGAAACCCATTTTATTCATTGGGTTATGATGAATGATTTATGTTTTGTGGCACAAGAAATAATGATTTAATTATGAGATGGGTGGGAACTATATCTCCCTCTAATGAATTGGGTAACTATTTATATCTCATGGGATAGACATGTCTAGAACAACAATTTAATCCGGTTCAGTGATACTGGACTGGAATGAGGAGTGAACTCGATTCATTAAGGGACTTTGTCAACTATGATGGTCTTGGCAGCAATTCCTTGGCTTCTATAGAAATCATATAAAGTGATTAATGGTTTTCAACAATTACATGTTTTATTCCCATGCTATTTTATAATTAATGATGTCCCTTTATTATATATTCCTTACGTACTTCCATGATTTATGAAATTTCTCAAGATTTTGATGTTTAGATTTTATGTTCACCTTTTTTCATTCAAATGTTTAAGGATTGTTTTATGTTCCCTATGTTTACCCTTACTGAGCATTTCAGCTCACCCTTTTTATGTTTTCTTTTCCCCAGTATATAAAAAAAGGTTTTTGGTAAGAAAACAATAGGGGAAGTTCTTTATGGGAGATGTTCAAAATCTTTCACCATGAATAGAATATTATGTTCCGAGTTTCCAAAGACACTAAACTATTACGGTCCTTGAGTATCTGTTTTTGTTATGTATTGAGTATTCCGGAAAATTAATGTAATGTCCATGTATGTCAAGCTTCGGGTCTCTAAAGTTGGTATCAGAGGAAAGGTTTAGTTAACCTTTGGAAACTAGGATGCAAAAAATTTAGTGAGATCCCTAGATATATTTCTAAGGTACCTCTAGGGATGTCCCTAAGTTTAAGTATAAGTGTAGGTTATAGTCCTAGAATTACGGTAACAATCATAGAATTAAAACTAAGATTTTATAGATTGAAATTACTCCCCCTTGATTATGTTTCTTTTCTAGTACGAGTTTTTCCTCTCATACTATTCTTTTTGGGTTTTAAGAAATGTCAGGAAACAGGAGGATTCATGTTAATGGAGAATATGATGGACAATGGAATGATATACTTCATGAGAAACCAAATGAAACGATATTTGGATATCCAAACATCGTTATTATATCAAATCATCAATCTCATAATATGATCAATAATATCAACTTTGGTATGTTTCCTGACTTGGATAATAAGAGAAAGATGGAGTTTAATGATGATCATAGAGGAAAGAACGTTCAATTTCCCTCATGTAAATCAGGTTGGAAGAGGCATCAAGGAGAATGTTTCAAAGGAACTGGAAGATGCTTTTGGGGTGGAAAAGAAGGACACAAATCTAGTAATTGTGAAGTAAAAGGGTCAGTTAACACCTTGGACAAGGATAATGGTATTTCTAAGACACCAACAAAGGTTAAATGTTTTAAATGTGTAATGTATGGGAATTATTCAAACCAATTCTCTAAGGGAATGCCTCATGAATAGAATCATCATGGTCATATGAGTAGTATATATGTTGATGATGAAGAAGAGACTACAAATGATATGTGAGATGAAAGAATTGTTGAATATCGGTCAATGGTTTAAGAAGGTAGTGGAATGATTTTATTTTTATCAAGAGTAATGTTGTATAGGTAATTTAATGGTACTATGGAATAAAGAAACATTTATGGATTGTTACACTATTATTTTTCTTAAAGTATTTGAAAGTATATGTTGAATGGTACTGGTAACCTTGAAAGGTTATTCAGATATTTTTGGAAAGAAGATGATATGTGCATAATGAAAGGATAATGAGATAATGAAATGTCAGATAGTATTAATGAGCTCATGACTGATATAAGGACAAAGTCATATCATGGTTTGAGTATATAAAAATTTTGGGATTTGGGTATGTGGAAAGAGTTAACTTTTGAAAGCATTCATGTATTCACTATGGTTCTATCGTAACTCAAGTTTCAAGAGAATACATGATTAAGGTATTCACATGTTTGGAATGTGACCAACAAGATATATCGTATGATATATGGGGGATAAATAGTGGTATTCACATGCTCGTTAGATGAAATTTCTAGTAATTATTTTCTTTATACTTTGAGTTTGGACTGAAGTATTTTGGATAAGCCTAAAGATTGGAACAGATTATGTTGGACCTAAGTTAGAATTATTTAAGGATAGAACTTTTTTTGATATTATTGATGGAATGTTATAATAATGTAGTTTTTGAAAAAGGACAACCTGTAGGACGGGCGAGAACCCGTCGCGTCAGACAAGGTTGTGGGAATCTAACCCACAACCAAAGTGAGACACGCCTTAATCACCTACCTCTTGCCTACAGGAAGTACCTGGTTAGTAGAAACTAGTTATATTTTATTAAGCGGTATTATAGATGAAGTATAAGTCCATTTTTGGAACCATATACGATTAATCTCACCATAGATGGACTTATGTATATAACTTTTGCTAACCTTATGTTTGAGACAGATGGAATGACCTATAATTCTATCACATGATTCGTTAACACTTCACAGAAGACAAATTCAACTTCATTTCTTTATGAGATTAAGTGGAAATTGTTCAAGGCACGAACAACAGTGAGATTGTACCAAAATCAAGTAAGTATTTATTTTAATTTAAAAATACTTCAACATTAGGGAAATGATCTTGAAAACCAAAAATGTTTTCCTATTGATCTCATATATAATGAATCAGATGGTACCTTAGATCATCACAAATTTATGGATTTTACATTATTGGATTTTTCATAGCCATGTTCTCTACCACTCTCCATTGATGGTAAGATTTCTCTTCCATATCTATATTTTCACCTATGTTCTCTTATGTGGATACCCAGTGATTAGTTAATTTGGGTAACCATTACGTTTCATACTTTAGTTTTTAAATTTATGTTTTGGTTTTCCTTTTTATGATGTGGTTTTCTATTAGAGAAACTTTCAAGTAGTAAACCATTTATAACCTCGATGAATTTTGAGGGCAAAATTCATTTTAAGGGGGGTAGAATGTAACACCCTGAGATTTTATGAGATATATTATTTTTAATTTCATAGATGTCTTCTATTGTACACTACACCAAGATTAGCTTGTACTATATGCAACACCATATTAGCTTGCCGTTTACACAACACTATTATTTGCTCGTGTTACACACAATTTGAAGTTCATTTTCTGGAAATTATTCTACACAACATTAAGTATAGATTTTGTTTAATGTATAAATGAAATAAGTTTTTATCATGTTATATGGAACACCAAAGGGAGATTGCACTACACACAGCCCAAACTTGTCTTTCATTACACGCAATCTTGACCTTCCACTATAGCATGTGTAGTACGCAATACTTGGTCTTACTAAACAACGATATGTTATTAAAATATTATATAAACTAGACAATATTAAGAGTAATACCCAATTTTTGAAATTTTATAAATTTTATCTTTCAAAATGGACTTCATTTTTGGATTCAGAATATCAAAATTATCCTAGGGTGAAATTTTGGTATTTTTCTGAAAACTATCAATTTTTGATGAATAGTGAAAACACTAAGTTATTGGTTAAAACCGACATTTAATTTAAATAAAAATTTATTTTATTTAAATTTAGTTTAGGTAAAAATAGATACATAATAACTATATAAGTTCAATTTAATTCATTGGAGTTATTCTATAATAATTTTAGATATATAAAAATTTTATTGAACGTTTTACCGTATTTTACCCACCTCTAAGGAGAATTTGCAATTTTATGAAAAACTTAATTTTACCACTTCTTTGAGTTGAATTTAGAAAATCCGAGAGACACGGTTAAAATAAATGAGTAAAATGTGGTTCAATAAGATAAAAATGATTTTTGGTGAATAGTAACATTTTACTTTTATTTACCACGGTTAAAAGTAAATAGGGTAATTAAGGGTAAAAATGATATTATTATTAACCTAACACATGTCCTAATTCTATTAGATAAGTATAATTCGACCCAAAACAACCTTAGGAATAAAATACTCCCCTTTAGGTCCACTTGGATTAGATTAGGACATATATTATTATTTTATTTAAAGAAGAGTTAAAATAGTTAAAACCCAAGTTTAATAAGTAAAAAAAATTTAATATAGGGTTATACATAAGATAAATTAGACTATAAATATTAATTAGAAATATAAAAATATTTCCTACATAATGGTATTTTATTTATATTTTTCGACATTAAATAATTTAATTTATTTATGACACAATGATGCTGCAATAATTACCTTATTAATGAAATATTAACATAATTGATATTATAAATACCCAAATAAATGTAATTTGAGACTTTTTATGAATTAAAATAATTTTATAGGTTAATATAACATATTAGTGTTTTTTAGATGAATTTTTTTCGATGTAATAATGCTTTTATGAATTTAGAGAAAACAAAATACCAAATAGTGTCAAAAGTGACATAACAGTGTTTTTAAAACAAATATTATATTATTAATTGATATATTGGTCCTAAAAATATAAGGTTCGGTAAAAAGACTTATATAATAATATATATGAAATTAATGAACCAATTGGGGTTTTATTGGTAGTTTATAGTATGTTTATTAACCATATAGTGTAATAATACAAGAAGACACGATAAAAGTTAAATTAATTAACTTAGAGTTAAATCTAAATGATAAGGTTAAAATGGTAACCTAAACTTGTCTAAAACCTATTGTTTGAGAGGATTTCAACCCATATCCACCCTAGCCTCGAAATAAGTCACTTTGGAGCCATTATCAACCGAATATGAATTTATTATAAAATAATATTTTAAGTTTTTCCTAAGGTTCCCCTCTCCTCCCTTATAAAAGGGAACCTCCTCCCTCTCCTCTTTACACAATGTTGAGCCTTCATGCTCGGAAAAAACATGCCAGTTTCTCTTCTCAACCCATATAGTTATATCATAGAGGTTCTGGTCTTCTAAAAAGACCATATCTAGTTCCCTAAGAGGATGTTTAAAAGAGGCACGTCGATGAAGAGGTGATCTCTTCTACCGATTCTTTCAAGTTTTTTCCTTTTTCAACTTCTTCTTCTTTAGTTGTTTAATTATAAATTAATAACATAAGTATTAATTATATACTGATATGTAATTATAAATATGAAACAACCCCATTTAACCTTCTAACCATCATACGGAATATGAAATCACCGCGCGTGCGTACGTACGGAATACCGTGTCTACGCCGTGGTGTAATCTGTTTTTCCACCACCACGTTACTTGGATGGGTATAATGGTGTAAATAATAATTTTATTTGGTTATTATAAAATAATAATTATTCTGAGATATTATATCATCCACTCAAATTCCAGTCAATAATTATGGGAACGATATCATCGGTCGTGCGTACGTACGGATTATCGTCTCCACGACGTGATGAGATTCATTCTCCATGTTAACCATTCAAGAATGATTATAAAGTATATATATAATTAATAATAATGGTATATATAACATAATAATTCTATTGTATTTATGTATATATATATATGTCATCTAATTACTTAGATTCAAGTCAATTAGGAAAGGAAAATAGCGTTCATCCGTACGTACGACCTACCGTCTCCATGAACGAGGTGTTTCATTTCATTTATCTATCTATTATATATATATATATACTGAATATATATGATATATAAATCATATTTTACATTATGGAAGTAAGTAAATCATGATATAAGTAATAATAATATCAATAACAACAAGTCCAAACACGTACGATAAATGAAACGTTTTTACCGAAAATGCTGCTTTAACAAGGAATTGACAAAAGAATGGGTAAAATAAAGTCATAAGTAAATCATATATGATATCATAAATATTATTATGGTTATTTTACTAGTTAATAATATGTTTAAACCCACTATATAGGAGTTTTGGACACATACAGAAGAAATTAGACCTAAGTTAAGAGATAATTTTGCAATCTTATTTTTATCCGAGATTGCTTATACGTAAGTATTTACGGGGGTATATTTTTCATCCATGTCCATAAAAATGTTTTTTCATAAAGTGTTTAATATTATTCCATGTATTTTTAAAGTAATGTTTACCCCTATTTGACTTTGACTTTATGTTATGGAATGAATCTTTCATTTGTTTACCATACCTGGTACTTTTTGACTTTTCCGTTAAAAATAGTAGGAGAATGTTTTTTTATCTTATACGAAATGAACGGATTTTTACGGTTTCATAAATCCTTATTTTCATGAAGATTACTCTACAAGATTTCATGACTATTTTCAAAAAATTCACTTTCTTTAAAAATTTCATGGCATTTTGTGAAAAGAAAATGATTTTGAAGAAGAAAGGATATTTTCCTCAAGAATACATTTCAAGTGTTTTATCAAAACCATTTTCCATATAATATGACATTAATTCATATGTGTATATTTCAAGTATAATGTCTCTATGATTTACCTTGTTTCAATTTTCTTATGATGAAATGATATCCATTTGTTTTATATTAATTATGTTATGATGAGATGATGTTTTCAAAACCCATTTTATTCTTTGGGTTATGATGAATGATTTGTGTTTTGTGGCACAAGAAAGAAAGATTTCATTATGAGATGGGTGGGACCTATATCTCTATAAGGCCCCAACCTTAAACCTTACTCAATCTTGAGTTATTACAAGATTACACATTGAGGATCTTTTCAAGTTTAGAGTTTTAGAGAATTAGATCATAAAACTTGCATTACATTCCACATTTAAACAAAGTGGTTACATAAAAGATAGTATTCATTTTTCCTATCAACAGAAACATATTTAAAATAAAACATGGATTCTTTCTTGACACTTCCTTGACACTATCATCATATCATGTACCCTTCCCTTGACCTGTGAAAAACATTTCAAAAACTTGGGATGAACATAAAAAGCTCAGTAAGGGATATAAAAATATGGAAAGGAAACATGAGTACATGTATACACAAGAATCAATGAAATCATACTCTACTCATAAAACATAATCACATTAACATACCTCATCAAATCATGAATAAATCATAGAAATCATAAGACATAAAGGTAACTTTAGGCATTCATAACATTCTTACGTAGGGAGTAACCCTCTTGGTTACGTTTGGAATATCCATCACAGTATATTCCCTAAATCTCTTCAGAGAAACCTTAAAGTTTAACTCCTTCGCATTAACCAATGCATTGGAGAGCTATATCGGGCTCACCCGCCCTTAGTTTATCAAGGAACCACCCGTCTTCATAACAATGCCCAAGAACCATAACATAATCGTATCACATAAAACATGCATAAATGAAACATAGCATTTCCACATTTCAATCACAAGATATCAATACAACACATTGATTTAATAAAAAAATTATGAAAACCATTTTCAATACCAAAATAAAATAAAAGTAAAACATGGTATTTATTTTTCATTTAAAAAAATGTATGGCTTGTAGAGGAAGCCGAAACTCAAATAATGGTCACGACGGCGGAGAAGTCATTGTCGCCGCATACGTAAGACAAAAACATTCCCTTTTTTCATTTAGTAAAATGATTCGTATAAAAAGATTACTTTTGGATAAATGTAAAAGTCAAATGGGTTTATACACAGTATAAAAGAAGGTTGTGTATAAAACAAAATATGCCTCAATGAAAGGAGATTGAGACGAAGTCCCATACCTCGGGTCCGACTTGACTCGATCGTTCTTTAACCTCCTAAATAATAAACTTGAGTTAATTACTACTTGCTTAAGAACCTTTTTCAAGTTCATTATTCCTTTTATATCACTTATTACCATGTCATGAATATTATGTAATTATTTAAGTTAATAACGGTCATTTTATCGATCATTGGTACTTGAGTAAAAAATAAACTCTTTATAATTACAAGTTGTTCATATATCCATTATATCCAGAGTTATACTCATGATGTAGATATCATATATATCATATATATCCAGTATGTACATGAATTTATAATATTACATAACGTTTAGAGGTAAGAAATGAAATGCACCGTTCATGGAGACGGTAAGCCGTACGTACGCATGAACGCTACTTTCATTTCTATTTCGTATTTTATGGAATTAAAACATAATGATACATAATAGTATTATAATTCTAGTATTGTATAATATATAATATCATTCAATCTATCCTTTATACATACCACATATGGTATTAACGAATCAAATCACTTTGAGGGTGCGGTAGTCCGCACTTCCTAAAATGAAGATATCGCGTTTACCCATAATGGAAACCATAAAGGTATGTCATAAATGAAAAATACAGAAGCTTAAGTAAAACATAAACATATTATATATCATATATAAATATAGTGACATCTTAATGGCCACCTTTGAAGGTGTTATATGAGTGTTGAACAATCATCGGTTCGTGAGGCAGAAATTCTCCATCCACAGAAATAGTATGTTCTTTAACCATTAGATGTAGGTGTGTGTAAGTGTAGCTCGAATCCTTCTTATAACAACATCCTAGTATATTGAAGATACTGGTTTTGTTACAAAATAAATGAATAAAAAGAGTTTAGGGGGTTGTAGAAGCAAAATAAAACATAAGAACACAAGAGAAGACACTACCTTTAAAACGGGCAACTCTTTTTGATTTGAGCTCAAAGGCTTCCTTGGGAAGACTTCTGCCCAAAGTGAGGCTTCTAAGAATTAGAGAGGGATGTGGAGAGAAAACATGGGCAGGGGTGGGCTGATCCAAAGGCTTTGGAAGTGTGGGTAAGGTGGTAGAGGTGGGGGCCTTTTATAAGAGGAGAGGAGGGGCACTCCTGGAAAGGTATAAAAGGTTACTTTATTTTCAAATGAGTTTCGGATTTAAAAGGTCCCACATTGATGTGTTTCGAGGATAAAGTGATAAGGGTTTGAAATATACTAATCCAATAGGTCTTTGACAAGTGTAAATTATAGTTTTAACATTATCTTTTCATTTTATTTAAATCCTTTATTAATGAGGTAATCGCTGCATCATCATGATGTCATAAATAATTTAATTTATTTAATGTCTAAAAATTATAAAAAAATATCAAAATGTAGGAAATATTTTTATATCTCCAATGAATATTTATAGTAAAAAATATGACTTGTATAACCCCATTTAAAAATCGTTTTAGTAAAACAACCCATGTTTGTGTCATTTTTACTTTTACTTTAAATAAAAGGCATTAATGTCATTATCTTACCGAAGTGGCTCCATGGGGTCCCAAAAATCGACCCATGGGTTTTCATGGTCGGCCATGACATATCCAATAAGGATAGGACATGTGTCAAGTTCATTTCATATTATTAAAACATTATTCTTACCTTAAATTACACTAATTACCTCTAATCGCGATTAAAAACTTAAAAGTTACTATTCACCAAAAAAATTATTTTAATCCAATTGAACCACCTTTTACTTCTTAATGAAAAACATGTATGTCAGATTTTTGAAATTCAAAACACAGAGGTGGTAAAATTTCATTTAAACAAAAAATCAGTTTTTTAAGTACCACTTAGTGGTTTCACTATTCATCAAAAATTGAAGTTTTTCAAAAAAATACCAAAACTTCACCCTAAGATATATTTGATATTCTAAATTCAAAAATGATGTCTATTTTATAAAATTCAAAACATATAAGTTACATTAATTAATTTAATAATTAATTCCCGCTGTCAGAGCTAATAGCGTGTTTTTATGAAACAATAAGTATCAAAAGATTGACACTAGTTGAAGTCCAATTTCAAAGTGAAATTAATTCCAACAACCACTGTTGGATTAAATGGTAAAAATGTATTCTAATTTAACTTTAAAACCAATTCAAAAGATAATCTAATCATATAAATAAATTATATTAAAAATAGGTTTTGAATTGAAACACAACATTTTTCACTATTCATTAAAAAATGAACTTTATCGGAAAAATACCAAAAAATTACCCAAAGTAAATTTCAATGTCCCAATAATAATTAATAAGTTTATTTTGACAAATAGATATTATAAAATTGTCAAAAGTTTGATTTAAAAATAGTTTTCCATCAAAAGACAGTAAAACAATCTTTTAAAAACACTAGTGTATTCCATGCTTAAGATTGGATTTATTCTCGTTTTAAACCTATAAAACACTATCTAATTCATAAATAGACATAGATAAGAATATCTATTATTCATTACTTACTTGGGATGTTACATCCTTCCCCCCTTTAGAAAATTGCGTCCCCGCAATTTATTTACTTATCGAATAAGTGGGGGTATTTAGCCCTCATTTCATTTTCAAATTCTCATGTTGCCTCTTCAATCATGTGGTTTTTCCACAAAACCTTTACCTGATGAATCACCTTATTCCGTAACACTTGCTCCCTATGGTCAAGAATCTGTACCGGTTGTTCCTCATAAGATAGGTTCTCTTCCAGCTGAACTACCTCTGGACTCAAAACATGAGATGGATCTGGCATATACTTTCTCAACATCGAAACATGAAAAACATTGTGTACCTGTGATAAACTTGGAGGTAAATCCACTCAGTAAGCAACTGATCCAACTCTCTCCAGAATTTCATATGGTCCAATGAACCTTGGACTCAACTTTCCTTTCTTACCAAATCACATCACACTTTTCCACGGCGAGACTTTGAGAAAAACATGATCACCTACCTCAAAAGATAGATCCTTTCTCCGGTTATCCACATAACTCTTCTGCCTTCTATGAGCTGTTATCATGTGTTTCTGTATCAGCTGAACTTTTTCTGCCAACTTCTCTACCAATTCTGGTCCCATCAGCTTCCTTTCACCCACTTCATCCCAGAAAGCTGGAGTTCGACACCGCTTCCCATATAATGCCTCAAATGGTGCAATCTGTATACTGGAATGAAAACTGTTATGATAAGAAAACTCAACCAAAGAAAGATGTTGGTCCCAACTTCCCTGATAATCCATAGAGAAAGCACGTAACATATCCTCCAAAGTTTGAATCTTTCTTTCTGACTGCCCATCTGATTGAGGATGAAAAGCTGTACTAAAATTTAATTTAGTACCCGATGACTTCTGAAGGCCTTTCCAAAAGTTAGAAGGAAACCTGAGATCACGATCAGATACAATGGAGATAGGAACTCCATGTAACCTGACTATCTCTTGAAGATACAAACGGGAAAGCTGATCTTGGGAAAAATTATCTCGTATAGCAAGGAAATGAGCAGATTTAGTCAAGCGATCAACAATAACCCAGATTGAATTATTACCTCGAGGTGTCTTCGACAATCCCACAAAAAAGTCCATGGATATATTCTCCCATTTCCACTATGGAACTGGTAAATGCTGAAGCATCCCTTTCGGTAACTTCCTCTCTGCTTTAACCTGTTGACAAGTCAAACACTTCACAGTAAAATCAGAAATATCCCTTTTCATTCCGTCCCACCAGTAATACTCCCGAAGATCTCTATACATCTTAGTACTGCCAGGATGGACTGAAAACGGAGAACTATGAGCTTCACATAACAACTCTCTCTTCAACTGTGAATCACAAGGCACACACAATCTCTTCCCAAATCTCAAAACACAATCATTATCAATGATGAATTCAGGAAACTTACCCTTCTGAACCAGCTCTACCTTTTTCTGCAACTCACTGTCTTGCATCTGTGCTTGATTGATTCTGTCTGATAGAGAAGATTTCACTGATACCTGAAACAAAACAGAAGAACATCCTGCACCAAAAACTTCTATGCCAAATTTCATCAAATCCTTAACCAAAAGATCACATTCCAAACGCAACATTGCTAATGAAGCATTACTTTTTTGACTCAAAGAATCAGCCACTTTATTTGCTTCTCCCGGATGGTAATGAATTGTACAATCATAGTACTTGATTAATTCTATCCATATCCTCTGTCTCATGTTCAATTATTTCTGAGTGAATATATACTTTAAACTTTTGTGATCGGTATATATTTCACACTTTACTCCATAAAAATGATGCCTTCAAAATTTTAAAGCGAAAACAACAGCAGATAATTCCAAATCATGTGTAGGGTAATTTACCTCATGAGTTTTCAACTGTCGTGAAGCATAAGCAATTACCTGATCATTCTTCATTAGGAAACAACCAAGTCTTTTCAATGAAGCATCACTTTAGATGACAAACTCACCATTCCTAGAAGGTAGTTCCAAAACTGGAGCATTCACCAATCTTCTTTTCAACTCCTGAAAAGAATCGTCACATTCTTTTGTCCAGATAAACTTAACACCCTTCTGAGTTAGCTTAGTCATTGGACTAAATAACCGTGAAAAATTTCTAACAAACATTCTGTAATAGCCTGCCAAACCAAGGAAGCTACGAATCTCAGTTACATTTGTGGGTCTTGGCCATTCTTCAACAACCTTTTTTTTACAGGATCAACGGTTATACCATCTTTAGAAACAATGTGACTAAGGAAAGAAATTTGTTGCAACCAAAAATCACACTTGCTGAATTTCCCATACAATTTATTTTCTTTTAAGGTTTTCAAAATAACCCTTAAATGTCTTTCATGTTCCTATTTAATTTTATAAAACACCAAAATATCATCAATGAAAACAACCACAAACTTATCCAAGAACTCATGGAAAATTCTATTCATTAAGTCCATGAATACAACATGTGCATTGGTTAGCCCAAAATGCATTACTACAAATTCATAATGGCCATATCTTGTACGAAACACATTCTTCGGAACATCTTCTTCCTTTACCTTCAGTTGATGGTACCCCGATCTCAGGTCAATCTTTGAAAAATACCGAGCTCCCTGGAGCTGATCAAACAAATCATCGATATGAGATAGAGGATATTTGTTCTTAACAGTGATGTTATTCAAGGCTCTATAATCAATGAAAAGTCTCATTGAACCATCTTTATTTTTAAAAAATAAAACAGGAGCACCCCATGGTGATGTGCTAGGTCGAATGAAACCTTTCTCTAATAAATCTTGAAATTTCTCCTTCAACTCTAAAAGTTCAATTTGATCCATTCGATAAGGGGGTTTTGAAATTGGCTTAGCATCAGGAACTAAGTCAACAGTAAATTCAACTTCCTGATCTAGTATTATTCTAGGAAACTCATCAGGAAAAACATCAGGATACTCATTTACCACTGACACATCATTAATCTGAACAGTTCCTTTGTTTTCAATGATGTGTGCAAGGTAACATTCATTTCCATCTTTTACAAGTTTCCCGGCCTCTTGATAAGTTATCAACAGTAAGGGTTCATTCTTGTACACAAACTGAAAGTATTTCTGAAAAGAAACTTATTTATCTCTACAGTCAATCTTAGCATGGTAAATAGAGAGCCAATCCATACCCAAGATAACATCAAACTCTACTAGAGGTAAAACAATAAGGTTTGCAAGTAGGTTCTTTCCAAAGATAAGGATAGGAAGATTCTTATAAATTCTTTTTTCCTCAACATTTCCCCCAAGTGTTTTTACCACAAGTTCAGGAGTCATTTCTTGAGATGGTATTCCCATTTTACTAGAAAAGTTTTTAGAGATGAAAGAATGTGTAGACCCCAAATCAAACAACACACTAACATAATCTGAAAAAACAAACAAAGTACCTGATACCACTTCATTTGATGGCCCAACATCTGCTGAAGTAGTTGCAAAGGATTTCACCACCCCTTTCTGCTTGTAGTCTAACTGCTTCCCATCACTCAAGCTCTTTGTCGGACACATGTTTTCATAGTGACCCATATCATTGCACTTAAAACATTTCACTAACTGTAAATCAAATTTGGTCTTACCATCACCCTGATCTTTTTCAGTGCAATCACAAGCCTTATGTCCCATCTTACCACATCGGTATCACTTTCCAAAATTTAGGAGACATTCCCTAGCATGCCTTTTCCCACATTTATCACAAATTGGAAACTTATTTTTCTTACCATCAGACCTTTTTGAAGAATTCTTTCCTTTCTCCTGCCACCTCGGTCTCTTCTTCTGCTGGTTGTTATAGAACACTTGATCATCGGAAAATTCCATTTCCACCTTCTCAGCACATCGAACAAGATTTTCATAACTTTTGAACTCACAAGAAGCTAATTCCCTTCGATATTTTGTCTTTAATCCTGAGTAAAAATGATTGATTTTACTATCAAGGTCTTGAATAAAATTTGGAGCAAACCTTGCCAATCGAGTGAATCTCTCTTCATAGGCAGCCACTGAGTCTTCCTCTTGCCTCAATTCCATGAATTGTTTTTCCATACTAAGTCGAACAGACTTAGGAAAATACTTCTCAAGAAACATACCTTTGAATTCATCCCAGTCAAGAGCATCATTCTCATCAGCATAGCTGATATTTTTTACCATCGACCACCACTGATCTGCTTCACCCTCCAAACGGTAAATAGAAAGACTAACCTTTTGATTGTCTGAACACCCCATGACATCGAAAATCTTCTCCAGGGCTTTAATCCCCCCTTCAGCTAGCATAAGGTCAGATGATCCTCTGAATGATGGGGGATGTTGCCTCATGAAATGTTCCACCACTGACATGTTCCTCTGCGGTTGATCTGGCTGATCTCGTGCATGGATACCACCACCATTTATCTCTTGAGTCAACTGTGCCATTACTACAACAAACTGTTCAGTTCCAATTCCGACCATCTCGGAATGCTGATTCGGAAGGTTATTTCCTTCTGTATGCCTTCCTAGCACTGCTTCCCTATTTCCTCTGCAGAAAACCATTATGAACAAACATTTCTTAGATGAAGCAACATGGTAATCTTCAAATGCTATATCATTTCAATTGGACCAAAAAAAAATATTTTTGGATAATCATTTAATAGAATTATAACTCCTAAAGTAATCTAAACCGACCTTTGATACCAACTATAAGGCCCCAACCTTAAACCTTACTTAATCTTGAGTTATTACAAGATTACACATTGAGGATCTTTTCAGGTTTAGATTTTTAGAGAATTAGATCATAAAACTTTCATTACATTCCACATTTAAACAAAGTGGTTACATAAAAGATAGTATTCATTTTTACCGTCAACGGAAACATATTTAAAATAAAACATGGATTCTTTCTTGACACTTCCTTGACACTATCATCATATCATGTACCCTTCCCTTGACCTGTGAAAAACATTTCAAAAACTTGGGATGAGCATAAAAAGCTCAGTAAGGGATATAAAAATATGGAAAGGAAACATGAGTACATGTATACACAAGAATCAATGAAATCATACTCTACTCATAAAACATAAGCACTTTAACATACCTCATCAAATCATGAATAAATCATAGAAATCATAAGACATAAAGGTAACTTTAGGCATTCATAACATTCTTACGTAGGGAGTAACCCTCTTGGTTACGTTTGGAATACCCATCACACTATATTCCCTAAATCTCTTCGGATAAACCTTAACGTTTAACTCCTTCGTGTTACCCAATGCATTGGAGAGCTATATCGGGCTCACCTACCCTTAGTTTATCACGGAACCACCCATCTTCATAACAATGCCCAAGAACCATAACATAATCGTATCACATAAAACATGCATAAATGGAACATAACATTTCCACATTTCAATCAAAAGATATCAATACAACACATTGATTTAATAAAAAAATTATGAAAACCATTTTCAATACCAAAATAAAAGAAAAGTAAAACATGGTATTTATTTTTTATTTAAAAAAAGGTATGGCTTGTAGAGGAAGCCGAAACTCAAATAATGGTCACGGTGGCGGAGAAGTCATTGTCGCCGCATAAGTACGACAAAAACATTCCCTTTTTTCGTTTAGTAAAATTATTTGTATAAAATATTCCTTTTGGATAAACATAAAAGTCAAAGGGTTTTATACACCGTATAAAAGAAGGTTGTGTATAAAACAAAATATGCCTCAATGAAAGGAGATTGAGACGAAGTCCCATACCTCGGGTCCGACTTGACTCGATCGTTCTTTAACCTCCTGAATAATAAACTTGAGTTAATTCCTACATGCATAAGAACATTTTTCAAGTTCATTATTCCTTTTATATCACTTATTACCATGTCATGAACACTATGTAATTATTTAAGTTAATAACGGTCATTTTATCGATCATTGGTACTTGAGTCAAAAATAAACTCTTTATAATTACAAGTTGTTCATGTATCCATTATATCCAGAGTTATAATCATGATGTAGATATCATATATATCATATATATCCAGTATGTACATGCATTTATAATATTACATAATGTTTAGAGGTAAGAAATGAAATGCACCGTTCATGGAGACAGTAAGCCGTACGTACGCATGAACGCTACTTTCATTTCTATTTCGTATTTTATGGAATTAAAACATAATGATACATAATAGTATTATAATTCCAGTATTGTATCATATATAATATCATTCAATCTATCCTTTATACGTACCACATATGGTATTAACGAATCAAATCACTTTGAGGGGGCAGTAGTCCGCACTTCCTAAAATGAAGATATCGCGTTTACCCATAATGGAAACCATAAAGGTATGTCATAAATGAAAAATACAGAAGCTTAAGTAAAACATAAACATATTATATATCATATATAAATATAGTGACATCTTAATGGCCACCTTTGAAGGTGTTATATGAGTGTTGAACAATCATCGGTTCGTGAGGCAGAAATTCTCCATCCACAGAAACAGTATGTTCTTTAACCATTAGATGTAGGTGTGTGTAAGTGTAGCTTGAATACTTCTTATAACAACATCCTAGTATATTGAAGATACTGGCTTTGTTACAAAATAAATGAATAAAAAGAGTTTATGGGGTTGGATAAGCAAAATAAAACATAAGAACACAAGAGAAGACACTACCTTTAAAATGGGTAACTCTTTTTTATTTGAGCTCAAAGGCTTCCTTGGGAAGACTTATGCCCAAAGTGAGGCTTATAAGAGTTAGAGAGGGATGTTGAGAGACAAAATGGGCAGGGGTTGGCCGAGCCAAAGGCTTTTTATGTGTGGGTAAGGTGGTAGAGGTGGGGGCCTTTTATAAGAGGAGAGGAGGGGCACTCTTGGAAAGGTATAAAAGGTTACTTTATTTTCAAATGAGTTTCGAATTTTAAAGGTCCCACATTGATGTATTTCTAGGATAAGGTGATAAGGGTTCTAAATATACTCATCCAATAGGTCTTTGACAAGTTAAATTATAGTTTTAGCATTATCTTTTCATTTTATTTAAATCCTTTATTAATGTGGCAATCGCTGCATCATCATGATGTCATAAATAATTTAATTTATTTAATGTCTAAAAATTATAAAAAAAATCATGATGTAGTAAATCTTTTTATATTTCCAATGAATATTTATAGTAAAAAATATGACTTGTATAACCCCATTTAAAAATCGTTTTAGTAAAACAACCCATGTTTGTGTCATTTTTACTTTTACTTTAAATAAAAGGCATTAATGTCATTATCTTACCCAAGTGGCTCCATGGGTTTTCATGGTCAGCCATGAAACATACAATAAGGTTAGTACATGTGTCAAGTTCATTTTATATTATTAAAACATTATTCTTACCTTAAATTACACTAATTACCTCTAATCACGATTAAAAACTTAAAAGTTACTATTCACCTAAAAAATTATTTTAATCCCATTGAACCACATTTTACTTCTTAATGACAACCATTTATGTCAGATTTTATTAATTCAAAACATAGAGGTGGTAAAATTTCATTTAAACGAAAAATCAGTTTTTTAAGTACCACATAATGGTTTCACTATTCATCAAAAATTGAAGTTTTTTCAGAAAAATACCAAAACTTCACCCTAAGATATATTTGATATTCCGAATTCAAAAATGATGTCTATTTTAAAAAATTCAAAACATATAAGTTACATTAATTAATTTAATAGTTAATTCCCGCTGTCAGAGAAAATAGCTTGTTTTTTTGAAACAATAAGTATCAAAAGATTGACACTAGTTTAAGTCCAATTTCAAAGTGAAATTAATTCCAATGACCACTATTGGATTAAATGGTAAAAATATATTCTAATTTAACTTCAAAACCAATTCAAAAGATAATCTAATCATATAAATAAATTATATTAAAAAGAGGTTTTGAATTGAAATACAACATTTTCACTATTCATTAAAAAAATGAACTTTATCGGAACAATACAAAAAATTTACCCAAAGTAAATTTCAATGTCCCAATAATAATGAATAAGTTTATTTAGAAAAATAGAGATTATAAAATTTTCAAAAGTTTGATTTAAAAATGGTTTGCCATCAAAAGACAGTAAAACAATCTTTTAAAAACAGTAGTGTATTCAATGCTTAAGATTGGATTTATTCTTGTTTTAAGCCTCTAAAACACCATCTAATTCATAAATAGACATAGATAAGAATATCTATTATTCATTACTTACTTGGGATGTTACAATCTCCCTCAAATGCATTGGGTAAAGATTTATATCTCATGAGATAGACATGGCTGGAACAACAAGTTAATCCGGTTTAGTGATACATGACTGGAATGAGGAGTGAACTCGATTGAGTAAGGGACTTTGTCTACTATGATGGTCTTGGCAGAAATTCCTTGGCTACTGTGGAAATAATATCAAGTACTTAATGTTTTTCCACAAATACATGTTTTATTTCCATGTTATTTTATCATGATTGATGTTCCTTTATGATATATTCCTTACGTACTTCCATGATTTATGTCATTGCTCATGATTTTGTGGTTTAGATTTTATGTTCATGTTTTTGCATTCAAATATTTATGGATTGTTTTATGTTCCCTATGTTTACCCTTACTGAGCATTTGAGCTCACCCTTTTTATTTTTTCTTTTCCCAAAGATATAAAGAAATGTTTTAGGTAAGAAAACAAAAGGGGAAGATCTTTATGGGAGATGTTGAAGATCTTTCACCACAATTAGAAGATTATGTTTCGAGTTTCCAAAGAAACTAAACTATTACGGTCCATGGGTGTCTATTTTTGTTATGTATTAAGTATTCCACAAAATTAATGTAATATCCATGTACGTCAATATTTGAGTCTCTACAGATACTATATGAATTAATCATCTCCACCCATCCTATCATTATATTGTAACATTTGGGATATATGAGTAATTATATATCTACAATTATCCCATACCAGATATGTTGTATGAATTATACATACCTGGCATTGTCATAGAAATGTTTGATATGTATCATACTAGATAAGTGGGTGACTAGAATTATATACATGTATATGTCTTTATCAACTACTACCTCGATCAGTGGGTGAAACATGTTATGGTAACTATAATGCCTCTCTAACCCTATTCAGAAGGTGAGTACAAATGTGATGCATCATCATATCCCATCTTAATCGATATCCAACGGAAATGGGTGAAATCACATCTCAAATTGAGTAAACACATGAAAAAAATAATCAAATCAACACAAACGAGAATCATCCTACTATTCTCATAACAATCCACACATAGTAATACTCTAACTTCATGTCCCTCAAAGGATCCCCATTTTCCAAACTCATAGAGAGTGAATTAAATTTCAATTATAGGTAAATTTTGATACATAACTATTCTACAAGACATATCAAAAAATTAGAAATCTCACCCTACCAATAGATATATTTTTCAGGTCATTGGAAGTAATACATGGTAATTCAAATAAGTCCTGGAGCCAAAGAAAAAGCATCCAAATATTTATCATAATGATCCCCCACATTATTCTTTAGGTTCTTAATCCCTATTCTTCATTATCATTCTATAAATAATATAAAATTCACTAAATTGTTCATATATATTGGAGATCATTCAACATTATTTGAGGTAATATCCTTCTTGTATGTGATGTAATTATTTATTTAATATTATTGAATTATATCATTATCCACCATAATCAACCGTTAATAATAAACTCACATTATCATACTATGTTATTACATTATATCTAATTTCAATCATTGATATCAATGATCAAATTTATTTCATCCAGTTGACACTATAATGTAATATCCTTAAAGAAAATTTTAAAGAACACATCGCTCCTTATTAAAACCACTCCCATCATTTATGGATCCATTTTTTTTCATTTACTAATGACCTAATACCATTACTATAAAGATATTATTTTTAATTAATTTTTCCCTTATTTATAATATTATATGATCAACATCAGGCATAAGTTATTTTATAATGAATTCAAATTAAAAAATGTTTCATTAACATTTATCATTGTAAATTATTTATATTGTTTAAATATCATCAACACCTCTTCATATCATCAAGATTAAAATAATGAGTTGTAAAAAAATGTCGGATCTAAAAATTCACAATTACGAAATTCAAATGATTATATAATTCAGGTCATCTTTCATTTTTACCCAAAGTTTAAAAAATATTATTATTATTATCTTGTAATCATAATATTTCTCATAATTATCACTAAATATAATTGATATATTTTTCGTGATAATCCCCAATTAAATTGTGTATATATTTTGTATAGTGCCATTATAAAAAACTATTGATGGTCATAAACATTACATTTATTTTTTAAAAAATAAATATCATTATTATTATATAATTAAAATTATATAATTTAATAAATATATTTTCACTTAATTAATATACTAATCATATTCAAATTGACCAGAACCCAACTGTTATTGGGTATGGGATGTTGATAATTTTTTGATGAATCTTTTAGCATTCAAATATGACACTTAAATTTTACTCACTTTGTCTCTATCTATTTCAATTCAATGACCCAAAAATTCACTAAAAATCATTAAGTAGAATTTTTTTTTGCCTCTGGATTCTTTATCAGGATTCTCTTTCTCAAAATTCAGTCTCTATGGCCATCAAAATGTAGTTAGAATATGAAATATATTAATACAATATCTCTATAATTTTACCTAAACTAAAAAACTTATTAGTTTTATGTGAAGGGAAATATATTATTCTCTTCAAGGGATTTATAACCATATAATTAAGGTTTCATGATTCATTCAAATGAATAATTGTTAATATATTTTTAGATTCATCCCTAAATTATTTTTCTATATTTTTTCAAAAACCATGCATCTGATTTTAAGGAATCACAGGGTGTTGGATTCATAATGAGGAATGGAAAACATACCAAATTTCATAAATAAACCCAATATTTTATGCATATAATATTTAGACAGTTTTTTGGTGGGCATAATAATGTGTGATAGATCAGAGAACCAAGCTTGTTTTCAAAGACCTAATGATCCTCCAACCAAGATCTTTGGTCTCCGATGACAGATCTCCATCCATATTGGCTACCTCAATCTATTAATCCTAGATATACTCTCATTTATTCTAAACTTTTGTTATAATATTTGGATCTTGAACAATAATTAAATAAACATATCACTATTTATTAAATAATTTATTAAAATTTACTTCACGACTACTTTTCAAATCTATTTCCATGATTAAAAACTACAAAAATCATTTCCTAAGATAAATTACACATTATAGACCCAACTATGCTATATTATTTCCAATTAAACACCTTGAGGAGGGTTAATTTACAAATTTAATATTATTATACAAAAACTAAACATCATATCTAAAATCACATGTAGTGTTCGTCTTACCAACTAAAACTAATATTTTGATTTCAGTAGACTCTAATTAATCATATGAATGTTCCCAGGAAGAATGATTGTATCACTAATAGGGGGAGGGGTAAATAAGGGATACTTTTTTTATATTTCCTTGAAACAACCTTCACCTCTAGTTAATTATTCACTTCCATGATGAAGACAATTCAACCAAACATCCAAAGGATCACTATTATTTACATGTTTCACTATTCAATAAGAATATGTATTTCCTTGTTATGGGTTGGAATTAATAAAATAACACACAATCCACTATAAAAATAATCCTTCTATTAAATTGATTATCATATAACCTTTCACTCATGTTGTACATTGAATGCAATCCAATTGAACTTATGCAACCTCTTATCAAAAATAGTGTAAACCAATGATTATGTAACAAATAACGCTACTTGATATTCTTTTCAATTCCATAATTGTAATTAATTGAAAACAAATCTTAAATTTATTTTCCAAAAGAAGGTTAGAAACTTCATGGACTTTATTATGAAAACTCTGTTTTATTTTCCCACTATGTTTTTTCTAGTCGGATTCCTCAGAGTACGATCCTTCTAGTCTGATTCTTCTAAGTAAGATTCTTCCCATGAAATTATTCGTTGTACGATCCTTCCATATAAGATTGTCACCAGTATGAAAAATATGACTTTGATAGAATAAGATTGAGATGAATTAACACGACTTAAATTATCATTCTTCCTCAGTCTGGAAATACCATTACGGAAAACCCGATATGATAATTCAGGTCGATAGAATGATCATCCGAATATGATTGACAAACCAGAAATAGTAAATAACTTAGTACAATAATCGCTTTTTATGATGGTCAACTGAATACAATCTTGTGATCCTATCTTTTCTCTTTCATATCAATCCATCAAAAAAATTCAACAATGGTTTAGTATGAAAAAGTCATCTTCTCTTTAATAACTTAGAGCTTCTATCTCTTATGCGGTGAATAGTTCATCAGTCATCAAAAAAGTACAATGTACTTTTCTCCTTTTATAGGTGACCAACATATGATTTTGGTGGGAATCCCAAAATTTTCCCACTGAAAAAATCTCAACCAAATAACTATTTTATCTAAAATCTAGGGTGCATTTTGACTTCATCAACTCTTCTAGAAGATTATCAAATCTTCAAAATTCTTCACTTCTTCTTTAGAATTTCCTTTCAATTTCTAGTATGATTTCAATTCATGATTTTGATTTTATGAATCTAATTTCTTCAAAACAAATCTATTTTTCAATTGAATATAAATTTATGAAGAAATGTATACCATTCATATTTTTTTAATACGATGGTCTATATAAATTGAAAATAATCATTATTTTGAATTTCAATCTCCACCTTCATAGAATATTCATTGAAATCATTTATATCTGCTTCTTGAATAATCATTACATCGTTACCTTTTTTTTGGACCCAAATGAAAATTCACTTGAGAAAAAATTACTTTCAACTCTTGACCCACTTGATGAATACATTTGAAAAAAATTAAGAGATCATATATCTCTTTATTTATAAAATAATTCAACCATATTAAATGGTTGACTATAATATTTATTAGCCATCGCCGTTAAAATTTTCATCATCATGAGATCAATCCCATTTCCATCAGCCGTTTGAAAAAAAATCTGCCATGGTATGATTTTCTAGAGTACCACCTTTCTCAGGTAAGATCATTCTCGATCCCATCATTCTGAGTTTGATATTTTTCTTAAAGGACATGAGTATGATTTCCTGGGTATGATCATTCTGAGTATGATCTTCAATACCATATTTCTTTCCACCCAGAACTGATTAATATGAATACAATAGAGATCAAATATATATTATCTTCCACTGGAATACGATTACAATGGGTTCTATTTACCTCAACTCTTTTACTACCCCTTTATATAATCAATAATTCATCATTTGTTTCACAATGTACTTATTATTTATTAGAATTAAAATTTATCAAAGAATTATCACATCAATTTTATTGTAGTCACAGAGAATCCTATTAAACTTTTAAAACAACTACCCTATCCATATTTTATCAAGAGTGAATCTGATGAAAATCAATTTCTCATTACAGTATTCTCCCATTCCAAACATAAGGTGAGTCCATTCAGAACCATGTATTCAAAATAAATTCTTCTATTTTTTTTATGGACAATATGAGTTCAATTATCTTGAGAACATGAGTCTGATTCTATTTCTAAAAAAAAGTGATGTGATTTTCTTTTCTCCAAAAGCATTCCTTGACAACAAAAGACAACATTTGAAAAGAAACAACTTTGACATCAGATTACTCCTAACAATACCCCCTTTGGATTTTTTTGTCAACCATGTTTCATAAATAATTGTTCATTATGTCCTCATGAAATAGATTTCTTCTTTATGATTCTAACCCTACTTGAGCTAACTAATTATATGAAACAAGAATCATGGACTGCCAAACCATGCAGTCCAAATGTAGTTATTATTATAACATTTTTCTTTTTTACATCGAAATATCTTCGTTAACCAGATGTTTTCTTTATTCTCCATAGAATTAAAAATAATATTTTCCTATAACCAATCCTATAGACTGTTAGAATAGTTTACTCACAAAACAGCGGTGAATTCAAAACATACCAACAAATCCCAATTTTTATATGCATCAAATGGATTGATTTATGAAATAATTCATTATACACCTTGAAAACACTATCTAGTTTTAAGATGAGAGAGGGGACAAAACACATACCTCAAAATTGATGACAAAGAAGTTTGATGATCATGTTCATTATAGATCTAGAAAATAATTCCTTCAGTAATTATTTTAATAAAATATTAGCAACTTGTTCTGATGATGGAATATCTTCTAGCTTCAATCCATTCATCTTCACATGATATTTGAGGAAATTATATTTGATATCAATATTATTTGAATGATAATGATGAAAAATAATCCTAGTGAGGTTGATTAAATTTTGATTATCATAACCCAAGAGAAAGGGCAACTTCACTAAAATATGTAAATCATCCAATTGAATTTTCATAAACATTAGTTGAGTAGTGGCTTGATTTGGAACAATATACTCAGCTTCAGATATACTAAGAGTTACTGAATTTTGTTTCTTCAAATTCAATCTAAACCAATTCATTCTTAGAAAGAATACTCCACCATATGTGTATCTTATATCATCAACATTTCCAACCCAATTAGTATCTGAGTACCCAAAAAATTCAATCCTATATATGTTGTCATACCTTATTTTGAAATACAATTTTCCTTTTATTTATCTAAGAAATATTTTTCCAGCAAGTACTTGTGAATCTTTTGGAGAACTCTTAAATCCTGCACATATGGTAACAAAATAAATAATGTTGTGTTCTGAGGTATTAAAATATAAAAAATGTCTAATTATATTGTGAAATTATTTTTGATCAACATATTTTTCTTCTCCATCTTGGGAAAACATTTTCCCAATGATATTAGTGTGGAAATAGGTTTTGGTTTTTCCTTGACATACCTCTTAAGAAGTTTCTTACCATACATTTCTAGGGAATGAAAAATGTATTCCTTACATTATATTAGTTGTATCCCAAGAAATTATTTCATTTCCCCAAGAATAGACATATAAAATACCTTTTTATATCATCATCAAATCATTCAAAACGTCATTCATCATTCCCAATAATGATAATTTCATCACCATTATTTTTTATAATAAGGGAATACTTAAGACTCTCTCCTATGAAAATATTGTTATCCACTCTTACTTTATTGAAATTCAACTTTATTATGCATGTATTCAATTTGGAATAAAAATCACTCAGATCTTGTTTTAGAAAAAACAATTCCATTTCCAATCATCTTGCATAACTGTCATCTTTCTCAAAAATAAAGCCGCATGTTTTTTCTATATAAGCTCCTTCTTAAAGATCACCATTTAGGAATGCATATTTAACATCTATTTGAATGATCGTGTAGCCTCATTGTGTATAAATAGAAAAAAAGATTATAATTGTTTCCATACTTTTAATAGGAGAACAAGGTTTAATCAAAATAAATAACTACAATTTCGGAATACCCTTTTCACATCAATTTTCATTATTTATTATCACTTCACCTTCTTCATTCATCTTGTTCCAAAAAACCCAATTTTTTCTAAAAATGTTTCCGTTTTCTAGATTAGGAATGAGTTCCCATGTATCATTCCTTTCAATCCAATCCAAATCACCATTCACGGAACATACCAATTCTAGATACTCAAAAATATCTTTTATATCATTAGAATCGTGTTTTGAATACAATGATGTATGTGTAATGGAATTTTATTTTATTATTTTTTGAACCTTCTATTGTTTATCACCAATAATTATCTAATATTACTCATGTTTCCTCATACCAGGATGTGATTTTTGAGTATCATCCTAATCACTATAATTAACATAGTTCGATTATTCTTTTTGAGTAAAAATATAATTGACTTTATCCTTATATAAATTGTTTGCTTTAACTTTATCAAATTCCTTTTCTATCTGAATATAATTTTCTTTCTCACATTTATAAATTATTATCATATCAAGAGAATAAAAATTTATTTTTGTTACTTCTTTTAAGCAACTATATCTGATTCCTTCTAGAGCATAGCCATGAAATATTCCATCTTTATCATTTTACTCAAACTCCCCTTAGTTTCAATGTTTATTCTTTATAATACCTGGACTCCTAAAAACTATTAAGTTTTTCAAACTTAGAGTTATTAAATAAAAAAATTCATATCGACTAATATATGATTGAGGCCAATAGAAATATTGGTTCTGAATATAAATATCAGTACCAATTTTTTTCCTCCAAAAGTAATGAGAAAGACCATGTTCATGTAACACAGTTGTTTCCATTTCCACAAAACTTCCATTTTTTAAAAAAAATCTGATTTTGTTTGGGTGTGTTGGGGGAAATATACTCATATATAATTCCATGTTTATAAATATAAATGTCTAATATTACACTTTATTATTCACCAACATTGTCTATTCTCAACTTCCTCCCTGAATACTCATAATCTATTTCTCCATTCCTTATAAAAGTTTTAATCATTTTCAAAGCATCTAATTTATCTTCAATATAAATAACACAAGTAATGTGAGTAAAATAATCAATTAAAGTAATGAAGTACCTATCACTATTTGATTATTTTTTTCTTGTTGCCCCACAAATATTAGAATGACTCACCTCCAGAGGTTTTTATGAACAAATCTCAACGTTCATCTGAATTAAGTTTGAAATCTTTCTATTATGAAAAATAGTGAAACACCAATCTTTTCTTCTTTTCAAATAATGAATTTCTAAGAAACTATATTTTTTAGATATTTTTATTATTTTTTTGGCACATGTGTCCCATCAATTTGTGCCAAAATTTATTCTCTTCCACCATACCCATATACCAAGAGTTTTTTATTTCACCAATCTGAAAAAAATTCATTTTTTACGTTGGCCTCTTGTATCAATAATTCCATATTCTTCAAATTTCACCACAAGTCCATATTTTATGAAGATAAAATTGTTACCCTAATAAAAAAAATTTAAACACTTAGAAAAATGTGTTTCATCCCCTCAATATATAATTATTTCTTGGATTTCAATTTTTTTTCCATAGATTGCGGATCCCACACCTTTGATTCTCAAGGACTAATTATTTCAAAATTTCACCATGAATTATTTAAAATAATTAAAATTAATCAAAAAATACAAATATATTTTCATATGAGAATAAAAACCTCTATTGATAATCCATGGTCGCTCTCATTTTGTTTCTTTCAAAGCAGTTTCAAACAACAAGAGCCTTTTCTTATTCCTTTTCAATCCTCATCTTTGGCATGTGAGAATTGTTAAGAATATTATGTTGTGATGGTAACAAAAAAATTCACCCTTTTAATGATTCCCAGGTAGTTCACATAATTGGAAAATATTTTCAATGTTTTTGAACCTATTTTTGATCTTTACTCCAACCTTTTTAGGTTTCATCAAAATAATCTTCATAGACTTAGTTTTAGGGAATTGTCTGCCCCTAAAACCTTTCCTTTCATTACCTGTGGAATAATTTTAATTTTTTGGGTGAAACCAAAACATATTTTCTATATGTATGAATCCACCAAAACAATATCAACAACTATAAAATGATTATTTTCATCTGGAAATTCCATACTGAACTGAATTGTTAAATCATTTCGCATCCACCTTCTTCTCTTTATTTTTTGAGATACCAACCATTTGTTGATAAATCGATGCATTAAATTTCATTATAGTATTTTCGGAACTATATTTGATTAAATACAATCCATATTCTAATTATTTCAAAACATTTTCAGACTCATGTTCCTGGAGACTTCTGAACTCCCAACGTTTTTGGTCCTGGGAACATACATAACTTTCCTAGAATTATTCTTTTTAAAAACAATTCCATCATTATTTTAAACATTTGAAGATATATAATGTTGATTTTTCCCATATGTATACTTTTGATAACATTTAGAAAAAAATAGATAGATTTTTGAAGATTTCATTTTTTTATTCAGCCTTTGAATGCTTTTGTTGGACCAATTCAAACACTTCTTCTTTATCCTTCAAATTCACCTTCAGATACTCATTATGATTCTTTTATACTTCAAAAGATTTATAAAAATAATCAATATCTTTTAACAACCATAATATATCATCATAAAAATATTCCTGATGGCTTGTTATAGAAAAATCATCTTTTTTGTTATTCTTTTAAAGCCTTATGATCTGTTGTTGACATTCTTTCGACTCTTATTTCAGATGAAGTTCATGATTAGTTTGTTCTTTTTTAAAACTATTTCTTCAGAATTTTTCATCATTCACTACTACGATGAAATAATTTACAATACCATATTCAACATATTTTCATAATCATCATCAATTCCTTCATCTTATTCATCTATATACAAGATACTTATTCATTTGAATTTGTTGAATTTTCTCTCATTCCCTGTGAAATTAAATTTTTCCTTTATCTCCCTGTTTCCTCAATAATCATTTGGTATTTCATTCTTCTTCATCAATTTCCACTTATTTATTTCTTCATGGAAAACTATCCACAATGTGAAAAATGCCTCCATATTCAAAACATTTCATTGGTAGTTTCCCTTTGTATTTCCTTGTACATCTTTTATCTTTTTTATAAAACAAGGATAAAATATCATCATGATTTTTTACTTACCTCATTTTCGGATTCATAATGACAATATTCATCATCAATAAGAATCTTATTTTACTTTTCATTCATAAAATATTTGAAATAAATTTATCTATAAACATTTGTTTTTCATTTCACATATTTCTCTACTTTCATTTCTTTAGTGATTAAAGTGTTAAGTAGATCATCAGGAGATAATGATTTAGGATCATTGTCTTCTAGAAAATAAAATTTTACATCAAACTTGTCCAGAATTATTATCAATATCATTTAAAAAACTATTGAATCATATAAATTTTCAACAAGAAATATTATAGTAATCACAATGAAATTTACCATGGTAAAGAAGTCCCTCGTTGATTCATGATCACCCATCTTCAAATATTCATATTTCAATTTCCATATTTATAACATTTCCTTATTCAATTTTATATTTCATTCATATATGTTTTTCAATTTGTTCCATATACATTTGTATTAGGAAAATAAATTCACTCTTAAGAATACCCTTTTAGAAAGTGATGATAATATATCATTTTTTGCCCTTCCATCATTATCTAGATTCTTCATATCAATATATTTATGTAGAGAAATAAAATAAATATGAAGAAACCCATCTATTATAGATTAAATGATGTCATATAAAATAGATATAATATATGGAAACATTTTATCATTACATATATAATAATTCATTCCATAAAAAACTAGATAACCTATACTGTTCACACAATTAAAATTATCCATCAACAAAGAAAAAGAGAATGGAACCTCCGTCTGTTACATGAAGAATATTCCCAGCCATAATGATTATATCACTGTGAGGGGAAGGAGGTGAATCATTGATAAGATTGTTATTTTTCCATGAAACAACCTTCACATCCAGTTAAATATTCAATTTCTATTTAAAAAAATTCATCCACACATCCAAAGGAACACATGTATTTACTAGGTTCAATATTAATTAATAATAGCTAAATCCTTGTTATGGTTTAGAATTAATCCAATAAAAAATAGACTAGAAATAAATCCATGGATTACAACAAGTAGGATATATCATTCACTCGTTTCATAATTTGATGATAATCAAAAAGTATGTGGGCACCCTCTTAGAACAAATAGGGTAAAAAATGATTTTGCAACAACTCACGTTACCCATGTTTATTTTAAATTACACAAATTTATAGAATTAAAATCCCTTATTCAATTTCATACCTAGAATTGGGTAAGAAATTCCCAGTCATTGTTATGAAAACTCAGTCCGATTTTCCTAGTATATTTTCCCAGTATGATTACTTCGAGTACGATTCTTTTAGTCTGATTCATCTATGTACGATTATTCCAGTATGATTCTTCTTGGTATCATCATTCCTAGTATGATTATCCCCATTACTAAATAGATAAATCAGATAGAATATGATAGAGATGATTAGAAAACACTTTATTTATCCTTCTTCCTCAGTCCTCAAATACTAGTATGGAAAACCTAATTCGATTATTCAGCTTGATATGATGATCAACCGAATATGGTAAAAAGATGAGTACAATAATCTCTGAGTATGATGGTTATCTAAATACAACGTCACGATCTTGCCACTTAAATTTCACATCAAATCATCAAATCATTTTCTAAAAATACATATTACAAGAACTTATTCTTCTCTTTAAAAAATTAGAGATTCTCTATAATTTGTGGTGAATAGTACACTTGGTCATCATAAAAGTATGATGTACTTTTATCATTTTATTAGTTACCCACATTTGATTTACGTGAGAATCAAATAATCATTCCCACTCAAAATAATTCCCCCAAATCTATATTTCTCATTATATATTAGGTGAATTTTGAACTCATCAACTCATACCGATGCTTGTTGATTCGTCAACAATATTCAATTCTTCATCAGACTATGATTTCAATAGCCAGTCTAATTTCAATTCTTGAGTCTGATTTTATAATTTTAATTTGATCCCAAAATATTTTTGTCAATTGAATATAAATTTATGATGAAATGGATAATTTTTTTTTGAATATGATGCACGATATCAATTGAAAACAATCATTCTTTTCAATGTCACGCTCCCCCTTGATAGCATATTCAGAAAACTCCTTAATATTTTTTTCTCAAAACATTTTTAATTCTTCACCTCTTCTCTTGATCCACTTTACAGTTCACTTGATAATCAAAAAAATTAATTTCAACTCATGACCCACTTTATGAAGAAATTTTAAAACAATTTAAATTTAATCTATCTCTTCTATGAAAAAATAATTCAACCATCAAAAATGGTTGAAAACATTTTTTATCAGTATTTTTTATTTTGATTTTCATTGTATTGAGATAAATTCCATTTCTATCAGTCTTTGATGAAAAGCAATTATTCATATGTAAAATTTTCTAGAGTATAATTTTTCTTTGGTATGATCATTCGGGATATGAAATTTTTGAGTATGATCTTTTTCTTCCTATGCCTAATTATGATTACCTTGGTATGATCCTTTTGAGTACGATCTTTAACACCTTATTAATTTCCACCAAAATCTGATTAATTTAAATACAATTGGTAGTATCTTTATCTTATCTTCCACATAAATACGAATAATATAGGTATAATTGCCCTAATATCATTCACTCCTCCTTACTTCCATCAAGATTGAATCATATGATTAACAATTTACTTATTATTTTTAAAAATAAAATATCAGAAAAGCATCGCCACACTTACTTTAGCATAGTCATGGAGACTATGATTCTACCATTAAAACAAATAATCCTTCCACATCGGATCCACAATGAATCTTATGATAATAAATTAATTATTAGGATCATATCCCATTCTCGACTCAAGGTGATTCTGATAAAAACTTTTTCATCCAAACAACATCATCTCATTAAGATGGAAAAAATTTGTTCTATTATTTTGAATATACAAGTTTTATTATTTTTCTGAAAACAATGGGAGTTGGTTTCCTTATATTTAAAAACATTCTTATTAAATCATTTGAGAGCATACACCTTCATCACTAGTCTAGTGTGAATATATTAAATCTCATAGGAACATGTGGAAATCTAATAATAGGATATGGAATACTTTGGTGATTACTCATATTATTACAGAGAGACACCTAGCTATGAACACGTAGGAAAAGTGAGGGGTTATTTTTATGTGAATGGTAATATGAGTTAACTCATGTGGCACATATTTGAGTGATGGGGGTTAACATCTACAACTAAAGATAGACAGTATTTTAAATGTGTTTTGAATCTTCTAAAAAACCAAATGATGTGAAAATATGAAACCTACACTCTCATATTATTTAGGTGATGTATAGAACAAAAAACGAATAAGAAAAATATATATGTAGGAACCATTACTCAATTGATCTGAATTTTAAATTCTAATAATTTTAGGTTGTTCACAAATAGCCAACCAAAATTCTATTTCTCCCTTAAGTAATCTAAATGATATTCAAATCATGAATTACAAACATAAAGTCCTTCTCATTACCATAGTATTTTTTTACATTCATACCTAATGGAGAAAGGTTGAATTATAATGTTTCATTAATCATGATTTATTCATTTTTATCCCCTTAAAAAATCCTAGGGGTATAATTTTAAATATGTTATTTACTAAATTAACAATGTACCATACAATTATATGTTTCATAAAAAAACAGTAGCATCAATGTGGTATTTTATAAGCATTTTATTTTACTATCTTATAATCCAAAAAATACATATATATTTTTTGATTATTGGGTTTTAAAATATATTTATTTTGTTAATAACTAATTTTCTAATTAGAGATAAGAAAATGTACCATTAGTGCATCAAAGCTCGACCCATGATAGAGGATCTCCATCTACATGATGGAAATCAGTATAATGTCGGTATAGCCCCCCCCCGTAGTGGGGGAGGGACAATTTTCATCATAGATGGATGCTCCACATACTTTCTTCTCCCCTTTAACTAACCTAGAATTCCTTCCCTCATTGATATCAATTTCTATTTTCACAAAAGTTTTAGACTTGTTTGATGAATTCCCCATTCTTTGACTTTCATCATCAGAGTTAATGAATCCTTGTCCTTATTGAACATGATGTTGATTTCTAAATTCAAACATCACCTCCATTCAGATGATGATTTCAAGATTCATATATTTTTAATCTAGGGTATAAAAGATAGAACAATGGTGGGAATACTAGATAGAAAACATAGCAAGATTAAGTTCACTTCAAAGAATGGTTTCATTAGGGATTGGTCTAGTTACCCTCACCATTTCAATGGATTATGGTTCAACTTGTTTTAGGGGACTTATGACTTACAAATGAATTGAGATATCCCAACCATGGTGAATTGTGTATGTTTACGTAGTCTCTCATCTTCCATTTACAAATAATTCAATTAAATGTATAAAAGGAAATATTTTATGTATATTTTTGTGCTCCAACCATAGGGCTAAATTGAATTTTTACCCTTTCCTTCCCCACAAATATGTGGAGGTTTATGTGTCAAGAAGGATGGTGGATTTCTTTATTACATTCTCCGAATAGTTATGCTACAAGAAACTAGTGGTTTTTTAGTTTTGGGCCTATTTTTACTCATTGTGTAAGATGTTGTGTCACTCAATGTCAGTCTATAGGTTATATAGAAATAACATCTCTTGCCAAGTCCATGAAGATGCTAGAGGCAGTGAAAAGGCCTTAGTTCTTGGTTCTTATAAAGGTCTAATAAACCACACGGTTGTTTCTAGGGATACAAATAAAGAATTATTTCTTCATAGTGGATCACATGAGGGAGACCCGTTGATGGTGGAAAATTTTAAATTCTTGAGGTCTGATTTTGACACTCAAAGGCATGATGTACTAGTTCATTAGGACTCAGTTGCTACTCGCGGGGGGGGGGGGGGGGTCAATACTATTGTTTCTTTGATTCATAATCCACGTAGTTCAATATCTGACTCTTATGTAGGGGTTGTGCACCATGGAATTGAGCATACCCCTATGGTGGGGGAACAATTGATATGTAATGGAGGATATGGGGGCTATGTGACCTAGGATAAATCTTTGCATGTTTATGAATAGTGGATGGAGGTTATGAAAGGTTCAAATCCATGGGCTATGTCCTACATGAAACTGAGTAACAATTTTGATGTCTTGGGAAATAAATTTTGGGTAGAGAACTCCAAAATTTTACAAGAAGAATCAGGGAGACATAATTATAGATTAGACTCTGATGATTGTTCTTATGATGGGATAGAGATAGGTTTTCACATCATAATGGAGAATAAGGGTAAGAGAGGCTTCAAAAACACAAAATTTTGTATCATAAGAATGTTTAAGAGATCCATGAGGTGTAAATATTAATCATTCATAATGAAACCCATGGAAACAATATCTTCCACAAAAATTATGTCCTCAAAAATACGTTCGGAGATAGTGAATGTAATGGAGTGTTGAAAGAATTTGTTTAATAAAAATTCATTGTCTAATGGATGCGGATATAAGGAAAACAAAATCGAGTAGATGGAGGTCAACCATGAAATTTTTTTCCTGGGGATAATCTATAATAATCGAGGATAAACAGATGGTTCCTCTTGGTATGTATAGTAATTCATCATCCAACGTGGATGAATTGATGGAACCCATGATTATCTCACAACGGGAAGCAGGCAAGGTGGTAGGGGTTGGTTCTTATTATATTATCCTACATTCAAGTGACTGTATGTTAGAGGAGGAGGTTATCATTCATGCTTCTTATGAGGATTTACACATGATTTCAACAAGATCAATTCATGTCAAAACAAATAAGAGGATTATATATTTGTTAAAAAATAAATTTATTATTCTGATAAGAGGCTTCAATGTAAAAAAATACAACAATGGAAGAATTCAACCACTTTTGGGATACGATGGATTATACCATTGATGAACTAATCCAAAATGAACCTAATAAAATAGTATCTGACCTATCATTGAAACTTTTTTATGATATTACTTCAAATAGGTTAATTTTGCTTTAAATATTTTCGTTGTCACATATTCTGTTTTATTTTCTCAGGATGGACATTATGTGGTTTTTCACTTTTTCTGAAAAAATGATTTTAATAAAATTTAAATTTGGAGTGTGTGTTTAATTATTTAAAAAATTAATACAAATTGGTCAAAACTTCCATAACACCTCATGACGTGATTTTAGGATAGGTGATAAATTATACGAAATTATTACTCATAAATTTATTATGTTTTATCTTATATCACCTGAACATACCAACAAAATATAGAACACATGTTTCAAAATATATTCATGTCGCAAGGAATAATATTCCATATACCTCACCTTGATATATACAATTTACTAGATTTTACTATCAATATTCCATATTTAGAAAATCCTTATAGTTTCTAAAAACAATTTCCATAGTGTTACAAAAATGAAATAAGATGTGATACCATGTCCAACTATCTTCTATATCTAAACCAAAATTTATGATAAGATTTAATATAAACGCTCAAGGTTTTTTGATAAACACTTTACTCTCAAATTAAAAATTTATTCATTAAAAATAATAAATTAACTATATTAATGTTTTAGAAATTATTACATTTTTCATTAGTTTTTATATTTGAAAAAAATATATTATTTAATAAGAGTTATTATTAAATAAAAATCCAAATACTTCTAATGATATTGTTTTATATATTATATTTAAGTAATATTCCATATATCACATTAAATTAAGGGACCAAATCTATTCTAAAATATTTTTACACTTTTAAATATTTTTACTAGCACTAAAATATCAATTTAAAGTAATGATGATTAAAGTTGTTGTTTGATATCCTAAATTATGATATTTCATTATTATGTCTAGTAATATTTCAAAAAAAATGATTTACAATAGTATACTTTATTAATATCATAAATTGTATTGAGTGTAAGATAAAGATATAATGGTTCACCTTGATTTTTCATACTATTATATCCCATAATAGACTATTAAATAATACATAATACAATTAAAAAGAAATTAAATATGTATCTCACACATTATGATATGAGGAACCACTATATTTAATATTAGTCATTTTCTCAGGACATATTATTCAACTAAATACAATATGGTAATTCCATGCTTCCAGATTCAACCGCTCCATTTTATACCTTATATTATAGTAATATCATATCATATGATATGATGGTATTCATGATTTTTTATTAAAATCATATTTCGATTGAAATATTATTGGATAATTCGATAATAAAACCAAAATTTTTATAACATTTTATAAAATGTTTAATTGTTGTGAAAAAAATATCCCAAACACCTATATCATTAATAAGAGGATCACATGCACAAATAAAGACCGTTAAATACATATAAATATAGTTAATTCATTTATTAAAATTACATATTTTATTTATTTAATGATGATTAATTAATTACTTATGTGATCTATATGTTAGTTGAATTATATATTACATATTTAATTCACCCTTTTTATCGTAATATATTTTTTCTTTAAAATGTAAATGATAATTGTATATGAAGAATGTTTCATAAAATTATAGATTTAATCTATCATATTCCCTTAACCAATTCATTGTGTTTAATTTTGAATCTGATTATAAATGAATATAGAATGACCCACTCAACTATGTGTTCATCAAATTCACAGTGATTTTATGGAAGATCATTAATGTTTTTAATAAACTAATTTATAATCCATAGCTCAAAATTATAATAATTGTTTAAGAATTTAAAAAATTAATATTATTTGATTATAATTCTCATAACTCATCATGATTTGTTGATTTAATTTATGGTAGCTAACAAGAAAATAGTACTAATTCAATACTTATGAGATATTTGATAAAACATTCATTTCATACTAAGAGATATAACAAATAAAAAAACTATTTTCACATATCCCTGAATGATATAAACTATATCTCAACTTGAGATATTGTATTTATTTAATATTTCAAATGGAGTAATGATAAATGTCGATCAATGAGATTTAAACAAGGTTATATGGGGAAGGAAAATTAGTTAAAATGATATGTCTGTTTTGCCTGTTATATAAGGCCATGTAATAAATGAAAAAATACTAAAAGAGGAAACATGTTTATAGAAATGAAAAATGTTGACTAAAAGTGAGGAACTTTTTTATTTTCACCATATTACTTAACTCACTCTACTCCTTTCCCAATTCACAATAATTTATATTGTAAAAATGATATAATATATTCTCATAAAAGAAACCACTTGTAAATTAAATATTAAATAAAATTATATTATAATTAATATAGGAAAATATATTTAATTTTTTAAAATATAATACTTAAAAAATAATGATTTCATGTAATGAAATATTTTAGAGTAATTTATTGGTGATATTATTTTGATGTTATTTTTTATAGTTTCACTTGGGATATTGATTCATGGGCCATATTGAGCCCTTACGTTTATAGAACAAAATGATACAAGTGAGCCTTATTATTTGGGACATGGGAAAACCTAGGAATGAAAATCTATTTTTTCCTTCCAATTGTTTCAGTTATTTGGTGGTAATTTAGTGTGTGTTTTGAGGAGTTAGTTTGGATAACTTAGGTGTATTTATTAATTTGAAGAGGTTAAAATTATAAATTTTGTAACATACCAAGTAAATAAAGAATAATAAATCATAATATTTATTAATATTTGTGAATTAAATATTAATTTTACTTTAAAGGGGATGCTATGTTCGATATCACACCCGATACGCAACAACGAGTTTCATTGAATTCTTATGATGCATACTACCAATATAATATTATTATTTTAAATGGTAGTTAACGCTTAGCTGTTGTATTGGAGGGAATTAAGAGAACTAACTACAATATGATTATACATGTTTGTTACATGTTTTTACTTTTACCCAACAAAAGTTAGATCCATAAAATGTGAATGAATCAAATTTTAAGCATAAATACTCTAATATTAATTAAAGGATCGATTTACTACCTTTTGATGGTGAACCATTTTTAAATATAGTTTTTTTCACTTTTATATTTTCTATTTGAAAAAATAATTTTCATCTTTAGAATCGGGACATCAAAATTTACTTTGGATGAAATTTTGATATTTTTCTGATAATGTTCATTTTTTAATGAATAGTTGAAAAATGTTGTATTTTAATTCAAAACTGCCTTTTAATATAATATATTTATATGGGTATATTATCTTTTTAATTGGTTCTAAATTTTAAATAGATTATATTTTTACCATTTAATTCAATGTTGTCCATTGGAAGTAATTTCACTTAGAAATTGGACATTAACAAGTATGAATCTTTTGGTGCTTATTATTTCTTAGAAACACCCTTTTTGTTTTGACAACGGAGATTAATTATAAAATTAATTAATGAAACTGCTATTTTTTTAATTTGGTAAAATAGACATAATTTCAAAATTCGTAATATCAAATTTAGCTTAGAGGGAAATTTTGGTATTTTTTTCTGAAAACTTTAAATTTTTGATGAATAGTGAAAAACACTGCGTTATTATTTAATTTTTTTAAATAATTATTTTTGATTTTAATTTTTTTTAAAATTAAAAATAGATACATAATACCGTTATAAATAAAATTTATTTCATTGGAGTAATTTATAATAAGATTAGATATATAAAATTCTATTGAACTTTTTGACGTCTTTTACCTACCTTCTAAGTGCTTTCCCAAATTTGAATAAAACAAAATTTTACCACTTCTGTGAATTGAATTTCAAAAAACTTACATACATAGTTGTCATTTTTAAGTAAAATGTGGTTCAACGACATGAAAAGAATATTGGTTTAATAGTAACTTTTGAATTTTATTAACCGCGATTAAAGGTAATTAGAGTAATTTAAGATAAAAATAATTTTGTAACATTATAAAATTACCATGAAACATGTCCTAACCTTATTGGATTATTCATGGCCGATCCAGACAATCCATGGGTCAATTTTGGGACCCCATGGAGCCACTTTGGTAAGATAATGACATTAATAAATTTTTATTTATTGTAAAAATAAAAATGTCCTAAACATGTATTGTTTTACTAAAAAAAATTTAATGTGGAGTTATATAATTTATTTATTTGACTATAAATATTAATTAGAAATATAATAAGATTTCATAAATCATGGTAATTTTTTTATAATTTTTAGACATCAAATAAATAAAATTATTTAGGACACAATGATGATGTAGTGTTTACATCATTAATGGATGATTTAAAAAAATATGTATATAAAAATTAAAACAATATCCAAAACTTGTCAAATTATTGTTGGATAATTTTACATAGAATATGGGCCACCTTATCTTATACTTTAATGTTTTTTGGACGTTTAGAAACCTAAAATCATTATATAATAAAATTATATTTTCAAACATTCCAAAAGAGCCCCTCCTCTCCCTTTTAAAGAGCCCTCACTTCCTACCCAATTATCACACTTCTCATGCCCTTTTCTCGTCTAAACTCTGCTCTAATGAGCACCCAATATCCCTATAATCATCCTATAAGACTTACCATAGTAAAACACACTTCGATAAACCCTTTTGGTTCAAACCCAAGGGAGTAACTCGATTTAAAGATAACATCTTCTCTTATGTTCTTTTGTTTTATTTTACTTCACCAACCCCTAAACTCTTTTTATTACTTTCATTAAAAAAAGTATCATTAATATACTAGGATGTTTTTATTAGAATTATTGGAGCTACACTTACACAAACCTCTATCTAATGGGTAAATAACATACTATTTCTATGGATGGCGAACTACATCCGCACGAAATGATGATTTTTCAATTATCTCCTACCACATGTCATAGTGGCCATTATGATGGAACATTATTTATATGTGATATATATTATAAATATATTTTTTCAATTCTTATTTATTTTTCATTTATATCATACCTTTATGGTTTCCATAATGGAAAAAACATGATAATTTCATTTGAGGAAGTGCTGACTACCACCCCCTCAAAATGATATGACTCGTTCATGCCATACGTGGAATGTATAAGGGATAGAATTTATGAAATTATGTAAAATTTATAAAATATATATTATAATGGAATTATAATTTACCCATGTATCATTATGTTTTTATTCCATTTAAATATGAAATAGAAATGAAAGTAGCGTTCTTTCATACGTACGACTTACCATCTCTATGAATAGTGCATTTCACTTCTTCTCTCCAAATGATATGTACTATTATAAATACATAGATATACATGATATATATGATATAAATGACCTATAAATGATTAATATAATTATGGATATAATTGAATTTTGACCACATGGACAATTTATAATTATAACAAGTTCATTTTTTGATTCAAGTTCCGAACATCGACAAAATTTCCAATATGAACTCAAAAAAATAACTAATTGTTATAGATAGTTAATAAGTTATATAGAAGGAATAATAAAATTGAAAAATATTATTAATCCTGTATAAATTAACTTATGTTTATCATTTAGGAAGAACAAGGAGCATACGTGCGAGTTAACTCGGACACGTGGTAAGAGATTCTTATCTCTCTTTTAATTTCGTGGGATTTCCATTATTTGCCACTTATTTATATAATGAGGTGTATTGTGTTCTAAAATTGGATATAAATTATCATTATTATCTTTATATTCATGGTATTTTATGATTATTTTTGTGGTTATTATCTTTTGGTCATACGACTCGATTGATTTCAATGAGGTAAGGTGTTTTCATCTCACTTTTATTCCCGTGAGATTCATGCTATATTTTCCACCATTTCCTTTCGTGTGGTGTATGTACTGACCATGATTGTATTATTTTTTTAATATACTTATAATTTATGGTTATTTACATCTTCATTGTATGATCCTTCCTTCATGGGGTGTACGTTTGGAACGTTACCAAATTGTTTAGCAAACCTTTCACCCTCCTCTTTTTAAAAGACTTCTTTTTGGTTATGTCTTTTAATCTACATATTATTTTTTGAGATATGTTATTCTATATCCTTATAACTGTAAATTTTATCTCCATGTGATGAGATAACCTTTTATCCTTCATCATCTCATTTTCATAATTTTTAAAGTGATGACGTTAGGCTGTCAAATTTCTATAGGGGAACTTCTTTACCCAATTTCAATTCTTTCGGTTAAACCTCTACTTCTTGATTATGTTGTGCTATCAATTTTCAGAATGACCTATGATTTTTTTACACTTAATATCCACTTATATTGGGTGTACTTATATTTTTCACACATAATTATGTAATTTATTTATCCTTAATCTAAGGATATCGTCCATATAATCCATTTCGTCTCAATTTAGATTCCATTGAGGCTTTATTGTTGTTATGCACCAATTCACTTTTATATGATGTATATAATGTCATTTGGCATATTATATCCTGAATAACTTTATTCTCATGATATTATAATGTTTTTATTAAAGGTTATTACTCAATTATTTATATTCAAGAATCTCTTATTTGGTTAAGAACTTCTTAACCAAAATATCATTTCAAAGATTTATTCTTCTAAATATTTCTCATTAATTTCAATGTTTTCAAAAATGGTTTTTCAGGATTTATTTATATGGAAATAAAATTTTTCAAATGATAATTCATTTAAAAAATTCAAAGTGGTATGGGACACATTGATTCAAAAATCTCTTTATTAAATGTTATAATTGGTTTTGAAAATGGTTTGATAAAGCATTGTTTATTTCAATATCTTGATATGATATATTTTGATTGTAATATAGAAATATTATCTTTCCTTTATGATTTGTGTTATGTTTTATGATTATTTTATGGTTATTGGGAATTTTTTATGTATACTGGTGGTTTTGGGATAAACGTAGGGTGGGTGATCCTGAGATAGCTCTGCAATGCATTGGGTAACGTGACAGAGGTAAACGTTAATGTTTCTCCAAAGAGATTTAGGGAATATACTGTGACGAGTATTCCAAATGTGACTCCCTACGTAGGTATGATATCTAAAATGTAAGTATGTTATGAATTTCATAAGTTACCATTATGATTTATGATTTCTCTATGTTATTCATAAATCTTATGATTTCGTAAGGTATGTTATGATTGGAAAACTATTGGTTTCATTTCATTGTATTTATTGATGGTATAATGTTTTCCTTCCTTATTTTATATCCCTTATTGTGCTTTTTATGCTCCTCCCATGTTTTTTAAATCTTTTCCACAAGAATTAATGATAAATAAGGGTCAAGGATGATATCAAGGAAAAGTCATGTTGTCTAAATCACGGAACTACACATGTTTTTTATGAAAAAATGATTTCTGAGTTGAAGTGTCTACTATGTATTTTTTTGAGATGTAATGTTATAGTTATGGCATAATTCTCTAAAACTCCAAACCTAAAAAGATCCTCAATGTGAATTCTTGACTTTACTCAATATTATGTAATGTTTATGGTCGGGTCCTTATATAGTGGGTCATTGCATTTTGTTCCTCATTATGAAAATCTCTTCGGTGGATTCATGTAATAAAATTGATATTGGTCATTACCATTTTAAGTAAACCTTAAAATTTAAATATTAGGATAATAAGATTTTTGTTCGATTTTTAATTAAGGGTAATTTTTTTCATTACAAAATAATTGGTTTTTATGTTTTGAGGATGATATTTATAGTGAATCTATGTGTGGGTTGGGGTCTCACATAACATTTGAATGAAGGTATTATTTTTATTATAATTTGAGAGGAGAGATGAAAAGGGGTATAATGGTCTTGGAAACACCATAACTCTTTTGGAGGTCCACCAAATGTCAATTGGTTTACTAGTGGATGTGTAGCCATTGGATTTCCAATGGAACACCAATGGGGTTCACCATAACATCAATGGACACCATGAATCAATTTATTATCATTATCATCAATGGAATTTTTTTAACTCTTTGTTATTACCCTTTAACCCTCAACCCCAACACAAACTCACATTTATTTGTCATTTTCAAATGTCACTTTTGAGAACTCCTCCTCCTTCATTCAAGTTAAATTAAACTATAATTAAAGATATATCATAGATTAAAGTGGATTACCTTCTGAATAAGGCTATAAAATTTATATATTTCCTTCAAATTATCTAATTTATGTTTTACTCTATCCATATTTGGTATTTTTATACCTTTATTACATGAATTCTTGGTGAAACCATTATTTTAACCAAGGCTTCATCTTCTTTTGGTTCAGGGAGGCACCTATTGGTTAATTACAACCTTTTGTCTACCAAATTTTTATATGTTATTTTTATAGAGATTTTAAATAGGTTTTATTGATTTTGTACCTTTGTTTTTATCTTGATGGGATCCATTTTATAGGACATACATATAATTAATGATTATCAAAACATGAGAGGTGTTTTATGTAGGTTTTGAGTTTGTTTGGTTTTTGTATCCTTTTTATATTGTTATGATTTTTTTTGTAATAATTACTTGAATATCATTATAATCTTTTCAGTGGGCATTGGGATTCGGTTAGTGATTTTAATATTTCAGATTCTCACCAATAATAAAGGAAGGGATTTATCAACTGAGAATATTAATTCCAATGATATTTCTAAGACATGCCTATTTTTTTATAAAACATTAATATAAAATATTAATGATATTTTTTGAAATCTGAATTTTTGGTTCTTTTAAAAGTATTTTAAGATATTATATTGATTAAATTGGTCAGGACTTCATGTTGTGTTATAAAATTATTTAATGTCCATTTTTTAAAACCATAGGCATATATTTTAGTGAATGAATTGGTTTTAATGATGGTTAAATGTTACATGTATTACATCAGAAAATTAATGTACGACTAGATCTACGAAAAAGTATTTATACATGATTCATTACATTATTTCTGTAATATCATTGGATTTGGAATCTTCCATTCAATGAACAAGTCATTCCTAATGATTCAATAAGGATTTTATGGGATTTCATTCCTAAATTGAAATGACCATGACACATCCTCATATGTTCCAAATTTTGAATATGATATTATAATAACATTGTAATATATATACTTTCAAAGATTTATTACCTAGTAATTACTTAATATGTCTATTATATCTTTCTCTCATTTGGAATCATCATTTTAATTGATCCTAAGAGAATTATATGTCATAATACAAACATAAAATTTTCTTATAGTTTCTCTACGATTATAGTGACAGATAAATTATCACCATAATTAAAAAATATTTATTGAGGATATTGATTTTAAAAACACATTTCATATGGATAAAATAGGTTAAATAACCAAATAATAAATTCAAAACTAATGGATAATGTCTCATGTAATCCACCAAATTTCATAATATTGTATTCACCGTCATTTTTGTAGCTATTATTTTGAGAGTGCTGAAATTTTACTATGAAATTTATATAATACCATGGTAAAAGAGGCCTATAAATACCTCTTATCTTACTATTTTAAGGAGATCAAATAGAATTTGATCATTTTCTAGAAGCCAAAGAATCTTATCTCGTTCTTTACTTCCACCCCTCCCACAACACCGATTACATAATATTTATTTACTAATATAGGAGAAATATTTTTAATGAATTATTTTGTATAATCCAGTAAATTAATTATAAAACACCATAGATTGTTTTATTAAACAAATATTCTATTAACTGATGGGTTCACATAAGGTCGTAATGCCTACTACTTGATTGATCTCGTGTAACCCATATTCTATGTGAACATGCATTAAGGACACCCATTTCTATACCCCATTTAAAGAGAAAAACTTATATGAGAGTTATAGTACATGGTAAATTCATTCACCCATTTTATATTTACTCATACAAACTCAATATACAGGTCTACGATTATTTCTATCCACCACTTATCCACATACATCAAGCATGAGACAAGAATGATATGACTATACCCAAATCATATACTTTCCCCTTCATATTGGGTGTCTGTGAAACCTGTACATAGCCTTTCTCTTTTCATATTTCCCAATGAAAAATAATCACTCTTATCCATGTAGTCATTATGACACAAGAATACGTACCACTTGAGATTAAATTTCATAAATAAATTCTTTCACACACCCTTAAACTTTAAAACATGAACTATATCAATTTTGATTACTAACTACATGATACATATGAGGCCTCCTTGAGATTAATTCTTATATACATACCTTCTCATATCTCCATTTATAGGTTTTTTTACTTGTATCCTTATTTTCTTCCAAGTTATATTTAACCCCCCATAGTATCTACCCATAGTAATTTTTTATGTAAAGACTTGCTACTAGACTCTAAAACCAAAATTTCTCCACCCGACACTAAATTATGAGCATCCCTACCTAGTTCTAAAAAATGCGTGTCTTTACTATAATGTAAATAGTGAGAACCTTCCTATCTTCGTTCAAAATATAGTGTGAAATAACCTTCCATGCTTTAAATAGATATCCTAGTTTCCAATATATGATGACATTAAGTTACCATAATTTTCTAAAATAAAGAAGATATTGTTTCATAAAAAATACCCATCACATTTTCCCTCTGATCGTAAGGTCATTTATATTCTAAATAAGAAATTTATGTAATTTATTGATGACATAATTGATGGAATTGAGAATGGTTTCAGGAACATGTATTAAAACTATGTAGCTTCTTTGAACAATGAAATGAGCTCTTTAGGGGAATTATTTTACTTCCAATCCACCCATTTTATTAATTTTTCTACAATAAATTTCCCAATGGTGGAAGGACACATGCCTTTAGGTAGAGGTAAAACGTGACCAAATTATGAAAATTTCTAATATCTTAATCATACAAGTGGAAATAGTAATAATTAAAAGTGTTTAACCCAATAAAAATCCCTTCCCTTAAATATTGATAAGATGAATAATTTATAGAATAACTAACATTACCTATATATTCATGGTTTTATTTAACTGATTTTATAGAATTTACGCTATTGGGAATGTGAGGGGAGGTTTCAATGATTCTCAAAGAAGATGAGGAGGCTACTGAGACCCCTTAATTCTATTAATAACCTTGTAAACCCTCATTTTGTGTTCCCATACACTTATTCCCAGGAGCCGACCACAGTTTCTACCATTGATCATATGATAACATTCCCCCATTCTAAGATAGAGTTCATACAATAGAGTATTTTCAAAACCCTATTCCAATGGTATGATATTGAATCAATCATCCCTATCCTACATAAGAATTGTGATGACCTTGGGGCCATGATTCTATATTGGTGACCCAATCAATATAGGTAACAAAATGGTATTGCATCTCATGTCACAACAAATAAAAAACATTTGTAGTCTTCATCGGGGTGTGATGATTTTTCATTACCATCACTCCAAAACAAAAAACCACCCAAGAGTTGAAATGGAGGCATCCCACGAACTGTCATCACTATAAATGATGGACCTCCCAACCGATAGTTGTAGTGAGGTATACTTATTTTGTTGAAGATGCCCTAGTCTAGGTTGCAAGACACTAACATCTAGGGAATACAACTATAAATTCCCTAAATAATCTCACTAACTCAATTGATATTGATCCATTGGATTCCATTACACCCATTCCATCATAAATAATATGTGACATAAATTCTATAATTTACATTGATCAAATCCCCTACCTCCATCAGGCGTACCAAGTTTGATAGCCAAACCGTTAATGCTCAATAATGTTTTACTAGAGGTCATCCCCAATATAAATTATTTTAGCACACTCAAGGTACTCCCCAATTTTAAATATTTACCTACCATTATATAATTAATATTAGTTATGCTAACAATAACACATATTGGAATTCTCCCCATTTTGTAGTGAATATAATGCCAAGGGAACTAACACACTAAGACTAGAATGATATTAAGAGGATTCAAATATGTATTAAAATAAATATTTCTAGATCCTAAGCTATTGAGGACCTAAATTAGAAAAATATGGCACTACCATCACTAGAACAACCTAAAATAATGAAATCAATGATTTAGGATGATTATTTTAGATATCAAAGAGCATATGGTTATAAAGGCCCTATGCAGGTGATTAATCATGAATGATGTTTTTTTCTTCTATTTGGGTACTATCAATGGAACTAAATTTAATTCCATAAACATAATTTCCCTATAACACTACACTAGAGGTGGGTTGGTCCAAATGTTTTAGAAAATAGTGTCCATACATTTAATGATATAAATTGAAGCACCATGAACCATATAAGTACCCTTCAGTAGTGGTACATGGTTTCATTAATCTTCAAAGAAATATTTTTGAAGCCTGTAATACATAAATAAGACATTTATCTAGATTGAGGTATGGAATACCATACGACGACACTCCCACTTGAGTATTTTCAATAAGGTATATCCTCATCTCTCCCAATTTTTTTTCTCACCAATGTAATTAAGGAATCATCGAGTAATTAACCACATTATAATAAGGATGTTTAATAGTCTAAATTTAATGTTGTAAAATGTGATTCCACTGGATGAATTTAAGGGGGGGGGGTGAAAAAACCTATTGCAGGCATTAAAATGAAAAATATTCCGATCCTGTGTGGTCCACATAAAAATCTATACTTCCCAATAATTGAGTTAAATTATAAAAATCATGAAACATACCTCTGATAGAGTTTAAGGGTGATTTTCAACAACATATACATTCAATATTTGGTGTATCTAGAAAGTTCCCTTCACTTTAATTGCCTCAAACAGTAGTTCCTAGTTATACCTTATGTCACTTTATGTATAATAACTCCCTTTATTTGGTGGATTCCATTTTCAAATCAATTTATAATTTGTTGAATGTATTTTTTAATATAGAAGATCATGATATATGTGTCTCTCATTTGAATTCCAATGGATTGGGGTAGTGTGATACCTTAATTTTTCCCTCCTAGGATGTCTAAAATAGTTTTCCGATAACCTAAAACACTAATGAAGTTGATGAATTTTTTACCATATATTATAATCATGATAAATTTCATCATAATCTATCCTCCTAGAAACTTGTATAATGACATGAGAAATTAAGTTAGTGAAGAACATTTTACCTTTTGTGGAAATTCATAAGAGGTGAAGACACATGTAGGTATATATATATATATATATATATATATATATATATAAAATAGGGATATTCCATTGGTATTTGGATTTTAGATATCATTTCATTACATTCCACCTACGTACACCACTAAAGATGTAAAGGTATATCTAATACTTTTATAATTCCGGAAGATTCTAAGGATTACCTAGAGAATCATGGATTGATACGTTACTATGGGTGCTTAATATCTAACAAATATTTAATTCTACATTACATAGAGGATAAAAAACTATTAATGATTATGTTCAAGATGAACTCATTACACTTACAACTGTGTTTCATCAATTGATATCCCTTATCTAATTCACTATGATATATTTAGGGTTCTTAATCAACCCATGGAAAGATATGACAGTCCATATGGCTCCCCCTATGGTTGATCAGTGTGATTTCCCAACTCTTGATGATGGTCACTCCTAATCCTATGTGAGATGACATAAAATTTCACAAATATGAGAGAAAGTCACCAATTATGATCTTATTAGTTCCCATAACATTCATATGTGATCATTGAAATGAAAATGGATTTAACATAGCATGAATAGAATCTATACCTATAATTGATGGACTATATACCCTCACTTACATATTAAAAAAATATATACTTTTTATCATGTAAATGAACAAGTGACTGAGTTTAGTTCCTCAAAAAATTTGAATCTCAATGTGGATTGATGATATAGACCCTATAATAGTAGGTGTGGCTAAGAATCAAAGCATCATTCAGATATTATAATTGTATACTTTTTTATATAATTTTCTTGTATTTGGATCCATTTCATGTTGGGTGAATAATTCACAAATGTTTCCATACCAATTTATCTCAACTTTATGAAAATTTTCCTCATTAACCAGTCCATATTAAAACACTGGGAGAATGAACACATCATCAATTTCATGTATTTGTGAAACATTATGATGTACTATATGAACATTCATCTCCAATATAATTAGCTTATATGAAAGTGAATAGAGGATGTACATGATTTGATAATTATAATAGTCAAAGTTTTCATATGAGGTATGGATAATTTTAATTATAGTTCAAATGAATTATTTGACATAATATTAATTCCCATTGACGACATGATAATTTTGAGGTTGTCATGGGCTTGTTCAGTTCTCGTATCCCTACTTTTTTGAAATTAAATCTATGATGCATGGTTAGTAAAAAACGCGAGACACAAGATGTGTTATTAAGAGTTACCATGCGTAGTTTAATAGAATGCAGAATGAGTCTTCACGGTTTGAGGAAACCATTCATCCAGGGGTGGATGCCCGTGCAGGGGAACCTTCAATTTTTATGAGTGGTCAAATGCACTGACATCACATATTCTGTCTAACAGCATTCCATGACTATACAAGGGGGGGGGAAGGGTTTAGTGTTTTATGGAATGGTTTCCAAAAATATTTCCAAACCATGGAAATGAACCATGTTAGGACCCTATTGAGTTAGATAATACAGCATGTAAGGTGCATGTTTTGGCCAACTGTGCTGCCAAATCATGCAACCCAAGTAAAAGTTGTAAATGTCTATTTTACCCTTATATCTTCAATTAATCAATACCATTTTTTATTTTCCATCCCTATTTTATTTTTTCTACAACCATGCATTTTTTAAGATTTACGCTCGGATTTGAGGTGGTTTTGTTATCTGGATTCAGATTAGAGACTCATTAGTCTTAATGGATCTGTGATGATAAGTTCTTCATTCACCTTTTTCCATTATTTGTTTTTATTCATACTGACATATTTATAATGTTGGAATCTAGTATTCCATATTTACATTGAGTCTTTGATTTCTCTAATTTTAACCAAACTAGAACAATTTATTATATGAGAAAGGATGAATGTTCAACCATAGATATATGATAGGTGTTCTATACAATTTTCTCAATGTTTGGGGTTGTATATTCCCAGATTACATTGTGCCCCATTCCATGATTTCCTATTATTCCCCTAATATTAATTAAATTACATGATTTAAATTATTGAACCTGATTAGGTTGACCACATAGTTACTTTTTATCATTGGATCCTGTTATCCCCAACCAAGGCCACCCATGTGGTGGGACTTTTTATCTTCCCTATTTTATATGACGTCGATGGGTGAGTGTGAGATAGATTTTTTTTGGGAGACTTAATAATTTGTATTGAATTTATTGAATTAATAAGATAAGGTTATTCATCATCAACTTGGGATTACATCAAGTTTAAATTAGCTATCTAATTAATTGGAAAATTTTAATATGGTTAGATGGATTCATGAATTATTATTGGTTATGAAAAGGTTAATTAAATTATATATGTATTGATTATTGTATTTGAAAACCTGGAAATGATCCTTAGATCCTAATTCCATTGTATTCCATTGAAATTTCTACTAAATGGATCCATATTGATTATGGTTTTGGATTATTATAACATTTCTACAACAAGGATCTGGATTCTATAGGATGATAAGGAACTTATACTCATTGGATCCTGAAATAATGGACATTTTTTGTACATGAATGTAATGCTCCATGGACACCAACCGAGTTGTTACTGAGTATCCATAGAGAGGATCCCTTGATTTGACATGGATTCCTTGGCCTTCTATAACTTATATTCAACCCTTCATGGTCTGATAATGGATTATTCGGTATAGTCTATTGGGGATATGTCACCAAATTTCTAGGTGTGTCCATGGTGGATATTTTTTCAATGATCAAAAGATATCCCAAGTATAGGTATTTGTTTTTAGTTGTTATATTGGACATTATCACAATTGATTTTTTATGATTTATAGTATCCCTTGACTATAGCCTCTTTTTTATTTTTTATAGTGATCCATGTTTTGGTAGACATGATCACATATTTATTAATAGTTTTTTTATTACTATTATACATTTAATACATTTAAAATTTCTTATGTTCTTATACACAGAGCATACATGTTATAGATAATTTTTTTGGGGGACTACTGTGTGTTACCTCACACACCATTCAGGCCACTGTTGGGTACTCAGATAGAATTTATGGATAAATGTATGAAAGCAGAATTATCCCATTTTATGATGCTTTATTTAATAATTGATTAGGATTAGTGGAGCATGAGACTGAGCTATACTTGTGATTATATATGTATATAGTTCAATTTCTTCATTTTTATTTTGATATATGTATTGTACTAGATGCATGTTTACATGTAATTCATAAATTTTTGTATAGATACATGGCATGATCATCCTATTTCACATGAAATTGTTTTTGTATTTATTATTGTTATCATCATTTGGATATAACCTTCAATCATGATTTATAACATTCTTACTCTTATTTATTTACTTTTGATACTTGTATCGTACCCTGATCACATTGATCTAGTATCCCAACTATACCAACATAGACCATCTCTACTTCTCAGATGCCTCTGACATATGAGGAGGTGCGCTTGAGGCTATTTGATCCATCAGCTTGGGGTACCATTTTGTGGATCATGGTCCAATCACTAAAATTTTTATTCAAGGGGGTTTTTATGGATTTAATATTTTTGAAAAATAGATATAAGATAGAATGTGTTAGAATTTGGTTATGAGTTGTTCTTCAGAGTAGCTAACCTACATATAAGAAAAAAGAAAATTTTTTATAATGGGACATGGTTTTTTGGATTTTTCAATTTACAATTCATTTGATTCCACCAATGAGTGACACACTTTTGTTTTGATGTTTATTTTGATTAAAGAATTTTATACTCTCCCTATGATATGAGGGTATTCCACGTCATGCAGAAATTTATTAACCAATTATAATTCACATGTCATGAATTATTTCATTCTATATAAGATGCATTTCTTAATTACCATACATTTTTATTTGTTCATTAAGTGATATGCTTATTGTTTGATAAATTATTTGTACATGGAATTAAGAATCATGACTAGTACATAGAGTTAAAACCATAACTGAAACAGTTTTCTCCTACATAGGGTATATCAGAAACCCTATATAGCCAATAATGGAATGTTGAGTCATGGACAGTAGGTTTCATAGACTAGAACATGTTAGGGCTTGGATTATGTGGATGACACACTTCAGTTCATGAATTGTATGGACCCTTATGGATTTGAATTGGTGAACTGTTTGGTTTAACCGTTGAAAATGCATTGTAAAATAAATATGAATTAAAATGTAATTTAAATAGTGAAAACATAAATATTGACCTTGAACCGTCTTTAGAGTGGGTTGTTGGAAATGTATCTTGTTTTTTTATAGTTATTTCCATTACCGATTCTTGGATTTAGGAGTACATTGAGGGGTGTGGATTGTTTATATGAAGCCTTTGGCATGTCCTATGATTTTATATATAATATTATTATTATTGCACATTTTTTAGCCGTGTGTTTGTCACCATAGATTGATGACCCCATGATGACTTCTAATCATGTTCTTGGTAGGTGGAAAAACCATGATCTAGAGGTGACATTGCTTGGGCTATCGGTAGAAGCTCTAGCATTACCACTGTCGAAATTTCCTACCATTCTTGATATGTGTTCTGATGACTAGTTCCAAAAGAGTTTCTGGATTTCTATATATACCATTAAGGGATCCCACCATCAAATATATTTTATGTAAGAGCTGACAGATGTGGTTTAGTTTCAGAATCCTACCACATTTTTAGGGGATGGAGGTCCACATGATGCTGAGCTTTATCTAGAGACAACCATTTAAATCATTACGAATAAAGAGATACCTCATGAGAGGAGAGTGGATCTCACAATATATATTCATCATGGATCATGTAAACATACGTGGGATGTTTTGAACTAGGATGATATGCTTCTGGATATGGTTTGGAAGGATTTCCAATCTATATTTTATTATTAATTTTTTCTTTAGACCCTGATATTTGGAAGGGAATGTGAATTTATGCATTTTTGGAATGGTGTGATAGCCGTTATGGAATATTCAATATTATTTTTTTGGGATTCTGTTCATTGTGGCAATTTATCTCCTTGATGAGCCATCAAGGGAGAGACTCTTTGAGGAGGGTGTCATGCATGACATTCAATCATAGGTTAACATGTTTCAGTTGAAAATTATCACTAAAACATTGAATCATGTGATTATTTTAGAAAAAACCAAATAGACATTAGGTGAATATATATGGGAATTTTGGCCTCTCATCCAAGTAGTTCGGTGACATCTATGAGGAAGCACCATTTCAAGTCTTCCTGTGATGGTAATTCTAGCCAAAGTGCATGTGTTGGTAGTTCCACATTATATAACCAGGGTGGGATAAGGGGAAATATGAAAAATATTTGTTACTAATACCCATTAGAGTGCCAATAATGATATAATATGGTCCATTTAAAATGTTTTTGTTGGAACTAATCTTCAGGAGTAAGTGAAATGTGATCGACTCTAACCCTAGGTTCAGGAGGGGGATTCACAACTCAGGTTCAGGCTACGAGCTACTATAGTTCTGGCCATTCAGGAAAAGGTGGGGATCATGGTCTTGGAATACAGGTACAAGTTTTACCTAGATAGTAGATTTTGAATGATAGAAGTATTGAGGTTTTTTAGGAAGGAAATTGGCTAAGATATATATATTATGTATAGATGAAACGTAAAGAGCTTAGCTCCTAGTCATGTACAGTGAGATGTACGATCTTAATAGCATCTTCTATAATATAATTTCTTCTGTTTGAAAAAAATTCCACAAGGTTCCCTCTCGGTATTTTTTGGATGTGGTTGTGCTTGTTGAAAAATATATATGACTGTAAATGAGTATGGTCATTTTTTTCGAAGACTGGTATTTAAGGTGGCGTTGTATCCTAGTGTTCTTTAGATTTTTGGGCCTCAAAATCAAGATTTTAATGTTGGAAAAGGATGTATTTGTTCATTAGAGTAAACAATATTATGAAAATTGATGAAATTTCATGCAGGATGAGAATCACGAATCATAATTCGTGGACCACATACCCTGTTCCGAGAACGATATACAGAGCAGTGGTAATGGTATGTCGGAGCGGTTTGTGAAACCAGAAAGGTTTCGTAAAGATGGTTTGTGGTGAAGGTAGTGCAGTATGTGGATAGATTTTTTTTGGAGATGGATATAGATCATTTAGGAGAAATGTTAGTATGAGGGGTGCATATAGAATGTGGTTCGCTGGAAGGGTTGTTGTTCGTGACAGCAGGAGGATCAGTATGTAGTAGAGGTTAGATCAAAGATTTGGAAAATCTTGGGTTAGAGAATTTTGAGAATATATTTACCTATATGTGAATCTCTAATTATATGTATTATAATGATTATATAATATAATTATAATATATTTTTGATTTTGGATTTCAGACAAGTATGAAAGAGGTTCGCTAGGGAGTATTCAGCGAATGCTAAAGTGGTTCGCATGGAAAAAATTCCATCGAAGGTTTTTGCGAATAGCTGTAGCCCACATATGAAATGGTATGAATATGAATATGGTGTGGTATATGGGAGTTTATAAAAGGAAATATGTATAAAATGAACATTTCATGGATAAGGAGTTTCATAAATGAGGTTTGTAGAATCGTTACACAGTAGCGGTAGCGGTACACTATAGCGAATGATGAGGTAGTCTGTGGATGAAGGGAAGTATGTAGTAGCGGCTGCAGTATGCAGAGAAAGTGATCCGCGTACCAAAACTAGTACTCTGTATGCATTAGAGGAAGTTGTTTTGTGATTTTCTCAAGGATTCTAGGGAATGCTTTGAATCATTTTGCATAAGTATTTTTCGGAACCTAGCCGTACTCGGAAAGGTGGAAATCATCTACGGGTGAAAAAGGAACTTCAACAGAGCATCTACCAATAGTTGAGGATACATGAATTAATGAAAATTAAGGGAACTACATGTCCATAAATTATGTTTGACCTAAAAGTCTATAAAATACGTGTGGATTCGTTTCTAAGAACAATGAGAAAAGAAGAGGAAGATAATGACCCTTTCCATCGACAGGGAGCCAACGAAAGAGGCATAGGGAGTGACCCATGTGAATGCAGTGATCAGGCCCTAAACATTTAAAGGCAGTGATCCTGGTCATAAAAGATATATCCCAAACATTGTAATCATTATTGGGAGTGATCCTTAGTTAATTTAGTACATCGGCACATTTCCGTTGTATGCTTCTTGGACATATCCCAGTGAGGTTGAACCATGTGAAAATTGTTATATCATGTCCCTGATTTCATATCTATTCTTATATTGCTATAGGAGGAAGAGAGAATTTAGTTTTGTTTAAAAAAGAAACATGATCCTAATGAGGGAACTTTTTAATCTGTCATACCCAGATTCAACCCCCCCCCCTCTCAGGTTATTCGACCTAGTGGATCTAATAATTGGTATCAGAGGGAAAGGTTGAAAGTTAGTGGTTTTCTCTCAAGAAGAATAAATGGAGGAGGTAAATCATAAAATAATATCTATATTTGAAGGAAATAATTTAAAATGTGGATGAATCGAATGATGCACTACTTCCAATCAGTAGGGATGGATGTCTTTATAACAGTTATGCATGGAATATCAGCTGACATTAATTGTGTTGCTTTATCAGAAGATGAAATAAGATAATTTGATGTTGATGCTAAAGGTATTAATTCTTTAAGAGGAGCCCTATAAAATGAAATTTATATGAAGGTGATGTCCTATAAAACATCACATGTAATGCAGGAAAAATTATTTAACTTCTATGAGGGTGCCAAAAAGACCGATAAGAAAAGCTGCAGGTTCTATGGAACAAGTATGAGGATCTCAAAATGAATCCCAATGAGATTGTTTAGGAATTCTTCAATAGGATAAATATTATTATGGAATAAATGTGTGGTCTTGGAGAATTCATTGAAGATATAATGATTGTGAAACATATATTTATAAATATTACACCATTGTCAAATTTTAAGGTTTCAGTGTTGGATGAAGAAGACCAGAAAGAGCATACACTAGATAACCTACACAATACACTTGTAGAATAATAAATGAGTAGTGATGATAATGATGACATGGAAATGGGAAAGTCCAAGGAAGTGGAATTCAAGGACATGAAGAATATTTCTGTTGAATATTGTCCTAATGGGGACAATATTGTTGATGTCATTCCATTTCTCTCCTCCAATCTGCAAAGGGGAAAAGGGAATTTAAAAGGTAAACATCCATTTGCATGCTTCCGATGCAGCAATGTAGGGAATTTTTTAGCAAAGTTTCCGAATAAATTTGATGCTGAAAATGAATAGAATGATAATATTCCCCAAAATAAGTACACATCAAATAAGAAAGGGAGGATAAGTACCCTGAGAATGTTCTTCCAAAAGAAGAATCTTCTTTCAAAAGACGAAGAAAGATCAAAAGAATCCGAGGAAGAAGTGTTGGAGGACTGTAAGGATCATAAAATAGATTATTTGGTGGATGTTTTCAGAAATTCATTAACCAGAGAGGAATGTGAAAATGAAGAAGGAGAAATTGAAGGAATAGTTGATCTTTAGGCAGAATTAGAATCTTCCCTTGAAGAGGAAGATATTTTGAGAGAAAAAAATAAATAATTCTAACCAAGTTTATTATAAATCCAAACACTTTATGAAGTAGCATGTAGAAGTGAATTCAGATCAAAATGAAAAAATTGAAATGATGAGATCTTTAATGCCATAAAACTCAGAAAAGGTGTTTGAGTAAAAACTAAAAATTGAAGAATAGAAAATAGAAATTGATAGTTTGAATAAAACTGGATAAGATCAAATAAAACATATCAAATGACTATAAGAGGAAGTCATTAGTTTGAAATGAAAAATTGATGATTAGAAGAAACTGCTAACTCTCAGATCAACATCTGGAAGAATCTCATACAACGACAAATAATATGAGATTTGAGTAGAGTAGTCCATCAGAACAGAAGCAAAAATCAATTTTGAATGATACTTCTAGTATGGGGATTGATCTAAAATAGAAAGCAGTTATGGTTTAAGTCACACCACAAGAACCCATTCCACAATGGAAGATTGAGTTGTGTACAGAGTAAAATCAGAAGATTCAGAGAACCCAAGGCACAATTGGAGGTTCATCATTTCAACAAAATAATGTACCTCATATAAGATTCCATTGATGTGGTAATATGGGAAATTCTAAAAATGTAAGTTCCATAGAAAATAGGTACCAAAGGGAATAATACCAACATAGGTGGTCATATGGAGCTCAATATTCTAGGTCATCATTTGATGGTCATTGTTTCAGGGGTAATGGACTTGGGAATATGGCAAGATATTTCACATCAACAATGCAGAGGAAAGTTTCGAGGAAGAGTATATTTGTTCATAAGAAGCAGCCAAATGTTTCTTCAAAAGAGATGAAAATTCAAAATCAATTTGTAGCTCGGTAGGTTGAAGCTTCATCATCATATATTGATAAATATGAAGATTATCATTCCATGTCAGATATGTTGTCAAATTATTTGGTCAAAAAGAAAAGTGTAGAGAAGACATTTGTTGCAGAAAATGCATTCAAGTCATCAGATCGCACTAGGATATGGATCATTGGTACTGGATTCACTTCCCATATAATGGGGAATAAGGCTCTAGTGACCGGAATTAGGTATGATAAAGAAGGTATTGTTTGATCTGTTAATTACGAGAGATAGAAAAGTTTTGGTAAATGAAAATCCATGTTTGGAGGAAAATACACAAGATGAGAAAATTTATTGGTTGTTGAGGGGCTTAGTCACAACTTGATTAGTGTTAATAAGAGATATTATGGCATAAGAATATTTTCCACAAAAGTGAAGGTTCCTTGGATGATCTGGTGAATTATGATCTAGCTATAAATCTCCCTAGATTATGATGTGATCGTAATCATAGGTGTGATTCTTGTAAATAGGGTTAGATCATTCAAAATAAATACATGACAAAGGAGAAAAATCCAACAAAATTTCTTGAGTAGGTGCATATTGATGTATGTGGGACAATTTCTCTGATGGCTATTGAAAGGAGGAGATATTATGTTCTCTTTATTGATGAATATAGAAAAATGGCATGGGTTTCAATAATATCCAACAAATTTGAAGTGTTCATTTTATTACAAGATATCAATGAGAATGTGAACATATTCTTGGTAAAAAAATCTGAACTATTGGAATAGATAATGGAACAGAGTTTACAAATAGCCCAATGGATGATTATCTTGAAAAAGACTAAATATGGCATCATGTTTTAGAAGTAAGAACTCCACAGCAGAATGGAGTTTTTGACTGAATAAATCGGATTTTCAACAACATGGCTAGAAAAATGCTCATTGAGAAAGAACATTTTAAGAAATTTAGGAAAGAAGCAGTGATGACAGTAGTATACACATCAAATTGATTTTTTCTTTATCCAATATAGAAGAAGACTACATATGAGTTATGGTATGAAAATAATCCGTCATTGAAGTACTTTCGAATATTTGGAAGTAAATGTTTCATTCTCAAAAAGGATAAACATAAGAAATATTAATCCCATGGGGATGAATGAAATATTTCATGGATACTAAAAGAAGATAAAATCATATAAATGATTCAATAAGAGGCTATGAAAAATAGTTCAATTTCATGAGGTAAATAGATTAGATAATTAAAAAAATCTTTAGAAAATACATGATTAGACTCAGGAGGATAGTGATGTGGAGATGAGAAGGTTATGATATGATCCAAATCCATAGGTTGATTTTTAAAAACAACCATATGATGAGAACAAATCAGTGTCATCTTAGAGACTAGGGAGAAGAGCTAAAATTTATAGGAAAAAGATAATTGGTGATCAGACTGCACCAGTGATGACAAGGAGGAAGAAGTCTCTACAGAAAGAATCATAGTTATCACAAGTTGAGCCTAAATGATTTAATGATGTAGCTGGATATGAGAAATGAGTTCATGCCATGAACAATGTTCTTGATCAAATTGAAAACAATAAAACATTGGAGATTGTTTCAAGACCAGTATACTGGAATATCATAGGGACCAAATGGGTTTTTCAAAACAAAAGGAATGAAGATGGTGTTTTGAATCAAAACAAAGAATGACTTGAAAGGTACTCCTAGATAGATGATATTGTTGTTGATGTAACATTCGCACTCGTTGCATGGATGGAAACAATTAGATTATTCATGTCCATAGGAGTGAGAAAAAAGTATAAGGATTTTCATGTGGATGCTAAGTCATCTTTTCTGAATGGATTTCTAGAAGAAGATATTTTCATTGAGAAACCATATGTTTTTCTAATCCATGAATATGAGAACATTGTTTTTCAGCTGATGAAGGCAATATATGGTTAGAAGAAATCACCAAGAGAGTGGTATTCAAGGCTTGATAAGTTTATAAATAATCTCGGTTTTCACCGTGGTGGAGTTTTTTACAATCTGTATTTCAAAAATGCCATGAGTCAAATGATGATGGTTCTGGTTTATGTCAATGACATAATTTTTGGTGAATCAGATGAAACACAATGAAGACAGTTTTAAAAATTCCCGAATAGAGAGTTTTAAATGTTGATTATTGGTGAGTTGACATTATTCCTTTTCATAGAAGTGACGTATAGAAGGAATAGAACATTTATTTTTCAATATAAATATTCCATGGAAGTTATGAGAAGTTTTGGAATGGAAAATTCCAAACAGATGAAGTATACATTTTCTACCTGGTTGAAACTATCAGGAGATGATGAAGGAAAGCTAGTTAATATCATAGAATATAGGAAAATCATTGGAATTCTATTTTATCTGATAGTGGCAAGTCTTGATAATTTATTTTCTGTATGCCATGAAGTGAGGTATTAAAGAAATCACAAGGAGAGCCACATGAGTGCAATATAAAGAATTCTTTGGTATACCAAGGGAATAATGGATTTTGTCCAAACGTATAATGAAAAATCTCAGCCAGAGTTATTGGGATATACAACTGTGGATTGGGCTGGTTAACCAAATGATAGGAAATAAACATCATGAGGTTCCTTTTATCTTGGAGGGTTGTATATTTCTTGGATAAGAAATAAACAAGATTACATTTCATGAAACACCAAAAAAGATGAATACATTGCTGCTACTCAAGCTTGCACACAACTATTGTGGATGGAGAAAAAACTTTTGGATATAGGAATTGAGGTGAAATATCTGATTGGAATCCACTGTGATAATTCAAGGGCTATAAATTATAAAACAAATCATGTCCATAACTCAAGGTAATAGAACATTGAAATCAAGTATCATTTTATCAAGGAGAAGGTAGAGCAGTTGTTTGTGAAGTCAGAGTATGTGCCTACAGAACGACAACTTATAGATATTTATATGAAGGCCTTACCCAAAGAAGCATTTGAAAGGCATCAAATGGCTTTAGGTGTCCATTCAAATTCTTTCACTTGAAAAAGTGTGGATATGGGACCCCCTCTCCCAGAGGTAAGATGTGTTTTTCCTTAATGTATTGATATGTGTTCTTTACACATTTGTAGACAACCTAGAAGTGAATTTTAGGTTTATTGGAAATGGGGGAGAACATGTAACTATTCCAAGGTATAAAATAAATGGGGAGAAGCTTTTAAGTGGAGTAGTGAGATAGGGGGAGCAACGAAATAGGGGGAGTTGTAGCTGAGATAAAGATAGAGTTGTTTTTTTGGGGGAGCTATAATATAGGGGGAGCATATAATCAGATGATGATTGAAGTGATAGACCAATGATTAGATATCACGACATCTTAAGTTCATGATGAAAGTAGTTTATTGGTATTAGTATGTTATAAATAATTTCTTATTAGTAAATAAGTGATTCATTGATGAAATTTTCATTATACTCTTGTTTCTCATGCTGAGAATGGCTCATGATGGCTTAGAGTATGGGTTGATTAAATCTTAGATCACTATTTAAATCTCATGAAGAAAATGGTTTTTGAATATGGAAGAATCTTTAAGTAGATACCAAAATGAAAATAATTGTTATGAGATGAGTTGTTAATAATCCTTAAGGGGATATTGTTGGTGAAAAAAACCTCATGGTGTCCTATAGGTATGTTTTGCGTGTGGTTGTGTTTGTTGACAAATCCAGATGATTGCAAATGAGTGTGGTTGGTATTTCCTGAAGAAAGGTTTTTATAGTAGCGTAGTTTTCTATTGTTTTCCAAATTTTTGGGCCTCAAAATCTGGTCTTTAATGTTGTAAAAGGAAGTATTTATTCATATTAGTGAACAGAAAAAAGAACATTGAAGAAATTATGCAATGTATGAGAACTGCGTATCACAATTAATGGACCACCTACCTTGTTCCATGAACAGTATGCAGAACAGTGGGAACAGTATGCTGGAGCAGTTCCTGAAACCAGAAATTGTTCACAATGATGGTTTTTGGCGAAGGTAGTGCAGTACATGGATGGATTGTCATCGGTAGAGGATATTGACCATGTATGCGCAAAGTTAGTATGTGGAATGCTTATGAATAGTGGTTCACTAGAAGGGTTTCGGTTTGCAGTGGCAAGCGGATCAGTATGCAGTAGTGGCTAGATTGAAAATTTGGAAAATCACGGGTTAACGGATTTTACTGATATCCTTTCCCATATAAGAATCACTAATTCCACCAATTACTATGAAGAAGGAATATCATTAGAACATATTTTTGATCCAGGATTTTGGGAATATATGAATGAGGTTTTTGTGGAATAATTTCATAGAATCTAATGTGTTTCATGTTGAAAAAACTCCATCGATGGTTTTTGTGAATAACTGTAACCCGCATAAGACAAGGTATGCAGAGGAGGAAGGGGCGGTATGCGGGTTATTAGCGAAGGAAGTCCATGAAAAATGTAATGTTCGCAGACATTGAGGGGTTTCACAATGCAGGTTCATTGAATCGATATGATATAGCGGTAGTTGTACACGGTGGTGAAGGCGGAGGAACTCTGCAGAAAAAGGGCGGTTCGTAGTAGCGGCTGCAATACATGGAGGAGGTGATCTACATACTAAACCAGGTACTCAGTACGTGGGGGAGGAATGCGATTTTCTATTATCACAAGGAAGATTTCGAAAGCTTAAAATCAAATTTTTAATGTATTTTCTAGTACCTAGAAGTACTAAGGAAGGTGGAATTCATCTGCAGGTGAAAAAGGTTCTTCAACAGAGCATCTACCTAAAGTTGAGGATTCAAGAATTCAAGTAAAATAAAGGGACCTACATGTCCATAATCTTTTTTTGACTTACCAGTATATAAACTATATCTGGATTATTTTCCAAAAGTAGTGAGTGAAAGAAGTGGAAGATGGTGACCCATTCCACCGGTAGTGAGCCAAAGGAAGACACATTGGAAGTGAACCCTTGGAATAAAATGAGTTGACCCTAAACATTGTAAAGGCAGTGAGACTGGGAATAGATGATTTATCGCAAAAAATATACTCATTACTGGTAGTGAGCCTTAGTGAAATTGGTACATTGAAACATTACCATTGTATGCTCCTTGGACATAGCCCAGCGAGGGTGAACCAAGTAAAAATTATCGTGTCATGTGACTGATTTCATATCTTTTTTTATATTTCTGCAGGAAGAAGAGAGAATAATGTTTTGTCTAACAATTAAACAAGATCTGAATAGGAGAAATTTTTAATCAATCATACCTTAATTCAACCCCCCCTCTCTGGGTATTCGACCTAATGGAACTAACATATTTTCTATAGAGGTGGTTATCATCGATTCATAAATATATATATATATTATTAAGATACATGGGTTTATCTTTTAGTTTGTGGATGGGGTTATGACTTTTGATACTCCACTTAGAATTTTAATGGCAGGTGTACACCTATGTAGGGAGTGCCCGTTGAAATTGGTGGGTGTCAATTTGGGTGGGATATTGTTTCTCTTGTGATGAAATGGATTTATATATTAATGAAGAAGGAATGGATAGTTTCTTATTAAGACTGTGTCAATCTCTATCAAATGAGGGTGACCATTACATCACCGGATTGAGGTTTCATTACACACATGTATGAATGGGATGTCCCAAAGAGCCAGGTTGGAGCGAAGCATCGTGGGATATGCATAATGACAACCCAGATTTCTAGTTTATAACTAGATGACCATGGAACACGTTTAAATGATTTTATTGAAGTAGATGGTAATTTTAGGTATGTTTTCCTTGAGGAAATTTTATGTGAACCGCTTAAGGGATAGGTTTAGTTTTATCGTGAAAGTACATGGAGCTACACCCAAATCCATTCCTACTTATAGGATGACTAATACAGAGTTATAGGAGATCAAGTGGTATATAGAGGACTTAGAAACAAAGGGTTTTATATGACCCAATAATTCTCAGTAGGATTGGGTTGTCCTTTTATGAAAAATGTATATGGAAACCTCAGGATATTTCTGTAATATCATAAATTGAAGAATTATATAGTTAAGAACTTTTATCCCTTTCCCTGAATAGATGATATATTCAACTATATTTGAGGAGAATGGGCATTCTAAAATATTTATTTGAGTTTTGGATAACACCAGGTACATTTTTTCTTACAGACATACTTCGTACAACTTTTTGTATTAGTTTTGTTCTATATGATTATTTTGTTGTGTAGTATGGCCTCAAGAACCTACCAATAGTTTTTATAGTGTTAATGAACTGAGTTTTCCATCCTTATCTATATTCATTTGTGGCTGTATTTGTGGACTATATCTATTTGACCAATATTGATAGAAAATCATTAATGTTTATTGAAAACAAATTTACTCTTCAAGATGCATAAGATTAACATCTCGGGTTAAATTATCATTGAATCAGGAGTATCAATTGACCCAGATAAGTTAAGAGATGTAGTTTCCTAAGAGTATCCAAATAACATCATCGATATATGAATTTTTGTGGAGATATAAAGATATTACATGTGTTTCATACATGAATACACATGATTAGCAGTACCTCTTACAGTCATTACTAATAATGTTTAGAATTTTTTATCGTCAAGTATCCATGAGACAAATCTTTATGTAGTAAAAGGGAGGATGACTTCAGTTCTGGTCCTGAATATTATTGTGATGTGTGGATGCTATGATGGGTATTATGATGAATCTGGTATTGATCTAGGATCCATTATGATATAGGATGATCAAGTCATGGAATACATGTCTCTTTAGTTGATGCCACATGAGAGGGATTACCCAATTCATGATCTCATGTTAGATACCATTGTTCATGGATTGTACTATTGGATGCATTATTTAATGGGAGATCATTTTGTGTTGTGAACATACCACAAAATAATTAATTGTATATTTAAACAACATGGATTGAATTTGTGGAAAGGATGGTAGGTAGAGTGCCAACCATATTTTTACTTATATCTTGCATGTATTCCTGGTAAAGGTAATGCAGTTTCTCAGGCACTAAATAGGTTGACTCATATACAAGTAGTTCAGGAGGGCAGTAGTGAGTGTATCGTATGGTCGGACTCTATATGATGAACATGGAGGTCAACGACGGCCATGGACATACTTTTACCTCAACCTTAGCAGTCAATTACACTCTTCATTATAAAGTTTGGATGATACAATTATCTAATGCTAAGGGCCTTTCCCGGTAGGAGAGTGTAGAAAGTGAGGTCTTCCCTTCTAGTTATACATTGTGTGAAGATGAAATTCTATATATTCTTTATCATGTTTGGGTTTCAGTAGACATACGTGAGGAGATAATGTGAGAGTTTCATGCCTTATTTTGGTAGTACATATTAACATTACCATGATGTTAGTGACTTGAACCATCATTGTTGGTGGTAGGGGATGATATAAGAGGTATATTTTTTTGTATAGAAGTGTTCCACCTATTAGTAGGTGATGGAAGAAGACTAGTGACCATATATAATTTTATAGTAGTTACCTATTCCCATGTAGAAATGGGAAGATGTCGCAATGGGTTTTTTAACTGAGTTGTTTAGGTCTCCTCATGGTAGTGATGTTTTGTTGGTTTTTTTGTGAAGTCTAAATTTTTTTTACCATATCATACCCATCAGGATGACCTTCTCATTCAATGAGGTTGGGAGACTCTACATCTGTGAGATTTTGTGCATTCATGGGGTTACCAAGATTGTGGTATCAGATATGGATTCCATGTTTACACAATGGTTTTCGAAAGGCATGTAGAAGGAATTGGGTACACGAGTGCTTCTGAGCATGACATACCAACCTCATAGTGATGTCCAATTAGAAGGAACTATTAATGTTGTGGATGACATGATTAGATCCCACATAATTTATTTTGGGGGCTCTAGGGGGAGGTGAAAACCCATAGTTGATGTAACCTACAACAATATCTATTTGAAGAGTATAGAGATGGAAAATAATGACGTTGTATACAGTGGGACATGATGATCTCCGTGGTTCTAGTTAGAGGCAGGAGAGGTGTAACTTCTTTGATCGTATCTTGTGAAGGCGACTTCATTGTAGGTCATGTTGATTCAAAAATGGATGGATACCACCATTTTAGGGAAAAAAATTATGCTGATCATCATCAATTAACTTTGGAGTTCGAGGTTGGGGTTCAGGTCATTTTACGATTCTCATCGAGGTAGGTACACAAATTGATATGGAGACATGGTATGCTTTCAAAATAATATTTCAGCTCGTTCTATCTTTTAGAGAGAGTTGGGCTCGTATCCTATATGTTATAGTTACCCAAGAGGTATAGATCCATATATGGAATCTTCTATGTGTAATATACATTCCATTATCACTCATACACATCTCACAATCTATAGTAGGATGAGTTTGAGATTTAGGTTGATTCGTCCTTTGGGGAGCATCCTATTCATATTGATGACAGAATAAAAATGGATCTATGATGAAAGTAGGTTCCTCTATTACGAGTGATATGGTAGCAAATTAGTTTTTTGGATGAGACATTGGAGTGGTGGACATGGAACTTGGGTAGTATCCAGAGTTATTCTCAGATGATTCATGACCACCCTTGGAAGAAAAATTCAAGGATTGATTGCTTTAAGAGGGAATATTTTAAGATCCCAAGTTTTCCTATGAGTTAAAATCTTTTGAAAAATATTTTAAATTTGTTATTTTCACATAATATAAATTACTGATGAGGTCACAAAAGTTTTAGGGTTGTCCATGTATTTTTCAAAGCCTAGAGACTTAATTTTCTGGAAAAAACATCTAAGCCACATTGTTAGTTGAAACCATGCACCTAGGCCACATGGTTTGGTGTAACCCAACGGGGTTGAATAGAGAGAATTAGGTTGCATAGATTGAGGAAACTATTCCACCTAGGTAACACACCCATGCGGGGGAACATGAAATTTTTAGTAGTGGCCAAAAGCACCGTCATCGCCTGGTTTGTCTAACAGTTCACCATGACCCCATAGAGTTGACATGGGACATGTGATTATTGAATATTTTGAGCAATGTTATCCATACCATTCTCATTAACCATGTGAGGTCCCTCTTGATGTTGATAAGGGGGTATGGTTGGTTCAATTTTTGGCCAACCGTGCAATCTAGATAAAGAATGGGAAATGTGCATTTTCCCCTTGATCACTAAAAAATCAAAACCCACTTTCAATTTCCCTCCTCTAATAGATATATTCTCCACCCTTTTCTTACTTCAATCATTCTACGATTATTTGGAGTGGATTTTTCATCTAAACTCAACATTGAGAGTTGATCATATCATTGGATCTGCACGGCTAATTCTCTATTCATCTTGTGTCATTCAATGTTTTTCTTCATACTAAATGAGTTATTTATGTGTATGATAATATGAATAGTTTACCTGGAATTAAACCATTTATTCAATTTCTCTGTATCCCTCTTGAGTTATTATTATATACTGTATGAGTTTTCTTCCACGAATATATGGTTGGTGTTTTATAACATTCACTCAAAGGTTGATGTTATATATGCCAATATGTCATTGTTCTATGCACCCGTCATTATGGAGTTGACCCTAAAATTATTTTAATAACATTATTTAAATAATTATAATCTAATTAGGTTTCCCAATTAGTACATATTTAAATTTTGAGGGTTTTAGCCCCATCATAGGCCACCCATGGGGTGTCTCATTCCATATTCCATATTTTATACCACATCATTAGGTGATTGTGATCTCACCACTTATTTTGGATGAAATAATAATCATAATTGAATTGAATGAATGGATTATAAAATATCATTCCTCTTTCTTATGTTTAAACTGGTTATTTGTTTAATTGGGAAATTTGGAAATGAGTTAGGTGAAATAATGGATAGTGATTGGTTATGAAATGGTTAATGAATTGATTTATGAAATGATAATAGTAGAGGATGTCATGTTTGACAACCTTTTATCTTGATTCTATAATATACCATGGATATTTATAGTCCATCAATCCATTTAAATTATGGTAGTGGATTCTTGGATCAATTTTTCACCCCAGATCACGATTCCCTAAGAATCCATGTTCAATGTGACACCTTGGATCTAGCTTTCTTAGACTATCTTTGAACATGGGTTGTGGCCATGATCATTTTACACAACACAATTCATTACTGAGTTTCCATTGATATATTCCATGGATTCAACATGGGTTACTTGTTCTTCTATACATTAGTTATGTCCCTTCATGGACTTCCACTAGTTTACATGACATGGGCTGTGGTGGATGCTGACACTTGATTACATTTCATGGACACTATGGATATTTTTTCTATTATCTAAAGATACCCATGGTATGTGAATTTGATTTCAGTTTTAAGACTTGATAGATTCACACAAACATGTTTATACATTATAGTAGCCTATGATTATATATTCTTAATTATTATTCATAGGGATCTAAGATTAGCTGGACATGATCATATATCCATTGACACTTCATCTGCAATACTATTATGCCTTTGGTTTGGTTCACAATTATTAGGATAATATACATACACCAATAATGTAATAGAAACCATTGGTGGTGACCCAATTAGTGTTATCTCACACACTATTTAGGACGTTGTTGGGTACCTATACATACATAATCTATGAAGGTAATGACATGAGATAACACCCACTTTATGACGTTTGACGTGATCATTTATTTGGAACATGGGATCACATGACCGATCGATTCTGATGATTCTATATGGATATTGTTCCTTATGATCTTTTCTATTTTGATTCATTTATTTTACTCGATGTGTGCATCCATGTATTCTCTGCCTTTTTATTGAGATGCATGACATGATCATTATATTGTACATGAAACTATTTTTGGATTTGATATTTTTACATTATTATATTTGTTACTATATAAATTGATATATATTATGATTTCACTTATTTAATTATTTGTGATACCAATATGTTACTATGGTCATGAGAGTATAGTCTCCCCACTATACCACAGTAGACCCACACTGCTAGTTTGTAGGCTTTGGAATACAGGGAGGCACACTTAAGGCCATGTGATCTACTATATCAAGGAACATTTTAGTGGCTCAGGGTTCGGGATGTTACAAATATGTAGAATTTAGTTCCCTTGATCTATCCAGCTGGATTCAGCGAATTAATCAATGGGGCATAGTGTTTAGAGGAGACAATGAAGTGGAAAAAGAAAATTTTTCAACCACCACGTCTATTTATAGAGTCAATGCCTAAAAGTAATGAAATATTTATTAAAGTTAAATCTATAGAACATAAAATGATCAATATCAAAGTGGTCCCAAAGAAAAAACCCTATAAATACAGGATTCTTATAATAATGATTCATAGGGATCCCATGAAGGTAATATGAACATTATATTTGAAGGTTAAGATTATAATATATACTAATTTTGAAATAGTAATGTTAAATAATTAAAAATATTATTATAACAGAAATAACCTTTATCAATAATTATTAAATTTTAATGTTTTATGAGGAAGATATAAAGGAACGTGTAAACTATTTCCACCACCATAGGTTCATTGTAAATAACACCCAATATTTAATTTACATCATAGAATGGATCTAGAAGATGGTTCATTATGAAATAGTGTTATTGGGATATCCTAAAGCACATATTACCTATGTTTCAACAACTGTATATAATGATAAATTTAATATGTAATTGAAACAAGGTTTTAATTGAGATTAAAAAAATATAGATTTTTATCTATCCTAAAATATTAACTCTCTATTGCGTGAGATAATTCATGAATGAATGAATTATTCAACACTTTATCTATTGAATTCATACACTCTAGTGGATATATCAACATAATATCTCTCTATTACTCAATAGATAAAGTTCCCAAATATTATGGTTATTAAGGAGAAAATATAGTTCTAAATTAGTTCAATATTCTCATGGATTTCATTGATAGTGCATTGAAAAGAAATTACAATGACCAATAAGTGCTAAGGGAATTTTATAATGAAGAATGATATTTTCCTCTGTCAACATCATCATATTTTTCGAACACCAAAATGATCATAGGGATGAATAATTCCCTCAATATCATATTAATACCTTTAACCAATTCATTAAAGATAGTGTAACACATTACATGGGAACATGTGGTCTCGTAGGTGATATCCTGTAAAATGGTATATTCTATACACAGATTAGAAGGCATGAAATTCCATGGGATCATCAAGAGTAGCTATTTTCTATCGGTACCTCTAGTGAAACTCATATTCTTATTTAGCTGGTCAACCACCTAGATGACTCAAAAACATACAACCATTGGAAAAATTCACTGAGTACCAGCCTTGAACCTCCATAATAGTATGTAGGGACCTATAAAATTTTATTCACAGAATAAACCCTTATTAATATTAGTATAAAAATGAAAGGGATGTATATTATGTCCAATCACCTAACCAGTATCACAAATCATCTCTCAATCCATGATGGAATTCATTTTCAAATTGAACTACAAGTGGATCTAACGATCCATTAGAATTGAGATTAAAGTGGATTCTGCTGAAATATATCATGTAGATGAAGGAAATAATTTTTGATTCCAAATCTCAATCTCCTTTTCAATGGAGGATATGAGAGAATTTATTCCAGGACATATACACACCTTATATGTTTCACATAAGATCAATGGTGTCGATGATCACTAATTCCTTGTGGATAATGGATTTGAATCCAATATTACACTATCTTATATGATCCACCAACTATGATATATAGAATATGATCTATACATATACAATATATAATATTTTGGATCTGATAAGAGAGATAAATAGGAAGATAAGAAATATCGATTAAAATAATGAGTTTAAATATTTGGCATCGAATGGATTGAATATATTTGTATCCCATGACACTGTTTTCAAGGCCTAATTACGTAGGCCCTATATAAACCTTTTTATTGTTTTTCTTTCATCAAATCAATAGTGTTGACTGTACTCCCATGGTGCTTGTGTAGGGGTTATCCATGATGATGCTCCCTTCTCCAATTCTAGTGAGACCGACTACATTACCATAAGGTATAAGAAAAGGTGAATAAATATGCATCATATCAAAGGAGATAAAAATTTCAACAAACCCAATGATCTTATATAAAATTCAACGAATCCAAGAGACAATATAATGATATATTTTTAATACATATCTATTATTTGGAGGAAACAATTATAGGTCTCTGAAAACCCTTCGTCATGATAGAGTTAAAGGAGTGATCCTTTATCATATACTTCTATTATATAGTATTGGTGAGTCCAAATATGAAGTCTAAATATCTCAAAAAGCATCAAAATTTTCCCCTATGAACATTAACTAAAATCATTCATGCGGATATGGGTGATTAGGATTCAATAAGAATAATATGATTGATCCACATTGTATTGATGTGTTTCTTTAACTGTGTAAGGGAATATTGTTACGAATTGGGGATACCATCATACATAAACATGGTTTTAATAGAACCATAATTTCATATAGAGGAAGATTATGATGCCTCATATCCATCTATGACAATGGATTTATATAATTACGTAATGCCAAAATTATTTCATGATAAAGTGATGAACTTATCCTATTATTCCTTTTAAGAGGGAGTTTATAACATCATTGATGAGTTAATATTAGTGTAACTTGTTACCATGGAATATTTTACTCTAAAATTGATCAGATCCATTATCCCTAATCTGATGAATAGAGGTTTTATTTTATGTTCTTAATGAAACACGATAATGTATTGGTGTACAATTATAAGGAAATCTACGGGTTAATCCATAGGTTACCATTCAATATCTGAGACATACCATCAAAATAATTTAATATATAATTCCACTGAGAAAGTTACCCTTTCCCAAAATTCAACTATTGATGCAGAAATTAACATGTGTTTCAGCACCAACAATTTCAGGGAGGTCATATACCCCAAGTTGTTGGACAACATTATTTTATTCATTGAGTTTTCGAACAAAAGTACTCTTTTATTTTAGTCCCCCTCAACCATGGATGGATACTATAGAAATAATGAAGTTTGGATGGACTATAAATATTATGAGGTCATTATATTTAAGTAAACATAGGGAATGTATTGTCAATTGTTGATTCCCTTTCCTGTTTGATGCACTTCAGAGAAACCCGTTAGCAACTATACATCATATCTTTAATACCATTTTGGTAGGGATAAAGGAATCCTCCTTGGATGACTTAGTGGTCCAATATTGGGATCTCCATGATCATCATAGTGATATTGGGGAAGTTTTAACCATAATAGACGCCCAAAATCTAAAGTGAAACCCATTGAAATTTACATTTGTTGTCACATATAGTAAATTTCATTGATTCAATATCCAGTACATAAGAACCAATATTTTGAATGGGAAAATAATGGCCATTATTAAAATTCCCAATCAATGAAATTTTTGAAATCTAAGAGGTTTTTTTCCTACATAAATCCATTAAATTTTATCCTCAACCATCATAACCAAGATGGGTGAATGGTGTTATGGGATGTGATCATTTAAAAATGTTTCATCAAATTATTAAGATATAAGTCTATCAAGGGAAAAGAATTGGTTGGTTTAATTTTCATGAAGACAACCCCATAGGATTATCCCTTGTATATAATGTTTCTTGATGACTCAATTATCTATACCTTTAATGTGGTTCCATTCTATGAAATAAATTTTATTAGTTCCATGTAATTCTCTATGAGGAATAGAATGGAAGACTCAAAATTCTATAAGCTCATCGATATAGATTTCCTAGCCTCACCGTAAAAAGAACTATTATTATACTCATTACTCATTTTACATGGGTGAAAAATCAATGTTGATGAATACCAAACTAATATAAGAATTTGAGTTAGACCGTAAGATCAATTTTTGTAACACCCCATGATTTCATAGTATGTCATCTCTTTAAAGTATTTCAATAGCTAGCGCTACACAAAACACTGAGTTTGAGCGCACCAAGACTTAGCAAACTAGACGTTCAAAAAGCAGTTATAAATAGTATTAACTTCATTTTGAATTTTATATTCTGAATATTATTTTAACATCCATATTATGTGTTTCTTAGACAGAATATAAGAACAAATTCAATTTTTCAGATAAAATAAGTATTTATCAAAAAAATGAAATTTTAACACCTTTTAATGGAGAACCCTTTTTAAATCCAATATTTTACACTTTCTTAAATGAAATTTCACAAAATAAACTTCTTCTCTAGAATTAGGACATAAAAATTTAGTTTGGATAAATTTTTGGTGTTTTTTTGAGAACTTTTATATTTTGATTAATAGTAAAAGATACTAAAGTTCAATTGAAAACAAATTTTTTAATCCGAATAATTTATAGGGATAAATTATACATTTTAATGGTTTTGAAGTATGATTAGATTATATTTTTATCATTTAATCCAATATTGGTCATTGGATGTTATTTCACATTTAAATTGGACATAACCACATATCAATCATTAGATAGTTTTTACTTCTTAAAATCCCATTTTCTGGTTTTGACAAAAGGAATTAATTTTAAATAAATTATTGAAACTACAATTTTTTTGAATTTGGTAAAATAAATTTCATTTTTGAATTTAGGATTTCAAAATTAGGTTTGGAATAATTTTTGGTATTTTTTTTTAAAATTTCAATTTTTGATGAATAGTGAAAACAATGCGTTATTCTTTAAAACTAAATCTTTATTTAAATAATTATTTTTACAGATAAAGATATTTTTTAAGTAAAAATAGATATATAATACCTATATTAATCCAATTTAATTAATAGGAGTCATTTTATAATATGATTAGATATATAAAATTTTATTGAATTTTTTAACGTCTTTTACCCAACTTCTAGGCACATTTGCAAATTTTCATAAAACATAATTTCACCACTTCTCTGAATTTAATTTTAAAAATTCAATAGATATGGTTGACATCATTAGGTAAAATTTGGTTCATTAAGATGAAAATAAATTTTGGTGAATAGTAACTTTTGAATTTTATTTACCACAGTTAAAAGTAAATAGGGAAATTAATGGTAAAAATGATATTATAATTACCCTAACACATGTACTAAATATATTGGATAAGTGTATTTATTCCAAATTCAACCTTATAAATAAAATATGATCCTTTTTGATCCACTTGGATTAGATTGGGACATTTATTATTATTTTATTTAAAGAAGTGTTAAAAGTGTTCAATTTTAGTTTTAATAACAAAAAAATTTTAATATAGGGTTATACATAAGATAATTACACCTATAAGTATTAATTAGAATTCTAAAAATATTTACTACATCATGGAATTTTATTTATAATTTTTAGAACTTAAATAATTAAATTTATTAATGACACAATGATGATAAAAAAATTACCTTATTAATGAATGAGTAAAATAATTTATATTATAAATATAAAAATAAATGTAAATTGTCACTTTTGATTCATTAATAGATTTTTTTAGGTTACCATGCCATTTTAGGGTTGTTATAATGTATTTTTGTTGCAATAATATGGTTTTTTTACTTTCACAAAAACCAAACACTAAATAGTGTCAAAATTGACAAAAATGACTTTTAAAACAAATACTATATTATTATATAATTTAATATTCCTAAAAATATAATGTTTGGACAAAGGACTTATATAATAATATATGAGTCATTAATAAACCAATTGAGGTTCTCCTGGCATTTTATTGTATAATTACTAAAATTTTAATATAAAAATACACGAGGACATGGTAAAAGCTAAACCATTTGACTATGAGTTAAATCTTTAAGATAAGATTAATATGGTGTCCTAAACTAGTCTAAAACCTGTTGGTTTAGAGTATTTCCACCCATTACGACATTATCATTGAAATAAATCCATTTTGAGCCATTAGAAACCGAAAATGAGTTTATAATAAAATAATATTTCAAACGTTTCCTAAAGTGTCCCTCACCTCTCTTAAAATAGGGTACTTCGCCTTCTCTTAGTTTCACACATCCAAAGCCACTTGGCTCAGCCATCCTCGACTCAAATATCCTCCCAAATATCATCACATTAACCTAGTTGTCTTACATTGATCATAATTCCAACCTAATTATCCCTTTTGACAAAATCAAAAGGAAGCACCTGATAAAGAGGTAATAATTTCATATCCTCTTTCAATGTTCATTTCTTCTTCCACTTTATATTTAATTGTTGTTTACATACCAAAAAAATAATTTTATTACCTTATACATACTTTAATGTTGTAATAAATATTATACAACCATATTGGTTATTCTATCCATCCTATGAATAGAAAAATCACCATACATGCATACACACAACTGACCGTCTCCATGTAATGGTGTTGTATGTTATTCAACACTTCATTATATGGATGTGTATAATAATGAGTATAATTTAAGTAAATAATAAATATAACATTTTAATGATTCTGTATATATGATATTCCACCATATTAAATACGATTTCCCTATAAAATAGACTGATATTGTCACTCGTGCGTACGTACGGATTACCATTCCCAAGAACGCGATGAGATTCATTTCCCATCATAAATATTCATGTATAATTTTCATTTTTTGAATATAAATAATGTTTAATTAGTTAATATAATTATGTATATGGATAAAATACATCATATCCATAACAAACATGGCTTGTGTAACAAAACATATAAAGGAAAACAAATCAATTAACACCCGAAACTATGATACTTCTAAAACTGTATTAATAATGAAATATTAGAAGATAATATATGATATCATATTTTTGTATTTGGTTATTGTATAATTTTATAACAATTATTTAACTATTATACAGGAGGTTAACATATTGTTGACTAAGTAAAAGTACAAGGTAAGGTTTAATTTTACAATCTCTTTATTTATCGGAGGTTGTTCAAATGTAAGTATCTACTGGGGCTTCTTTATCACCCACATCCGTGTTTCATAAAAATGTATTTCAAAACATTTTTACTATTTATTATAATATGGGTTAAATTCATTTATACCCTTTTTTGACTTTTTTTAAAATGTTTCGAATGGAATTTTTTTGTTGTTTTCCAAACCAGGTACTTTATGAACTTTTCAACAAATAATGGTAAGAATGTTTTTAACTTATACGGAAGGTGCAACTATTTTACACGGTTATAAAACATTCAAAGCTTTCCATACAAGAAAAAAAGAATATTTTAAAAATAAATATCTTTTATTAAAAAATACATGGATTTTATATAATTTCAAAATAGAAAGGGATATTTATCTCAAATATTTTTTATTTCATCTTTGTCAACATCCTTTGATTGATCTTACACATGTTTGAAGATGATTTATTGTCATAAAATCTTCCATATTGTGTTGAAGGTTTTGTGATATTTTTGAATGTGTATGTTTTATATATATACCATTAATGGTTTATGGTTAAAGTATTCACATTTCATATGCTATTTTTAATACAAATGTTTATGTTATGCTTCAACATTTTCATATGAGGAATGAATTGGTCATAGTATATGACAGGTGGTGCTTTCTATAGCCTCTCGATGCATTGATAGGTTTCATGAGACAAAATGGTGTCTTGGCACAAGGCCTTGAAAAAATATTTTTTGTAGTCTGGGCATGAGGCGCTGACTATGTGGTTATGATGTACGATATTATATATTCCATCATTTTGAAATTAGTTATTGATATTACATGTTATTATTCAACAAGTAGAATATCCATGTGAATAAGTAAATAAAATTATTTGATTTATATTTTCCATATTATTATTAAGTTTATGTTTAAAAGGATTGTGTTTTAGTCTTATACATTGCCTTAAATGTTTATGCTTATTTGTTATAGTTTTCGCTATATTTTTATCCTTACTCAGCCTCTGATCTCACCCCTTTCTTATGTTTTATTTTTCATAGGATGTGAAGATGTATATTATGATTAACCTATAGGGATAGGACAAATTATATGAGTATGTTCAAATGGGACACAATCTTGTTTTTCCATTTCGGAATTTAATGTATAACTTATGTTTGAATCTAGTACTTCTATGGATAGTAATCTAATCGGTCTTTTGAGACTTGATCTCTTGTGATCATGTCAATGTTATTTAATAATTCCCAACTCTGGATAACTATAGACAGGGAATTATAGTTGGAATCAGAGAATGTTTAGTACAAACCTTGGAAACTAGATTTAGATAAACTCTGATTAGATAACATTACCCTAAGATGGACTTTGAGGATTAGTATAGAATAACATTAAAAAAATTTAGTAGTGTAAATATTGTGTGTGTTTTCAATGAAATTACATCACAGTCTAGATACAAACTGGTAGAGGTGGCTCTGTCATAGATGTACCTACGAGTGAAAACTACGAAAAGGAGCTTCATGCTTGACTCGATATAACCTTGTACACGACAACATGCCTTGCTACAATATTGGTATTGACACTCTTGGGGGATATTCTTAGGATAATTAACACTTTCTTTAAAAACCATTATGAAGAATTTTTGTGTAAATACCTCCTCAATGGAAACATTTTTATGATTATAGATTATATGCATAAACTATTCATTTTATGTTAGGTATTTAACATGTTGGTAATTATTCATTGCTATTCATAGACTAACCTAGTGTATGTCATTGTTTAGAAATGGTACCTAGTAGAAGGAATGAGAACTCCATCAATACTTATGATCCAAAGAGTAAGAAGGATCATATCTTTCATGGTATTAATCCCACATTTACAAGGTAAATAGTCTCCCGTGTATTATCATCATATGAAGAAATATAATTATGTGTTAATAAGATAAGTAATGAATTTTGTCAGTCCTATGGCTTTGAAGGGAATCTAGAGAAGAAAAGGATGATAGAGATAATGATGGATAAAGGTTATAAGGGATAGAAGGATTTACCCATATGTGATTACTCTAGAAAGAATCACCTTGGTAAATTCTTGAAGGGAATGTGAGTTTGTTATAAGTGTGGAGAAAGTTATCACTTAGAACGTGATTAAAAGGGTAAGAAAAAGGTTTCAAATGTACAATGGGCCATCTACAAGGAGTTGGGACAATAAATGAATCAATGTCACAATCATTATAGTATACCACAAACGTAGCTATTGGATAATAATCAAGTTATGATACTACCGCAGATGAAGAGGATTAATTAGTGTTCTCATAATTTTATTAATGAATTGTCTCATTTGAGTGTTGTGTCAATGATTTAATGGTTATATTAATTATGGAAATAAATAAGGATTATAGTACAGTACTATTTCATTGGGGATTTGAGATGATATGGTACTTTGAAAAGTGACATAATATCAAGTTAAACTTTTTAGAAAATACACGGTTGAAGGAAAGATAGACATTAATATGGTCTTGATACTGAGGATGTGTTTTTGGAATAGAGATTGTTGATTTGGATAAATTATATTTTATATTCTAGACTACCTTGGAAGTGATTAATGGTTTTTTATTCCATCATTATTGGAGTATTCAATTTTTTTGATATAAGGAATATATCTAGTATTCTATAAGGAATAAAGAAGAATGAATGTAATCAATATGGTTTTATGGTAATTTAGGGTGTCACCATGTTTTAAGTGGATACATGATGAAGGTACTCACAAGTTATTATATTGAAAAAATAGACCTTCATTATGTTATATTGACCTTCCTTATAAATTTTTGAACAATGATTATGGACACAAGTATAATGTATAAGTCTAAAGGTTGGAATGGATTAAGTTGGAATTTGGATACAATGGTTTTACGATAAAACATTTCTTATGATTTTTTTTGGATTTGATTTTTTAAAAGGACATCCCGAAGGTCAGGTGACAACCTATCATGTCTGGCAAGGCCGTGAGACTTGAAGCCACAACCGAAGGGTGACAAAGGTACATCACCTGCAACTAGCCTATGTAATGTGCTGTTTTGTATAATGTGGTTTTTTAAATGATCTAATATATTAATTATAAATTCATTTTTTTGAAACCCTATATGATTAGGATAAAATATAATATTTTTGAGTTCTATTATATTTTAGAGTGAAAGATTTGTTTGTAGTAGAAATTAGTTAAAGGATGGAACTCTATTTGTCACATATTTTTTTTCTTATTCCATGAAGAAATTAATTCTTAATCATTATGGAATGTATCTTAAAACTCAAATTTTTTTATCCTAATAATTTATGTTTTGATAAAGAAATTATATTTTAAGTCATCATAGATTTATGGATTTGAGGCCCATAATTTTCTATTTACTATTTATTGGTTTGTGATTGATGACCTCAATTAATCCCTAAAAATATTTACCTTTTCCTCAAATTATTTGTCTCATATTTCCACATATGATCTCCAATTCAAAATCCTAATTTGGTGGTGACTTTTTCATTTCCCTTTCACTGTTATTAAGACTAAATTTTTTTAACCATATTTCCGATGTGGGTTTTCCACAATGGTATTTTCTATTTTCAAATGTTTATTTTTGAAGAACAATTTAAAATTTCTAGGATGCAATTTATTTAAGGAGGGGTAGTGTGACACCATAGTATCTCATTTTACAAAATCTATTTAATGTAATTCAATATCTTGCGCTACACCCAACACCGAGTTCAAGCGCACAACGACTTATAAAACCAGTCATTCAAAAAGTAGTTATGAATAGTATTAACTGAATTTTGAATTTTATATAATGCATAAAATTTTAACATCCATATTATTTGTTTCTTATAAATGATATAAGAACAAATTTAAATTTTTAGATAAAATATGCATTGTTATAAAAATGAAATTTTACCACCTTTAAATGGAGAACCATTTTTAAATCCAAAATTTGACACTTTTATATAATCAATTTGACAAAATACTCTCCTTATTTAGAAGAGGGACATAAAAACTTATTTTGGATAATTTTTTGGTGTTTTTTTGATAACGTTCATATTTAGATGAATAGTGAAAGATATTAAATTTTAATTGAAATCAACTTTTTTATTAAAAATAATTTATAGTGTTAAATTATAAATATTAATGGTTTTAAAGTATAATTAGATTATATTTTTATCCTTTAATCAAATATTGGTCATTAGAATTAATTTCACATTTAAATTGGACATAAAAACATATTAATCTTTTAACAGTTTTTACCATAGTTAAAAGTAAATAGGGTAATTAAAGGTAAAAATAGTTTTATAATTACCTTAACACATGTACTAATTCAATTGGATACGTGTATTTCGACCAAAATAAACCTTTTTAATCCAATATTATCCTTTTTGATCCACTTGGATTAGATTATGACATTTATTATAATTTTATTTAAAGAAGTGTTAAAAGTGCTAAATTTAAATTTTTAACAAAATTGTATTTAATATTGGCTTATTCATAAGATAATTTTGACTATAAGTATTCATTAGAAAGCTAAAAATATTTCCTAATTCATGGTATTTTATTTATAATTTTTATACCATAAATAATTGAATTTATTTATGACACAATGTTGATATAGTAATTACCTTATTAATGAATGATTATAATAATTGATATTATAAATAACAAAATAAATTTAAATTTGTGCTTTTGATGAATTACACACATTTTATAGGTTACTATGACATGTAAGGGTTGGTTTAATGTTTTTTTTTGAAATAATATTTTTTTTATCTTTCACAAAAACCAAATACTAAATAGTGTCAAATTTGACATAAATGAGTATTAAAAAAAATACTACATTATTAAATAATATTATATTCCCAAAAATCTAATTTTATGATAAAGGACATATATAATGATATATGTGTCATTAATGAACCAATTTAGGTTCCCTTTTAATTTTATAGTATGATTATTAACAATTTAATATAAAAATACTAGAAGAAATGGTAAAAGCTAAACTATTTAACTACGAGTTAAATTTAAAATATATGGTTAATATGGTGACTTAACCTTGTCTAAAACCAATTGGTTTAGATGATTTCGACCCATACCCACATAATCCTCTAGAAAACACATTTGTAGTCATTAGATAGTGAAAATTATTTTATAATAAAATAATATTTCAAGATTTTCCTAAGGCGCCCATCTCCTCTCTTATAAATGGACACTTTCCCTTATCTTAGTTTCACACATCCAAATCCATTTGTCTTGGCCAAACCTAACTCAAATATCCTCCAAAATACTCTCACCCTAACCTAGGGGCCTTACTTTGATCAGAATTCCATTCTAATTAGCCCTTTTGATCAAATCAAAAGGAATCACCTGAAGAAGAGGTAATAATTTCATCACCTATTTCAAAGTTCATTTATACTTCCACTTCCCCTTTCTTTGTTGTTTCCATACCAAAATAATTACACCAGTAACTTCTACATACTTTGATTTCATTATAAATATTGTACAATAATATTCATTATTCTATCCATCCCATGAATGACAAAGTTACCATACGTGCGTATGTATGGCTTACCCTCTCCACATCGTAATGTAATATGTTATTCGACACTAAATTATTTTGATGGGTATAATAATGAGTATAATTAAGGTAAATAAAAAATATAACATGTTAATTATTCTATATATATGTTAAACCATCCAATTACATATGATTTCACCATTAATAAAATGATATTTTCACTCGTGTGTACATTCGGATTTCCGTCTCAACGAATGAGATGAGATTCATTCCCCATCGTAACCATTCAAGAATAATATTCATTTTATGATTAAAAATAATTTTTAAGAACTGAATATCATTATGTATATAAATAAAATACATAATATCCATAATAAATATGACTTATGTATCCAAACATATAAAAGAAAACTAATCAGTTAACACCTGATACAATGATTCTACTGAAATATTATTAACAAAGAGATATTAGAATATCATATATGATATCATATTTTTGTATGTGGTTATTTTATAATTTAATAATAATGATTTCACTATTATAACGAAGATTAATGGACCCTCGACTAAGGAAAAGTACAAGGTAAGGTTTAATTTTACAATCTCTTTATTTATTCGAGGTTGTTTAAATGTAAGTATCTACTGGAACTTCTTTATCATCCACATCCGTGTTTCTTAAAATTTATTTCAATTTTTTTACTATTTCCTATAATATGGGTTAAATTCATATATACCCTTGTTTTAATTTTTATAAAATTCATTGAAATGAATATTTCTATTGTTTTCCAAACAAAGTACTTTATGACATTTTTGACAAATTAAGGAAAGAATGATTTTTTAACTTATATGGAGGGTTTGACTATTTTCACCCTTTATAACTCCTTATAAGCTTCCCTTACAATATTATAAGAATATTTTCAAAATAAATGTATTCTTTTATAATTATGTGAATTTTAAATGATTTCAAAATAGAAAGAGATATTTCACTCAAATAGTTTTGATTTCATCTATGTCAACATCCATTGATGGATATTACACATGTTCGAAGTGGATTTGTTATGATATAATCTTTTTTATTGTATTTAAAGTTTTGTGATATGTTTGACTATGGATGTATTATATTTATACTATTCATGGTTTATGGTTAAAGTATTAACATTTCTTATGCTAGTTTTAATATTAATATTTATATTATGTTGAAACCTTTTCATACAAGGAATTCATTGGACTTAGTAAGTGATGGGTAGAGCCCACTATAGCTCCTCGATAAATCGGTAGGTCTCATGAGAAAAACTAGTGTCTTAGCACACATCCTTAACAAAATATTATTTGTAGTCTTGGCATGAGGCCTTGACTATGTCGTTATGATGTCTGGAATTATGCATTCCATCATTATGAAATTACCTATCGAAATTACATGTGATTATTCAAGTTATAGAATATCCATGTGAATAAGTAAATGGATTTATTTGATTTATATTTTCCATATCATGCTGATGTTTAAGTTTTAAATTATTTTGTTTTAGACATACACATTGCCTTAAATGTTTATGCCTATTTATAATAGTTTCGGGAATATTTTTATCCTTACTAAGCATCTGAGCTCACCCCATTCTTTTGATATCTTTTTCCCAAGATGTGAATATGTATATTATGATTAACCTGTAGGGTTAGGCCAAATTGATATGAGTTTGTTCAAAGGGGAAAAATTTGGTTTTTCCATTTCATAATGTAATGTAAAACTTATGTATGTATCTAGTAATTCCAAGGAAACCTAACTAATCCGTGTTTCAAGACATAATCTCTTGTGATCATGCCAATGTTATGTAATAATGCACTGACTTTGGGTATGTATGTTCTGGGCATTACAATTTTCATCTCATGCATATGAAGGGTTCCAATAATAATGTTAATTTGAAAATAAATATCGAGTATGCTATAATGAATAAAGAAATCATCACCTTTCTTGAACTCAACTATGAGTAAATGATAGTTATTCCCTTAAAAAAAGGTACCTCATGTCCTATGGTATTATAATCATTAAGTGAGAATTCAATAAAACATGACGACGTCCCTTGATTATCAAGACATGGATAACATGGTCATCGATATATAACATCATAGTGTAATTTCAAAAATTATCAATAATAGAAAAGATCATGAGGTAAATTGAATGAGAATAAAATCTTTATATGTGGTTCTATAAAATGAATTTATGATGGAATATTTTTTCAATTGGATGGACTCCTTGATTGAGTAACTCCAGCATGTGATGTTTCTATATGAAAAATTTGATTGAGAAAAAATCTATCAATGTGTAGAATATTTTTTTCATTAGAATGGAACATACTTAAAGAAGGTTATAAGTAAATTTATATTTTTTATAATATATCTATCAATATATATCAGAAATAAAAATTTCACATTTTTTTGTAGGATTATGTTGGGGAATGTAGACCATGTTTGATTGGAATCGTTATCTCCCACAAGATCTAAATATTATATTAATAATTTCCCTCCATTATTCTTGACTATGTAGAGTTCACCGATATTATTCATGATTTCCATGTCCCATGAAGCTTTATATGTTATCCTATAATGCTCATAAAAAATATGATATACTCTTGGCCATTCTTAGTGAGGGTAATTGATGTTTTGGGTCCCCACCCATCAGTGATAGAATAATAGTTCATTGCAAATTTTAGTACTACTGATGAATTTTTTAAATGGGATTATGTAATTACCAATTAGGAGATTAAGATAAGTTCTATGGTTTCGGTCATCTAGTCCAACACAATTTATAGGTTTGGAATCCCTAACATTTATGTCACAAAAATAGTAACAATTTTTGATCTTCTGAGCAGAATATGGTGTATTAAAATTACCATATCTAGTACAACCGTACGTCCTATTACCATGAACAATAAACTAAATAAATAATGGGTTTTAATTATGTTATTTTAAATATTATTTATATCCCCATCCCAAATTCATCACTGATAGGGGAGGGGTTAATCATTGGGTTATATTTACAAATTCATTATTGTTTTAAATTCATCCAATCAAACAATTTGTGGTTCTATATCCACTAAATTTTACCTCTCAATATCACCTCCTATTAAATAGTAATAAATGATAGATTATCACATATTATTTAAAAGGGTTGGATTAGAAATTCCAAATCAATTCCATGTTGGTTAGACACCCCAATATAGATTCTCTTTTATATCACTATAACTGAATACACCTAGTTAGATACCCCAGATACAATTTCCACAAAATTGGTCAAAAAACATATTGTAATATATCCAATGATATTTATGAACTATAAAAAATTTTATTCTATAATTGGTCATTAACCCTAATCACAAGCCTCCGGAATCTAGCCAGACACTCCATCTATAAGATTCATATTTAGTTGATCCAATTCTAGAATGATCATCATCAATGATAGTCTTCTACTATAAGAAATATGGATGTCAATACCTAGTGTATAATTAATCACGTTCTTCAAAAAATAACTTGACCAATATTATTGGGATCAAAACTATTTTCATATAATGAATGATCTCTATTATTTTCCTTAAATTCATGGGTACATGCCATTACCTTCTTCAAGAATTATCCATCATTTGCTCACACTAAAAATCATCCATTAACAATAGATGCAAGGACTTTAAATATGATTTATAATTCCCTTCATGTTCTCATCACATTCATGCAAATATTTCTACATAATATATCGTTGCATGGTGTCTCAATTATTTTAATTATTTTAATTATCCACTTAAATCCTCACTTAAGTGTTTCAAGAATAAAAAACTAAATATTTATCTTCAAACACAAATATAATTGGTAGAGTTATTATATTTTACTCATATTAAATAACCAATATAATGTGGGTATTATATCTCATGCATGAACTCTAAGAATACCTAAATTTATGGTATTTCCTCCTCCCTCGCACATGGAAAAGTTACAAACAGTTTATCATGTATCCATGCATTCTAAAATACTGTAAGGGTTAGTGTAAATTAATCTAGTTAACAAAGATATTAAAACACTCACATATAATTATTATTTTTACTTGGTTTTCATGTATGATTGAATCTCAAAATATAATTGAAGAATTTTAGGATACCCATTTCCTTATGTGGATAAAAAACATCAATGGATCCCCTTTCATCATTCATGTAAGTCATTTTTCCTATGTAAAATTGATCAACTACAACCCTCTCTACATGTACTCATTTAAAAACTCCCAAAGGACTCATGTTCTTATTTAGGTTTCATCACTCTAATTGATTATTAGAAATCTTGTGATTACATTGAATTCCTTTATTTTATAGCATTTTATGAATATTTTTAAAAGTGATACTACATGAATAAGTTATCTCAATCGCACCCCATGTAATTGTCACACATTTAAACATTATGGAATCTATGTTCATTAGAAGACCATAATGGATTGGGTTCCTTTTATACATTCATGGTTGCACATGAATGTCTTTTCCAATAAATTCATTGGAATCACATGGATCATAAGACTTATTAATGAACATTTCAACCATTTATGTGGCGTTTTGTTGGGTCCAATGGATGCATGAATGATTAACACAACTCATTAATGATGAAAGAATAATTCTCCACAGAAACCTTTACTGGTGGAGGAGAAAGAATTTTATTCCCACTTGATCTGATGGATTTGATAAACTAAATTGAATGTCCCATTTTATTTCTAACATTATAATGAAACATGAATATTGACAAATGTTTTTTGTCCCATATTTCATAGAAATAAGGGTGAGTGTATGCTATATCAATAATCTACTCACATATATCATCGACAAGAAAATACGATGTCCTATCCATGGGTTTTCCTTACTGTATTTATGCCTCTGCAGCATGGACCATCTCCATTGTTCCCCTTTATGCATATGCCCATGCATGATTTGTAGTGTTCTCTATTTTGTTCCATATATGGGGGTATTATGTCCAACATGATGTTGTGTGGGATATATATATATAAGGACTTCCCATAGAGGTTGACCCTTGGGTCCCCCTATGTGCAGATGATGGATTTACATGGTGGCTCACATGGTTATCCTCCTTTTTATATATGTCACATTAAAATGGTTATAAAAAAAAACCATATCCAAGGAAATATAAAATCCATTCTATAATGAATTTATTATTCGACGAAAATAATATATTTTCTTCAGGGAATTTATCATTTTATTTATGGAATATTTAAGTCAATATGAAAACATAAATTTTCATGGAATTCACTTATATACTGATGAAATATAATTTTTTTTCATGGAAATGTTTTTCAAATCCTCATGCAATAAAATTCATTAAATGATTTTCATTTTGTTCTATAGAATTTTAAAAATCTGTAGTACATGTGTCAAACATTATAGGTCACATAAACAATCACCAGAGTATTCAACATGGATAATTTCTCAAGCCTGAAGTCTAGTTCCATTTACTGTATTCATAACAATTCTCCAGGAATAACCAATTCATTTTCACTCACATATTGACACATGAAAAAAATGAAACACATAGTCATAAAACATTATATTGAAGAATGTGGATCAAAATTGGGGAACCTATGAAATCACATGGTTAGACTCTTCACTCCAATGGTTCACATTTATTAATCAATATGAATAATTTTTAGATCACCACTCCCACCAATGTAATGTTTCTCAAAAAGTGCAATGTATATGTTTTATTAGTCCATTTCATGAATGATTAATGTTGTTGAACTGCACAATATTCATCCTGACAATATGATTTTAAATTAAATATTATTCATCATCATTGTATGATTATAAAATAAAAAATATTATAATTTACTGCATGAAATAAAACTAAACTATATATTTCCTTACAACATAAAATTAAATTACTTCGTACGAAACCTTTCCAAATAGATTCAAACTATATATAAGCTATCTTGACTACATGATATTATACTATACAAAAATTTTCCCTATCATTTGAATTTAATCTGCATAATTACATTTTCATTAATACATGAACTAAAATTATAACTATGACTAATTTTTTAATGATTTTTACACAATATAACTATGATGGACTCCTCACCATAGAAGAATTCCCCATCATACAAAAATTTATCTAATACTGGTCCTTCAACTTGATTTATTTTTGGATCCTACCATTTTAAGATGAATAACTATGTTATTCATGATTCCTATTTAATTGGATATATAGTTTTGTTTATGTATCCAATATTAGGACCAAACAAAAATTCTAATAAAATTTCATTTTAATTGTCATACAACCTCCTTGACCCATGTAATGAATCCCTTCACTTCCCTGTACTTGGATAATGTCTCATTTAACCTTCCACAATGTATTTTTTTGGACTATTAATTGGGTTCGTATAAAATAAGTATTTATGGAGGGATTCAAATTACCATGGGATATATAGTGACACATGGATCTCCCTAGTCTTGACCATCTAATACCCACTCGAGGAATATAAACCTAAGAAACCATCCCTAGTAATAATGTTATAGAAATCATGTTTTTATCATTATAAATTAGAATACTTAAATTTATTACCCCTTTCAAATTTTTTATAAAAAAATTACTTTTAAATAGTTTTTTAATGGTTATCCTCATCCAACTTGTCAATTCCCCATTATTTCAGACTCTTTGAGACACAATTTACCTTACCCACCCAAAATGTTTTTCAATTATAATCTAAAACCCTTGGCTTACTACCTAGTGTGTTTACGTATATTTTATAGAGAAAAAATATTATTGATTTAAACTATGTATTTTCAATCAACCTCAAGGGATCGTTTATAGTGACTGATGGTACATTAATCTGTAGAAAAATCTACCCATGTTGTCTTCTCTCATAAAAAATGAATGATATTATATTACCTTTTCTTCTCATACATAGTTGGAATTATTCATGTTAAATGGTTCTCTATTACTATTTTATACATTTAATTGAGATAAATGAAAATATATTTTTGGGATTTCAAATAATTATGATTTTATTACAAAAAAAACAATGTAGATCATTTATAGGTTAGATTATCTCCGTAAATATTATATTTGATTATTGTAGTTTCTAATCCATTGATTGATCTATCCCTAATATCTTGTACTTGAAGGATTCAAAATCATTTAGAATCCTTGTTTGATCCTCCATCTTGAACTTCACCAATGGTTTCACCTAGTCTTCTTGAACATGGAGTTTTTCCTCACAAAACCTACACTCCTCTACTTGAGTTATTGTTTGTAATATATAGTCAACAATAGAGACTCATTGAGTTATAAAGTGGATGGAATCCTCTATCCACATCAAGGTGAGTAGTTAAAACAAAGATTCTTCCTTCACTTTTAAAAAAATAATTGATTTAATCACTCATAGAGAATCTAAAGAACATGCCCCTGGCTTTTCCAAGATTTTTTTGGCATTATTTAAATCTATTTGGTCTTGGAAGAAAATTAATTCATGGGTCAATATATTGTGGGATCATTATTATAACATAATTTTCCCCATGTTGACCATCTGTTGGAACAATTTCCATTCCTATAACCCATCTCATCAAACCGAGTGTGGAATATAATCCCTTAGATGTACCTTCATCCCCTTTGTTGGATCATATAGTTCTCCTCATCCACATCTGTACCTGAGTAAAAATCTTCTTATAAGGAAGGTCTATCATTGTAAAATAATCATTCATTGGATATAGATAGTCAATAATAGTCCTTATGTATAATGAAATCATTATACATGGTAGAATCAAACAATTAGGTTCCAAAAGAGTAAGAACTAGAACAAAATGAAAATAATCATTTTTTACTATCATTCATGAGTATGAATTCATATTGATATGCCTTTAACATTGATGATAGAATAATTTACAATAGTGGGATACAATAAATCAATAGGTCCCACTTATATAGGTAGTGTCTCAACCCCATAATCATGTAAGGTTCTTCATGGGTGATAATTATATAATGTTTCCATTCCATCACTAATAAACAAAAAAGTTTCCCATCATGAGGGGTGGAAACATCATTTTACTACTCCAAATCATTTCCATTAGGTCATTGATTGGTTCATTATAAATTGTTGATACCCTAGAACCATACTCCTCCATGAAGATGAAAAATATAAACATAAATCTTATGTGAGTTATAGAAATATAGGAAATGATACATTGGAGTTATTAATTGATGTATTGCATACATCAAAAGAATTGAAGATCCCATATTCATCCTCTACAAGAAGGCCAAAATCCTTGGACATCTAGTATAATTCAGTTACTAAACTAGCCAAAATATTGAGGTCATAGGCACTAGAGCTTGTATCCACTACTATGGATCGTCAACATCGATGTGTAATATTAATACAACCATAATTATAAACTATTCATAGCCTATTGTATTTGAAATGATATAGTAATTAAATGAAATATATAATTCCATAAAGACATTCAATGGATATAAAAATGGAAATGTGTGTCTAAATATTAACCCTTAAAATAATATAATCACAAGTAATCCCTCACACGTTGATCACTACAATAAATTTTTTGTTGGATATTCTCCCAATGTATTGGAATAAAGAACCCCTAAACCATAGGGAAAGGAATGGTTTCATGGTATACTCCTCATAATTATTATAAAAAAAGATATTCACAACATCCTTCCTCCTTAAAATATAAATATTTTTCCTAGAGTATTGTTGAAAAATGATTTCTAAACAACTGAGAAAATATAATTTAGTGATAGTCGAAGTTAAAAAAACAGTCCATGAAACTTATATGAAATTGGAGTTTCCTATTTGGGAGATATCACCTAAGAGTACTTGTGGGTTTTTATCTCCTCACCCTCTATTATAAATTCAACATTCTATTTATCACTTACTTGTGATTATTTAGGTCAAGATTCCAATTTCTATTCAGCTTTGGGTGGCCCAAAATGATATGAGACATCATCAAACTTTTTGTCAAGAATCTTCATCACTTAATCAGTGAATACATTCTATTATCCATGAGAGTACATCAAGACATCTATCCAAATGATGTAAGACATGTATACCATCTAATATACAATAAATTGGTCCCCATTGAACTCGATTCTAGCTAATTACACTCTGATATACTGTAGGTTCCCCATAGCCTACTCCATACAAAGAAAATCCAAATCCCATCTCATACATTCTAGGTCCCATAAATGGATACATGTTATTGGATATACTTGATTGAACATACATTCTTCCATGTAAAAAACATTATATATTCCCTATAGGTCCTTGATGGGTTTCCCAACTACTAGACAAGCTTCTATGGGAGCCATTAATTTATATTTATTACCATGAAAGATCCTATAGAAGGATTTTATGTGGGAGGTGTATTACAGTTATTAGTGGAAACTATATTATTATAATCTATTCTCAGACATAAACATGTTACCTTGGTAGTGGTTTTTCTTTAACCTCGACTCCCATGGGAATGCACTAATTGTTTTGTCTATGGAAACTGTATCCTCAACATGGATATAGGGTATTAACAATAAAAATTATAGTGTAATATTCTATAAACCAATTTAGGTATTCTACAACTGATATTGTGATCACTACCCCATTTTCCTCAAAGGAAAGCATCAACTAGAGCTACTAGATGATCATTTAGTGAAACTCGTGATGAACTCTAGTGTAGACCTATAGAGTGATTACCTGGAGGTAAATTAACTGGTGTGTTAGATACCATGGAGTGAATGGCTATGAAATTAAAACATAATATATATGTGAATGTAATACTCCACATTTAAAGGACAATAGATATAATCTATCATATATGGGATTTTTTTCATTATCCATGATTATTCAAGTTGGACTGAATATGGTTGAGAAGTTGAGAATTTCACAGGACCCCATATTAGATATCATCAGGGTTCAATAAATCTATAGGGTCTTCACCAAAATTATATTTATTAGGTATGGTTTAAATTCTACATAATGTGGTATGATGGAGTTTGGATACTTATTTACTGAAAATTTTATTTTGATCCACCAATATTTGAATTGTTAAGGTATATATATGTGAAAATAATTTACCAACAAATCACATTCCCTAGTAAATACTAGAGTTTTTTTAATAATTATAAAAATTATTTGGTATAATGTTCATTCTCCATCATCACAACATCCACACAAGATCCTAAACATAATTCCATGTGGGCATCCTGGATTATCAAAAGTCACTCGTTGATGAAGGCCACTAAGATCCTACCAAATTGAGTTTCAAAGTTATTCTCTTACTCACATGGAATCCCCACTCTGTGTAGTATCATTTCTCTAGGATGAACTATTATGAACTTGAATAAACCTCATGCATGGAGACATGAGAACTACTTGGACACCCCACCATTCTACCATCAGGATGTAGTAGAATATATAGAATCAGGTCTAGATATTACATCCACATATCTGAGGGGATCCCTTTACTTATTCTACCTTAACCCTAGAATTTACACCTTATTTAATACATGTGTTTTTCAGACATTATAATAGATGTTTTGAATCATCCATAACTCAAAATACATTTAACCAAAAATAGGAATTAGTCCAATCTTGTGGTGGAACCACAAGACTATCATAAATTCTCTATAGTGATGATAAAAGGTATTTTTAATATAGACCAACATCCTAATATCTATAGGATAAGGTATTTTTGGTCTATTAAATGAAATTATATTATTTAAATTACAATTTAAAACCCAACTGTGGGATGGTGTTCTCTAAATTTCCAAAAGTTCAATAACACCTCAAAGGAAAATGTACAAAAATACTAAAATTTACCTCCTAATAATAGACCCCCTTGTTTTTCATTCATTTCAATATATACACAATGATTGAATAATACATGGTGGAATAATTTTAATGAAATATATCAAAAAATATTTCCTCAATTTTTACTATCCAATTGTTTTAAACTAAATGTATGCTTGTCTCACATTGTGGTCCCTCATGATATGGACCACGAAAACAATATTCATACGAACATAATTTAGAGAGCTTATAAACTAATATTCTATATTATCATTGTTATCCACTATGATTGGTATGTGAATTGTTTTGAATGTGGTCAATGAATTGATTGATGAAATGATAATGGTAGTGTTTTCCTTCGGCGATCCCTTTGAAACTTGATTCCATTAGATTCCAAGGACATTTATACCACATTGATCCATATTGATTATTATAATGGATTCATGGGACATTTTTACTCACAGGATGACGATTCTATAGGATTCCAACGGACTTTCTACCAATTGGATCTAGGTTCCATGGACTCCGTTATGACAATATTTTTGGAAATTCTCCTTGGATTACACTCAAGTCATTACCATGTTTCCATTGTGATTCTCCGTGTACTCCATGTGACTACCTTGGTGTTTTATACCTTGGATCGATCCCTTTTTTCCCTGAAAATGGATTACATGACCTTGTCCATTGTAGATGTCGACACATTATTAAACATCATGTCCATTGTGGATATTTTTATATACTCTACATATATCAATGGAATGGGTGTTTAATTTCAGTTGTTAGACTGTAATGTATCAAACATTCTAATTTATACTTTATAGTATCACTTCACTACTATTTCATGATTATTATTCAATGGGAGCCATGTTTGGCTAGACATGATCATATATAATTGGAATCTTTATTTTAAATAATTTTAAACCTATAATGTATTGAAAAATTATTATAATCTTATACATAGACTATACATGATATTTAAAGTGTTAGTGGTGGTCTACTGAATGTTATCTCACACCCTATTATGGCCACCATTGGGTACCTGAATAGACATTACTGATGAAGGTAAGGACATGGGGAAACCCCAATTTATGATTCTTTACATGATCATTTCATAGGACCAGGGGATCCCATGCCTAAGTTATTCTCACGATTTTATATGGAGGAATTTCCTTTTGGAATTTTCTATTCTGATACAAATGTTATAATAGATTCATGTTTCCAGGTATTCTCTTCCATTTTTTATAGAGACATGAAATGATCACCATATGGTACATGGAACACTTTTTTTATTATTATTATAGTCTTCTAGATGTTTCCTTCAATCATCATTGGTATTGTGCTTCCACTTATTTATTTTTTTGTGATACAACTTTATTACTCAAATAATGAAGGTAATGTATCCCCCCATACCACCTTAGACCGATGTTGCTATTCAAAAACCTCTGCCATACATGGATAATCACTTGAGCCCATGTGACCCATCAGTTCAAGCCACCATTTAGTGTCTCATAGGTTGGAAAGATATAATTATTATATCAATAGTATTTTTAAAGTATCCAGGCGGATTGTGAGAGTTCTACCAGAGGGGAAAAAATTTATAGGAGACCATGTAGTGGACCAAGAAAAGGGCTCATCCACCACCTACATTAACTGAATGAATTTATAGAATATAAAAACTAATTATTATAGTGCAATATATAACAAATTAATAGATCCATATCAAGGTGGCCCAATGAAAAAACCATTTCAAGTGCATGATCCTACAATGAATGATTCCTAGGTTATCCATCAGATTTATATGACCAATCTATTTGATGATAAAAATAATATGGTCAAATTCGTTATTAATAAAAAATTTAATAGATTAAATTTATTCACAATAGAAATGAACATTCTTAGAAATCTAAAAATTTGGATGTTTACAAGGATGAGATAAAGAACCATGAAAACTATTTGTACCACCATTGGTTCCTTGGATATACCATAGAATATTTATTTGGCTTCATGGAATGGATCAAGAATATGCTAAATTATAACCTAGTGTTATTGGTAGATCCTCAAGAACATATAAAATGTGATTCAACCACCCTAGATAATGATAAATGTAATATGAAATTGATGTATGTTTTTAATTAATATTGAAAAATATTGATTATTTTCAATAACAAATGTTTAATTCTCTATGTATTGATATAATTAATGAATGAATGAACTAGTCAACACCTTCCATAGTCAATTCAACCTTTCTGGAGAAACCATAAACATTAGTTTTCTCTATAAATAAATGGAGTAAGTGTGAAAATATCAATGTTAATTAAGAGACAACCAAGTTCCATAGTTGTTCATAATTCAATGGGATGGGATTTCATGGACCCATTACTCTGATGAAATTATAGTGACCAATAAGTGGTAAATTAATTATCTCATGAGGAATGATAGATTTACGATGTCAATATCATTTTGTTGGTAGATCACTATAGTGATATTAGGTATTAATAATGCCTTATAGTTCCTCTTAAATTCAGTAACCAATGTTATAAATATAGGGTAACAAATTATATTGTATTTTGTGGTCTCCTTGGTTATATCACTAAATATTTTATCATTTCTTCATAGAAAATTTGAAAATAATTATTTTGGGATCAGTAAGAGATGTTTTTTCTATACGGACCTTTAGTGAAACTATTCTTCATATTTAGATGGTCAACCACCTGGATAAGTCAAATGCTTTCAACCATTGGAAACATTCATTGGGTATGAGCCAATCACATAAATAATAGTTAGAAGGAACATCTACAATTGTAGTCAGGAAAAAATGACTTTATAATTGTATTATAAACCTATAAGGGAGTATATTAGGTTCAATAAGTCTGTATTATTCCATATCTTCTCTCAATACATTATGCAATTTATTTTTCAATTGTACTTCATGTGGCTCTAAATATACATTTGGAATTTGTTATTGATGTTTCTGCCACCGAAGAATATCATGTAGATAATGGAATTTTGGAATAATTAAAAACCACCATATCCTTTTCTATATAGGATTTTGTAAAGTCATTCATGGTCATATACACCAATTTTATGTTTTAGTTATGTACAATGGTACTGATGTTCACTAGTTCCTACTTGATAATGGCTCTCAAACAAATATTATCCTATCTCAAATTCTCCACAAGCTAAAATATATTGAATTTTATTTATACCCATATGTCATAAAAAATTTAGGAATTGATAAGAGTTGGAAAAAAGGAAAATTTGAATGATATTTTTAATGATTGAGTTTAATGATTTGGTATCTAATAATGTGTATATATTAGTAGCAAAATACACTACTTTCGATTCCTTATTGGGGAGGCCTTGTCTATAGCTGCATAAAGTTTTATTTTTATAAAATAAATGGTTCCAAATGTATTCACTCATTGGTTGATTAGTGGTGATCCATGATGCTGAATCCCTATTTGATTCATGTTATAACAACTACATTACTATCAGGTATTTTAAAAGGTTTACAAATAATACTCATATCAAAGGAGATAAATATTTCAAAAATTACATTGATCTTATAGACACTACAACTAATCCTTTGGAAAACATGGTTATTAATTTTCTACTAATTATCTATTATTTGTAATAAAAAAATATATTCCATGGAAAAAATTTATCATGATAGGCTAAAATGAGTGATCCTAGATCATATGATTTTCATATGGGGGATTCGTGAACCCTGTTATGATGTATACATATATCAACATTCATCTAAATGTTCTCCCTCTTCCCATTAGATGATACACTTCATGTTTATATAAGATAGAAGTATTGAGAAACTATCAGATAATTGATCCACCTTGTTTTGATATGTTGGCCTATCTATGTATGAGAATATCATTAGGGCTTTGGGTACCATCCTCCCCAAACATGGTTTCTATAGGATGATAATTTCATGAATTGGAAGAAGATGACACCTTCTAACTACATATGACCATCGATTTATATCCTTATTTATGCCATCATGATATGGAAGATATAGAGCTAGAATAATCCCATAAACCCTTTTAATAGGGACTTTATAACATCATTAATGAGCTAATACAGGTGAACCTTGGTACCATGGAATATTTTAGGCTAACATTGATAAGATCCATGCCCCCCCAAAATGAATAGAATTTTTATGTTATGTTATTAAATAATAATCATGATGTATTTGTTTAAAATTATAAGAAAATTATTGGGATTAATTTTTATCTTACCATGCATTATCTTGTTCTTCCCTATTGGTAATTGAAGATATAAGATGTTAACTTGATGGATACCCCATCCAAAAATGACATGGTTGAGTCCAAAGATGAAATGATTTTCAACACCCACATTTCCTCAAATGTCTTATACCCAAAGTGGATAGACAAAACTATCACATTCAATAAGAAAAATGGGTAGATCATGGACTTTTTTGACTTTTTAGTCCTCAACTACTACTTTCCAAAGGAGTAATTCTCTATTCTGATCATTGAATTATTAATCAAAGTGACTATTTTATTTTAGGAACACTCTTTAATGGATGGATACTCTAGAAATAATGCATTAAGAAGGTATAATAATGATAATGAGGTTACTATATTCAGAAAATCACAGGGAATATGTTATTAATAAGTTAACCCCTTTTAGTTTGATGAACATCAGTGTGACTTATTATAAACTATGCATCAAATCAATAATCTCATTTTTATAAGGATGATGTATTGCTATGTGGATAACATGGTGGTATAATCTAGTGCACTCCATCATTGTCTTAGGGATCCTGGGAATGTGTTAACCATACATCATACCCATAATCTAAAGAGAAATCCAATTAAATTCACATTCATGGTCACTTATTAGAAATTTCATGGAATCATATCCAGATATAGGGGAATCGATAATGATAATTTGAAAATAAAGTCCATCATTCAAATTCTGACTTAGTAAAATATGTTACATCCAAGAGGCCTTCTCCTACATTAACACACTAATGAATATTCTCAACCGTCAGTTTCTAGCTAGGTGATTGGTGTGATGGGAAGTCTTCATCTATAAATTTGGAATCAGATTCTTAAATTATAAGGATATAATGGAAAAAGAATTGGTATATTTCCTTTCCAATCACCCAACCCCAAAGGATATTCCCTTGTATATAATTTTTTTTGATTCAATTATTTATATTGTTGAAAATATTCCATTTTAAGAAATTAGTTTTTTTATTCCCATTCAATACCTACTAAGGAAGAGGATGGACAACCAAAAATTTGATATGGTAGGCCATATATTTGTCCATGAAATTCCCTAAAATACCCTCTTATTGTACTCATTAATCATTATAAAGGGGTGAACAAGCAATGATGATGAATACCAATCATCATCTCTAACATCAAGCTGGACATTATGATCCATTTTCATCAAATGCATAAGAAGGGTGCATCTAATATTGTTATGCAAAATATCAATACTGAGTATGATGTCATGAATGAGGTACTCGACCCCTTTCATGAATTCACAAACAAGTTAGTGATATATGTTTCCTTAAAAAAGGCATCTCAAGTCATGTTGTGAAAGAATGACTAGTCATGAAATCAAGGAAAATTTTCTGCATAGCTTTATGACTATGAGATGAATGAAATGTTCATTTATATTGCACATCAGAGTGTGATTGACAAAATTATCCGTGATGGATATGATCAAGAATTAAATTAAATTAGAATAATATTTTTATAGGTAGGGTCTTAAAATGATTCCATGATGGAATAAGTTTTCAATTGGATGACATCATTGATTGACTAACTCTGACACAAGATGTTTCCATAATCCCAAGATGTGTGAGAATAAATATATCAGTGTGTAGAAAAAATTATTCATTAGGATTGATCAAACACAAAGAAGGTCTTCTAAAAAATTTTCTTCTGAAAACTATTTATTTTAATATATATATATATATATGTGTGTGTGTGTGTGTATGTGTGTGTAATGGAAATTCCTATTTTTTTTGGAGGTGTAAGTGGGGAATGTGAATCACCTCAGATTGTATTGGTTCTTTCCTACTAAATCTAGAGATAATATTATTTTTATGCCACCGTTATTCATGGATATTTGGAGATCACCCAGAGGTTTCATGGTAACCGTGTCCTTTATAACTTCATTTATTAGCCTCCAAAGCTGATTAAAAATACAAAATACTTGTGGCCCATAATGGGGAGTGTAATTGATGTTATTGTTCCAACCCATCAATGATTGAATAATTATTCTTGTTTATTTTTACTACTAATACTATGTTTTCTAAATGTGATGAAACCATTTACTAGAATGAAATTTTGATAAGGTCTATGATTGAGTTCATATAGTACCTCATAATTCCTTGGAATTGGATCCCTGGCATTTCTTCAACAAAAAGTTCCCATTTTGGAGCATCTAAAATGAATAAGTTGTATTACATGTACCATATCTAGTAATACCATACTTATATACTATCATGAAAAGTTAATTTTAATGCTAATGGAATTCAATAATGATATTTTTAACATTATGTAGAGCCCCATCCTGGATTCACCACTAATAGGGAGGGTTCAATTAGTGGTTTCTTTTTAAAAATTATTTTTATTTTTAAATTCAACCTCCAAAACTATTTAAGAATCTCAATACACTATATATTACCTCTCAATATCACATCATGCACAATAGTAATAATAGAGAGAGAAGAACACATAATTTATATGGTTCTGCAATGAAAGGCCTACTCATTTCAATATTGGGTTGACACCACACCATGGATACTCTTCATCATCTCCATAAGTGAATAAAATTGGTCAGGCCTTCTAGGAACTATTTCTACATAATTAGTTATACACCCCAATTGTAATATATTCAAATTTGTTTAGACACAATGATTTCTCTTCTTCACAGGTTAGTTAAAACCCCAATACCAAGTCTCCAGTAGCTTGTTAGACATCCCATCAAGAATGATACCCCTTAGTTGGTCCAGTTCTAGATTGACGTTCTTCACTAAAAGTATTCCTCAATAATAATTAAGTATGTCCATTCCTTGTGTACAATTACACAAGGACATCAACATAAGACTTGAACAATATTGTTGGCATCAAAACTCCTTTAAAATCTTGAATGATCAGAATTCACTTCCTCAAATTCTAGAGTACATTCAATTACCTTGATCATGATTTGGTCATATTTGGATCACTATAAAAATTATTCTTTCACTATGTATGCAAGGAGTATCAAAATGAGATTCAAATTAAATACATGTTCTCATCACCAACATGCACATATTTGTTCATAATACTTTTGTGCATGGTATATCATTTATATTAATGATTTAAATTCTCCATTTAAATCCTCATTTTAATGTTTCATGAATAACAAAATTAATTTTCTTCAAAAAATATGATTATTTTTGGAAAATGTATTATATTTTCCACATATTAAATACCCAAAAAATGTTGGTATTATAATTCAAGAATTCATATTTGGAATATAGTAACTGGTTGTATTCCCTCCCCCTTCTCACAAGGAAAAGTCACCCATGTTTTAACATTTATGTATACATTATCAAACACTCCATGTTTTATGGTAAATTATTCTTATACACATGGATATTAAAAAACCTACAGCTTATTATCTTTGTCGAACCTACATTCTTGAATACTTGAATACCATAAAAATAACTAACGAATATTGGGATTCCTATTTATTAACATGTATAGTAAATATATGTGATTCCCCTATCTTCATGCATGTAATTCATTTTTTTCTCTTCACATTGATCAACCACAACACTCATCTATATAAATTCATTAAAATACCCACAAAGGACTCAGGTTCTTAATTTATATTCATCACTCTACTTGATTTCTAAAAATATTGGGATTCCATGTTGTTTCTATCCATTTTTAACATTTGATGAATATTCATGAATGTGAATATACATGAATATGTTATCTCAATCACAAATCATGTAATTATAATTCATTACTTTTTCTAGAGGCTCTATTTCATAGGATGATCATCATGTCTTGAAATCATTATGTTCATGCTTTATAGTGTCTGGATATCATTTAGAATAAAATATTGGGACTCGTTTTGGATCATAGGAGTTCTTCATTACCACATTAACCATGTATGTGGCATTGTATTTGGACTGATGGAAGTAGGAATTATGATAGAAACTCATAAATTGTACAAGTACCACGCTACATTGAACCATTGAGCGGGGGTGGAGAAAGAAGATGCTTTCGGCATAATAAGATTTCTTGGATCTTCTAGATCGAACAACAATGGTTAAATCCATCATTTTAATGATATTGGAATAGTTAAAAAACATACATTTCCCCACATCACTTAGCATCTTCTTTTATAAGATCATAATAAATAATCTTCTCCCATGAATCTACTAAAATAATGTATTTTTTCATCTCACAACAATTTCCTTCCTCCGCTTCCACCACTAAGGTGAGGCCTGTTTTTTTTGAAACCCTTTTTACACGGGCCCATGCCTTCTTTCTGGTTCACTTTCTAGTGGGAATACACTATCCTTCCTTACTATATTATGTTGTGAATGCTCTATATGTAAGGCCTTTCTATGGGAGTTGAACCTTTAGTCCCCCTATGTGTGGTTTACGGATAGACATATAGTCTCACAACGTTATCCAACTTTTTAGATAAGCCACATTTAAAGGGTTATCCAACCACACCATTTATTAGTCAATATAAAAAACATTCCATCAATCATTTATTATTCAAGGGAAATAATATATTTTATTTATGGATGATATCATTTTTTCATGTATTATTTAATTCATTATCAAAATAAAATTTTTCATGGACTTCATGTAATTCTTCGTTAAATATATAAATTTTTAATTGAAATTTTCTTCACATCATCATGAAATAAAACTCCTTTAATGGTTATCTTCATGTTGTATATAATTTGAAAACTCTTTAGAACATCTGTTAAACATTTAAGACCACTTCAACAATCATCTGTGTATTCAAAATGTAGAATTTATCAATCATGAAATCCAATTCCAGTAACTAAATCAACAAAAATTCTCTAGACACAACCCCTTCATCTTCACTCACATATTGAAAAAAATTCAACACCTGAAACATCACATCTTGTAGAAGATGGTGGACTAAAATAAGTACAGTTGAAAAAACATGCTATTTAATGATTTGTTTGAATTGTTTACAAAACATTATTCTTATAATTTGACACACCATTAATCGATAATAAATTAAACAAATATAGTGTTTCCCATTAAGTTCTTTCTACATTCACTCTTCATAGTTTTCTATGACAACTTTATAGAGGATGATTAGTCTTCAGTCTGACTAGTTTACCTCTAAATCATTTGATAAAATAATATTACATTTAATTTATAATATCAAGGCTCATAAAAAACATGAAGATTGATAATTTAACAATAAATATATGCTTAAATCATTTATCTCGTGTTACATGGTGTGGGTGACTATAAAGATAATGAAATTGAGATGAAAATAACAATAATTTTTGTTTATTTGGGAAGAACCCTTTTCTAATACAAGGTTTAATATAATGGTTCACATTTATTGATCACTATAAAAAATAGTATATCATCTCTCCCACAAATTTATGTTTTTAAATAAGATGCATGTCTATGTTTTATCAGTCTCTTAAATCCACGATAGATGTTTTTAACTTACCCAATATTCATCATCACCAAATAATGATAAATTTCATAGTATTCATACTCATTCAATGATGTTAAAGAACATAATAGTATTATTTTTCCCATTAAATTAAACTAAAATTTATATTTCCTTACCTCATGGAATTAAATACCATGCTATGTAATCTTTATAAATAACGTCCAACTATTTAAAAGTGATCCCACAACATGAAATTAAACAATAAGGAATGGTCCGAATCATATTAATTTGAACTTAATAATGATTTTTATCCTTGATAAATTATATTAAATTATTTGGATAAAATATTTTTTTATATTTTTAGACTATCTATCTATGATGGACTACTCACAAATAAATAGTTCCATATCTTTGTGGTATTTATCTCATATTTATCCTTAACATAATTTTAGTTTTGGTATCCTACAACCTAAATCTGAATAAATATTTGATTCCTAATTCCTATTTAATAGGATATGTAGTAATGTTCTTGAATCCTTTACTAGTACCAAGCACTAATTCAAATATTATTACCTTCTAGTGTTTATACCACCTCTTCTAGACATATAAGGACTTCCTTCACTTACTAGAAAACTGATAATTATTTATTGAACATTATCATTTTTATTTTATTCATATATTAATAAGATTTATATCTAATAACTTTTTGTGGAATGATTCCCATTATCCTGGGATACATACAGACACATGTATCTCCCATATTAGACCCAACTAGAGTAATCATTCATAATCCACTTCTACCCTAGTGATAAAGAATACAAATTAATTTTGGGTTTTATTCTTTATTCTATTAGTAGGAAAACAATAATTGTATTCTTCCATATAATGTTTATGTTCCAGATCAATAATGATGTATCTTTAATAATACTAAATGTCAATTTATTATTGTATCACAAGATATATATTAATATCTAGATCCAATATCATTATCCTAGATTCAAATATAATATTTCCATTATCTTTTCATGGTGTCTAATGTTCCTATATATAGTTACCATTACACTATTGACATAAATATTCCATTATTATCCATAGAGACTCTCTCAGTTCTATGTCCCTAAACTACCAGCTAAACATTTATCCAAATCTCAATGACTTCAAGCTCCAAACACTCCTTTTTCAATGTTTTGTGACCTTAAACACCAACTAAAAATTATTCTAGTAGCATGTCCATAAAATATTATCTTCTCATATTGTAAAATATGAACAAATTTAGACTCTAGTAACCCACTTAGTCAATATTGTACGACCTTAAATTTTAGATCCATATAGTCTGAGTTTTATGAAACTAATATAAAAGCCTCTTATTACATAAAGTCATATGATCTTAAAATATGATGACTCGAGGATTTTATCTATCTCCTCAGGGTATAATTGAACCCCATTATCTTTAATCTCTTGAGGGTGGAATTTATTTCTAGATTGATATCCTAATGTACAACATTCCCCCTATATATTCTAGTATTCACCATCAGTAATTTAAATTCTTAATGATATATCCACATAGTATGGGAAAGAATCTTGAGAATCGATATTTATTATATAATCACACATTATAAAATTTTAATTTGAACAACTCCCTCCATCCTAAATTTCTAATTAGAATCCCATCTATTTGTAGTGATGTCATTTTTTCCCCAGCCATGACCATTATATAACAATTTGAGGAACCTTACCCCAAGGAAACATCCATATAAATGATATTATGGAAATCATGATTTGAACTTGGAAAATTGTCATCTTTAACTTTATTCCCCAATTTTAAAAAATATTTTTGTAAAATTAACCATTAGAATAGTTGTTTAGTGGTTATCCTTATCCTTATTATTAATTCCCCCTCATTTTGGACTCTATGAGTCACAACTTACAAAGTCCCCACATAAAATTGTTCAATTGGTGTTTCAACACTGTTGGTGTTGTGACCCAGTGTGTTTACATATATTTTAGGTAGAAATCTATTTTTGGATTTACACCCAATCTAGTTCCAACATCATTACGGGATCATTTATAGTGAATGATGGGATATTTCTCCGTAGAACCATGCACCCATTTTGTATGAACTCATATAAAATGAAGAATATTATATTGCATTTTTTTATCATTTCATGAAAAAATTACATATGTTTAATTTTTATGGTTGATTATTTCATTCCATTAATTTAATTTCATTAAAATATAAAGAGATAATTTCATACAAGTATTATTTTATAACATGAAAATAGGGAGGATCATCCATAGGTTGGATTATATACTTCATTAAAATATAAACGTATGGTATTTCCTTATACATTTACTAATACAACCAGAATATCCTCTACTAGAAAAATTTAACATCGTTTAACATCCTTTTCAACTCCTCCATCTAGACCTATACCAATGGGTTCTGTAGAAATTTTGATCACATAGTTTTTCTACACTAATCATGCACTCATCAACGCTTTTTTATTCAACCTAGATAGACAAAAATAGATAATAATTGAGTCCTCGAGTGGATTTAATCCCTAATAACCATATAGGTGACTACTTAAAATAAGTTATCTTCCTCCACTTTTAGAGAAATCATTTATTGAATCACTCGTAGAGAAACCACAGAACAATCCCCAAGAATTACGCCAAATGTGATGGATTTTTATGCATATATTTGGAGTTGGTAGACTATAAATTAATGGGTTACTGTATTTTAGTTTCATTAGTATACCATTATGGTCCCTATGTTGACCTTATACTGGAACATGTTTTCTATCCAACAACCCATATGATCAAACATAGGGTGGGTTTTGAGCCCCCATGATGTACTTGCATGCCCTTCATTGCATAACAGTGTTTTCCTCATCCACTTATAAACCAAAGTCAATATATTATTATTGGGTGGGATCATAATGAGGAAACTAATCATTAATATGATATGAATACTCAATAATATTCCTTTTATACCATTGTTTTATTACATAGGGGATATTCAACTCTGTACATTCCACAAGTGTAAGAACTAGAAAAAAAATAAAAATATTCCTTTATTTATAAGTTTCATGAGTTGGAATGAATACTGAATTTCCTATAATTTCAATGATAGAGTCGATTATAATAGTTGAACAATATCATATACGAGATCACACTTATCTAGGTGGTGGCTCAACTAGCATTATCCTGAAAGGTTCTTTAGGGGTGATAAGTGCCACATGTTACCATTCCATCACTAACACGCTAACATGTTTCCTATCATGAGAGGTGGAAATATCTTTTTTCCTCTAACACATTTATACCACCTGTTCATTTATGGGTTATTTATACCTATTCGATTCCTTAGATTCAATCTCCTCTATGAGTCAAAAAAATGTTGGCATAAATCAAACATGAGTACTAGAAACGGGGACAATAGAACATAGGTGTTATGGACTAAATTATTACCTACAACAAAATAATTGAAGAGATTATATTTTGTGTAAGTGGTTTTGTAAAATCCATAGTATCCATCATGTTTTTATAATCCATCCTCTTTGATCAACAAGTTCCTATTGTAGTTGTCTATCATTCACCTCAACTCTCATGGGCTTGTGTCGATTTTTTTATCTGTTGAACCAGTTACCTAAACATGGATATAGGGTATAATACCATAAAAAACTGATTATAATCTTAGATAAATAGAGTTTGGTATCCTACACCATATATTTTTTCTTAACCGCAATGTCCTCATGGGAAAGCATCTGTAACAACCCGAGAATTTTGTGAAATATATTTTTTGAATTAATTTATATTTTTGATATTTTTAATTTCATGAAACATTACAAACTGATTATTTTATTTTTAAATACATTATATGAAACACCATGTTGATCTTTCACTTCATGAAACACTTATATTATCTTTCTGTACAAGCGACACTGAGTAAGATTTTTGGTACAAGCATGACCGAGTTTTATATTATTAAAATAGAGAACCTTTAAAAAAAATTATTTTGAAACATTTATGAAATTTATTCTTAAAAAGAAACATCATATTTTAGTTCATAATTTAAAAATTATATTAGGGATTATTGTTTAAATTTTTATGAGGGATATCCTTTTTTGATGACTTGGTAAAAATATCGTATCTTAGTAAAAAACAACCTTTGTGAATGGAAAACTACTACCTCACAAAATGATTATTTTTATTTTTTACATTATATTTTCACATGGTGGAATTTAGGATTGAAAAACTATTTATATATGTCATATATTATCTTCATTATGTATTTAAACTTATTTTTTTTACAATTGATATATTTTTTTAATTTTTTTTCATGTAAATACGATAATTTCGGTTGAGGAAGTGTGGACTACCACCCCATCAATGTGATGAGATTCATCCCCACACTATATGGAATGCATTAAGGATTTTATTAGTGAACACATAAGATATATATAAAATTATAATTAAACATTAATTATATTATATATATTTATTTAATTTTATTTCTTTCATTCAATATGAGAATTAAATGGAAGCATTTCTCATCTGTACATACGACCTATAGTTTCCATGAACGGTGTCTTAAATTTAATGATTATATATTATATATATAATTATAATAAAAATATAATTAATAGAAATTATATATATATATATATATCATGTTTTACATTCTGTAAATCATTATATTAATATAATGACCAAAGATATAAAAAATTAAGACACATTGGTGGAACAAAGGGGATATTACCCAAAGTGAAACCTTAACAAAGAATCATTACCATTTGGGTAATATAATGTCATATTCAATCAAAATATGATATTATATATCATAATATAGTTATGTTATAGATAAATAATAAGTTTATATTTATTATAATAGAGGAGTGAATGAGTATGATGAGTTTCAAGACACAAGGTAATGTAATTTCATCTCACTTTTTATTTCATTGAGATACATTATTTATTCACAAAACATTCTATTTATATGGTTTGTATACTTCACATGGATGTATTATATGATTAATATAATTAAATTTATTATTATTTAAATATCTATTCCTTGATCTCTATTTCTTGGGGTTAAATATTCATAAGCTAAGAAATCAGTAAGATAGTTTTGCCCTAATTTTCCTTCTTTGAGACACATGTTTTGTTATGAACCTGAATTATTTATTTAGGAATATATACATCCATTTGAAATGATTGATAATTAATCTCTTCATTTTCATTATATTTTTAATCTTTATTTAATTTCCATTACTTATAATGAGATCATTATCCCATGTAACCACGTTGTAAGAGTTTATTGAAATAACCTCTTCAGTTTTTAATATTATTAATGATTTTTCTTCCTTTGATGAAATATTATGATCCCTATCTCTATAAAACTAATCATTTTACTTATAATATATTTATTAAAAATATATATATTTACTATTACCTTTTTCCACTCTTTGTTACATAATATTATTAATAACTATTTTAATAAAATGATGGTTGTATTTCTATCTTTAGTCAGAAATATGATTTACATTAAAACCCATGTTTTAAAAAATGTCATCACAAATGTTTGAAAATGATATTTGAAATTAATTTTCATGGAAAAAGGATTTTAATAATGGTTTATGGTTTTTCAAATATTTCATTATCAGTTTTAAAAATATTTTCAAAAATAATGGTTCCGAATATTTTTATGCTTTCTTTTAATGTATTCAAACTATCATCAATGAAATGGTTTTAAAAATATTTTCATTATTTCTTTATATGTCTTCAAAGTGTGTCCAAATAAAAATGTTTATTGAAATTTTTTATGATTATTTTATATGTTTATAAGGGAAAAGGTTTTCAAACTGGTTTCATATATTTTTACATGTTTTCATGGTATTTTCTAAGAAAATGATTTTCAAATGTTTTTATGTATTAAAAAACTTTTTTCAAATAATAAATGATTTTTTCCTCAAGAGAAATTTTTGTATGATATATAAAATTACTTTCAAACTAAGATGACATCCATTGATGTTATTCATGTCTTTCAATGAAATGATCTAAAGGATACATTCATATTATTTCTATAATGGATTATGTTTTGATGGAGTGATTAATATTACTATAATGACCCGAACTTAAACATTACATAATATTTAGTTACGTCAAGAATTCACATTGAGGATATTTTCAGGTTTAGAGTTTTAAACAATTAGTCCTTAACTATTACAATAAATCTCTAAAAATACAAAGTAGACACTTCTACTCAGAAACCATTTTTTCATAAATTTAAAAAAACGTGTCTATTACCATGTTTTAGACAGCATGACTTTTCCTTGATATCATCCTTAACCCTTATTTGTCAAAACTTCCTATGGAAAACATTTCAAAAACTTAGGATGAGCAAAAAAGCACAGTAAGAGATATTAAATAAGGAAGGAAAACATTAACCCATTAATAAATACAATGAAATGAGACCAATACTTTTCCATTCATAACATACCTTAATAAATCATAAGATTTATGAATAACACATGGAAATCATAAATTGTAAAGGTAACTTATGGAATTCATAACATAATTACATTATAGTTATCAAAACTACTTAGGGATCACATTTGGAATACCCATCATAGTATATTCCCTAAATATCATTGGTGAAACATTAAAATTTACCTCTGTCATGTTACCCAATTCATTGGAGAGCTATCTCTGGCTCACCCACCTGAGGTTTATCACAGAACCACCCGTATACATAAAAAATGCCCAATAACCATAACATAATCATAAAAAATAACAAGAATCATAAAGGGAAGATAACATTTCAACATTCCAATCAAAATAAATCATATCATGATATTGAAATAAACAATGCTTTAGCAAACCATTTTCAAAACCATTTAAAACATTTAACAAAGTTAATTTTGAATCAAAGTGTCCCATACCACATTGAATATTTTAAATGAATTATCATTTAGAAACATTTATGTACATATAAATATATCCAAAAAACCATTTTTAAAACATGTAAATTAATGAGAAATATTTAAAAGAATATATCGTTAAAATGATATTTTAGATATGGAGTTCTTAAGAAAATAGGAGATGCTTGAATACAAATAATTGAGGAATAAAATTTAGTCAAAACCTTATAATATCATAAGAATAAAGGTATTAATGATATATTATTCCAAACAATAGTATATACACAACTTAAAAGTAAATTGGCGCATAACAACAATGAAGTCTCAATGGAATGTAAATTGAGACAAAATCCTTTATAAGGACGATATCCTTAAATTAAGGATAAATCAATTACAAAATTATGTGTGAATAATATAAATACACCCAATATAAGTTGATATTAAGTGTAAACAATAATAGTTCATTCACACATATTCATAGCACGACATAATCAAGAAGTAGAGGTTTACCCAAATAATTGAAATTGGTTAAAGAAGTTCCCCTACAGAAATTTGATAGCCTAACGACATCACTTTAAAAATTAAGAAATTGAGTTGATGAGAGATAAAAGGTTATCTCATCACTTGAACATAAAATTTATAGAAATAAGGATATATAAGAATGTATCTCAACAAAATAAGATTTAAATTAAAAGACATAACCAAAAAGAAGTCTTTTAAAAAGAGGAGGGTGAAAGGTTCCCTTACCGATTTGGTAACATTCAAAACGTACACCCCATGAAAGAAGGATCATAAAATGAAGATGTAAATACCCATAAATTAAATTATATTACACAAATAATACCATCATGGGAAGAAAATACACCACATAAAAGGGAATGGTGGAAAATATTGCATGAATCTAATGGGAATAAAAGAGAGATGAAAACACCTTATCTCATTCTAATCAATCAATTAATATGACCAAAAGATAATAACAACCAAAATAATCTTATAATAGAATGAATATAAATAGAATCATGATAATTTAAATCCAGTGATAGTTCAAAATTCACCACATGCTATAAATAAGTGGAAAAAAGTGGAAATCCCATAGAATTAAAAGTGAGATAAGAATCCCTTACCCTGTTGTCTGACATGACTCACTCGTATGTTCCTTGTTCTTCCTGAATAAAAAAAATTATGTTACATTATACTTTATTAAGATTATTTTTCATGTTTATTATTCATTTTATGTTACTTATTAACTTTATATAATAATTAGTTAATTATTTGTGCTCATATCGGGCATTTTGTCATTATTCAGAACATGCGTCTAAAATGAACTTGTTATAATTATAAATTATCCATGTGGTCAAAATTACATTATCTCCAAAATGATATTCATCATTTGGATGTCATATATATCATATAAATCTAGTATATATATGTATTTATAATAGTACATAACATTTGGAGATACGAAATTAAATGCACCATTCATGGAGACGGTAATCCATACGTACGCATGAACACTACATTAATTTCTATTTCATATTTTATTGAAATGAAAACATAGTGATTAATTGGTATATTATATTTTTTTGAAATGTTTATGTCATATATGTTACATAATATCATAAATTATATCGTTTATACGTTCCATGTATGGCATGAACGAGTCATATCACTTTGAGGGGGCGGTTTTCTGCACTTCCTCTAATGAAATTATTGCATTTACCCATTATGGGAACCATAACGGTATGCTATAAAATGGAAAATACAGAAGCATAAATAAATCATAAATATAATATATATCATATATAGATACAGTTCTATCATAATGGCCACCATGAGAGGTGGTTGGAGATAATTCAATAATCATCATTTCGTGAGGCAGTAGTTCACCATCCACTGAAACAGTTGTTCATTACCATTAGATGGAGGAGTTTGTAAGTGTTGTTGAGTCAATATAGTTTTCCTTATGAATTTTCCATTTCTTCTTGTTTTAAAAATCACAAACACTCTATCTTAATGCAAATTTATTTTCACCTATATTTTACACTCATAAGGAAAATTTTCCTTCCCCAAGGAAATTTATCCTTACCAAGTTTTTTCATTGTTCTTATTTTGTCTAAGTATAAAATTTGGTTTCATATAAAAAACCTCGGATTATTATAAATAATTAGATATAGAGCATTTTGTTTTTCGGATCCGAATTCAGGTTCCAAATTATTTTTAATTCAGACTCCAAACTTTCTGTGTTCAGACTCCGAGTTCTCTAAATTCAGAATCCAATCTTTCTGAGTTTAGGTTCCGAGTTCTCTGAATTCAGACTCTGAAATTTATGAGTTCAGAATCAGAATTATTTAGAATCCAGACTCTGAACTTTCTAATTTCAGGTTCTGAATTCATCTAAACTCAGACTCCGAACATTCTAATTTCAAGTTTCAAATTCTTCTGAATTCAGAATCCAAACATTGTAAGTTCAGGTTCCAAATTCTAATGAATTCAGATTCCAAAATATCTATGTTCTGACACTAAATTCTGATGAATTCAGACATCGAACATTGTAAGTTTATACTGAAAATTCTACAGAATTCAGATTCTGAATTTCCTTGAAATTCAGTCTCTGGAATTCTGAAGAATTTAGGTTCCGAATTCTTTTGAAGACAGAGTCTGAATATCCATGTATTATAAACACCTAATGGTTTTTGGTTAGACTCCGAACATTTATTTTTCCTTACACTCCAAAAAATTATTTTGGTTAAGCAACCCTATTTTTTCTTACTCATGTTTTGGTAATAAAATAATGTCATCCATTCAGTTACTAACTAACCGTTGTTTGAGGGACATGCGTACATGTCCCTATGAAATTCCAAGAAAATTTTTGTTGTTGGAGGAGGGATTCGATCATTGAATATGTGCCTATAAATAGGAGCTCATTTTAATGAGCTCAACACCTAGAAAAAAAGTTGATCAATCTAGAGATTACATGCTGCTGAAGTGATTTCTAGTGAGAGAGAATTTCATGCTTAATGTGTACTGAACATCTTGTTCAGAATTGCTTCGTGTGACTCCGAATGTTGCTGAGTACATTCAAGTGCTTCCGGGGATAAGAAGAAAGAGGTTCCGACTACATTAATGTTCGAGGACTTCCTTGGTGAGGAAGAAAGTGGTGCTGACTACCTTGAAGTTGAGGGCTTGTGGGGAAATCAAGATAGACTCCAATCATCATATAGAGTGCTTACCATGGTGTGGGTAAGACATAAATTCTTTAATGTATAAATCTAGGGACCTTTATCCAAGGTTGTGGGATACCCATCGCATTGGGTCAAAAGATTTACTACTTTTTACTTGTAGTGTTTCATGTTTTCCACTACATTTTGGTTGTTGAGGAATGTATAAATATCTTATACATTCTTATAATTGTATAGTTTGATTTTGAAAGATTTTATACACTTTAAGGTAGAATCTTTATCTTTGTAAACTTTTTTTGAGTTTCATTTCTGGAACCACTCTTATCGAATTACATTGTCAGAAACATATTTACGGAATCAAGCAAGTATGTAAAACTAGAGGATTTGTGAATTTACCTTGTTTAACTTTGATAAAAATTACAATATTGAAAATCTCAAAAGTAATTTTTTAAAGTATAGAATTCAACCCCTCCTCCCTCTTGTATATTGAGCATCTACATCATTAGATACTACAATTAGTATCATTCATTATTTCGATCCTACAATTGTTATTAAAGGAGGTCTCTGAAATAATTATATTAACATATAAGTTTTCTTGCCCAAGTTTTTCTCTGTAACATATTTTAATTTCTTAGGATATTTTTATCCTTGTTTACAAACTTTTATTACTAACAAGTTTGTGTGGAAATAATTTCTTTGAGATCGTAGGAACGAATGTTGGTTCTATTGAAAATCCTAATCCTAATAGACCAACTATTTTTGATGGTAATGATTATGAATAATTGAGAGATCATATGATGACTTTTTCTATCAATATTGGATTAGATAACTTTGTTATGATGACTGGAGATTACAAGATTCCTGACAAGGAAGTCAGAGATTTTACTAGTCAAGAGAAATCAGAATATCAACTTAACTATAAGGTACAAAATAGTTTGATGTGTTCCATGACAAGGAATATATATAGCCATATTTCATCTTGTGAAACAGAAAATTGTCTTTGGAAGAAGCTTGATGTTACACATATTGGTACTTCTAAAGTTATTGAAACTAGAATACATATGCTTAGAGTTGAGTACCACAGTTTTTTCATTCCTTATGAAGAACATATATGTAAGGTACAATAGTGATTTATGACTATTGTCAATAGCTTACAATTCATGGGTGAGAAAGGTTTAGATGATGAGGAACTTGTAGAAAAGATTATAGATATCCTGCCTAATGAGTGGGAATCTAAGGGAACATCTATATATGAGAATATGAAAGTCTCACAGATTACTCTTGATGAGATTTTTGGAACACTTCTTCAACATGAGACTAGAATGAAGAGAGATGCATACAATGTATAGAAGAATAATGTGAATGGAAGTGTTTCTTTTACAACTACTTCAAATCATATGAAATCCTAGACTCCTAAGATTGTTACTAGATCTATGTTTTATAAGGATACTATTTTATCAGAATCTAGTGAAAGTGAACATTCTGAGAATGAACTAGCTAATCTTGGTCGAAGGATGAAAAAGATAGTCCGGAAGAAAGACATTCGGCATAGATATAAGAAGATATAATGAAATGATAAGAAAGACTTTAAAGTCACTTCTTTTGAATGAAAAAGTACTGGATATATAAGGCCAGATTTTCCTATGCTTAAGAGAAAATAAATAAAGGAAAAGAATTCTAAGAGAAATTGAATGAAGTACTAAAAAGATAAATATAATAATGTTTTGAAAGATAATGACACCTGGAGTGCTAGTGGTGGAGACTATTCTGATGAATCCTCATACTATGAATCTTCTAGAAAGAAGAATCTTGGTCTAATAGCTAAACTACCTAATGAAAATCATTTCTTAATGGGAATGGTACCCAATGCTGAATCTATGACCAACATATCCTTGAATTCTAATTATAGTGATAGTAAATATTATGAATCCTCAGATGAAGAATCTTTTTATGATGAAGATAATACATTACCTACCTATAAAGAAGTTTCTAGGTTTTCTAAGATTCATGAGAATTAAAATTCAAAAGTTATGAAAAGGCATGATAAAGAAAATTCTAGGATTTATATTCATACTAAGGAAATATCAGATCTTTCTAAAGATCTAGATAAGAAAACCATTGATTTTGAAATTATTTAAAAAAACCGTGAGGAAGTAAATTCTTAGAAGGATAAACTTTCTAAGGATCTATAAAAAGTAATTTCTAAGAAAAATGTTTTCGAGCCTAACTCTAATACTAAAACTGATCTTTTTGAAGACATGAACTTAGTTATCAGACTAGAGTCAGAAATATTTTCCTTGAGGAAGTGTTTATCAAACATTACCTTATGTAAGGAAAATTTTGATAAAATTTATTCCCAAATTCGAGATCTAAGGAATAATTCTAGAATTGGTTATACTAGTTCAAAACCAATTTTTAGTAACAATTATTTTGTTCCTTAGAGTGCTCCATTCTGTACTAAATGTCTGTGTGGTGGTCATTGGGAAAAAAATAGTCCCTTAAACAAAACTTAGTCTTTAGGTTTTCATAAATCTTATTTTTCATAGAAAATGTGGACACCCAAATTTTTGCTTTCTAATGTTTCCAGATCCAAGAATGTTTTGGTTTCAAAATTCTAACACTCTTATTTTCAGGAAAATAAAGAAAGCACCAACATCAATATTTGGTACATGGATAGTGGATGTTCCTGGCATATGACTGGTAACAGAAACTTCTTCGACAATATTATCAAGACAAAATGTGGAAAAGTAACTTTCAGAGATAATGCAAAGGGAGAAATTATTGGTATAGGTTACTTCGTTATTCTTGGAAAAACATTGATTACAAATGTTTTATTTATTATGAGTCTTAAGTACAACTTCATTAGAATAAGTCTATTATGTGGTGAAGGTTTCTTAGAGAATTTTAGGAATGACAAGTTCATAGTACACAATTCGAACCAAGAGTTTATTCTTTATACCCATAGGAAAGAGAAAGTATACACCCTAAACATAAAAGACCTTATGATCCAATACCTACCATGACTTAGTGCAATGGATTATAATTCTTGGTTGTGGAATATATGGTTAGGACACTATAACCATAGAATCCTATAGAAAATCTCTATGAAAAGACTAGTTAAGGATCTACTGGAGCTTAGATTTGATTCTTCCAAAGTTTGTGATCCTTATCAATATGGAAAAAAACATAAATCAAGTTTTAAATATGATGATGAAGTGTCAACAAAAGATTCATTATAGTTAGTGCATATGGATATTTTTGGCCCAACCTGAACTGGAAGCATTATAGGAAAACATTTTGTATTTTTCTTACTTGATATTTAAACTAGATTTATGTGGGTCTATTTTCTAGAAAAGAAATTTTAATGTTTTTCTTATTTAAAAACTTTTAGATCCCATGTTAAAAATGAGAAAAACCTTCCTTTGATAACTATTCATAGTGATTAGGGATGAGAATTTTAAAATTCTGATTTTGAAACTTTTTGTAGTAGAAAAGACATTACTCATAACTTCTCAGCACCCAGAACACCTCAACAAAATGGTGTTGTTCAAATAAGAAATAGAATTCCTCAAAAGATAACAAGAACCATGTTGAGTGAATATTCGGTAGACAAACATTTTTTGGGATGAAGATGTAAGTACTTCTTGTTATACTATAAATCATGTTTTGATTAGACCATTTCATAATAACACTCCTTATGAGTTATGGAATGGTAAAAAATCTAGACTTTTCTACTTCATGGTTTTTGGATGCAAGGTATTCATTTTGATTACGAAAGATAATCTAATCTAATTTTCACCAAAATCTGATGAAGTAATTTTCATAAGCTACTCCACAACTTCTAATAATTAAAGAGTTTTTCATAAAAACACTTGTACTATTGAAGAGACAGTACATGTCAAATTTGATGAAACTGATCCTTTTGTTTTTAAACAACCGTAACCTACATCTTCAGATGTGTTTTAAAAAACTGATTATCATCTATTTTTAGAAGATCCTTCTGATAAGGAAAATTATCAAGAAAATGTTTTTGAAACATTTATCCCAGAAGATTTCCTACCCTTTGTTGATGAATATGTTTTTAAAAACCCAAATCAGTTGCTTCATAAGAATCATCCCAGTGATAGTATCACTGGTGATGTAAATAAAACTGTCAGGACAAGAAGTTCCTTATGAAATTAAGTAGAAAATCTAGCATTCATTTCCCAATTACAACAAAAAAGCACTGATGGAGCTTTAGTTGATGATGATTGGATAAAAGATAGGCAAGATAAGCTAAATAAATTTTAAAGGAATAAAGTCTGGACCTTGGTTGAAAGACCTAAGGAAACATCTGTTATTGGAGTAAAATGGGTCTTTAGAAATAAATGGGATGAAAATTGAATCATAGTAGGAAATAAAGATAAATTGATTGCTAAAGTCTAAAATCAACAAGATGGAATAGAATATGATGAAACCTATGATCTTGTAGTTAGACTTGAATCTATTCATATTTTACTTTCCATTGCAGCGTTCTGCAATTTCAAACTTTTTCAAATGGATGGTAAATGAGCTTTCTTTAATGGTTTTGTACAAGAGGATGTTTTTCTTGAACAACCTTCTGGTTTTTAGGATTCGAAAATCCGGAACATTTTTACAATCTTGCCAATGATTTGAATGGATTTAAGCAAGCCCCTCAAGCTTGGAATGATAGACTTGTTAAGTCAATAAGGTATTCCTTATGACTTTTCCATTACTTCTTGTTTTGAAAATCACAAACACCTTATACTTAAGCAGATATAAATTTTTACCTCCATAAGGAAAATTTACTTCTTTAAGGAAATTTACCCTAACCTAGATTTTCTTATACATCACAATATCTTTCTTAAATTACAAAAAACGGATTTATACCCAAAATCCCAGAAGTCTTATAATGTAAAGATTTGGAGCATTCTTTTTCTAGGATTCGAATTTTGGATGTGAACTAAAATGAAGTTCCAATCTGAATTCCGGACTCCGAAATTTCATAATTTCGACTCCAAACTTTCATGAGTTCGACTCCGAACTTTTATGAAGTTCAACTCCAAACTTTCATGAGTTTGACTCCGAACTCTTATGAAGTTCGACTCTGAAATTTCATGAGTTCAACTCTGAACTCTTATGAAGATCGACTCTGAACTTTCATGAGTTCGACTCCGAAATCTTATGAAGTTCAACTCCAAACTTTCATGAGTTCGACTCCGAACTCGTATGAAGTTCGACTCCGAACTTTCATGAGTTCGACTCCGAACTCTTATGAAGTTCAAATCCGAACATTCATGAGTTCGAATTTGAACTCTGCAAGTTCTGATTCCAATCTCTGGTGAAACCAGACTTTGAATTCCTATAAAACAGAATCTGAACATTTCTTAACATAGACTTCGAATTTCATTTTGGTTAGACTCTGAACTTTTAATTTGCTTACACTCCAAAATTTTTATGGCTTTTTCTTAAATATAATCCATTTCAAAACGATGTCATGCATTCAGTTATACATGATTTATTATTAAACGATGTCTTCCATTCTGTTTCTAATTAACCGTTGGTTGAGTTACACGTGTACAGGTCCCTCCGAATTTCAAGGAAAATGTGACCATTGGAGGAGGGAACCGACCGTTGGACATTTTCCTATAAATATGAGCTCATTTGAAAGAGATCAACAAGAAGTTGATCGATCTAGAGACCACACAATGTTAAGGTGATTTCTAGAGAGATAAGCTTTTCATGCCTTTCACGTACTTAACTGCTCGTTCAGATTGCTTTGTGCGACTCTGAATATTAGAGATTATATTCGAGGACTTCCGAGGATAGGAAGACAGAGGTTCTGACTACCTTGAAGTTCGAGGGCTTCCTTGCCGAGGAAGATAGAGGTTCCAACTACCTTGAAGTTGAGGGCTTGTCGGGATAGCAAGACAAATATTACGATCTTTATATCGAGGGCTTATCCTGGTGTGGGTAAGACAGACTTGCTTGAAAGTATAAATCAAGGGACCTTTATCTAAGGTTGTTGGATACCCTTCTATTTGGGTTAAAAGACTTATATCTTCTTACTTGTACTTTTACTACTTGTTTTTCCGCTGCACTTTAGTATTGTAAGGAAAGTATAACCTTCTTATATTTCCTTACACTTGTACTCTGATTAGTTTAGATTCTATACGCTTTAAGGTAGAATCATATATTGTAAACTTTGGTTCCCAATTCTCCAATTGGTGATTATAAGTGTTGTGAATTTTCTTAGTTTAACTTTGTTAAAATTATATTTTTCCTTGTCTAAGGAAATTTTTAAAGTATAAAATTCACCCCCCTCTTGTATATTGAGCATCTACATCGTTATTTCGATCCTACAATTGGTATCAGAGGAGGTCTCTGAAATACTTATACTCACATATAAGTTTTTCTTGCTCACTTTTTCATTGTTCTTCATCCTTGCTTAGAATGTTTTTATCATTCCAAACTTGGTCATTCTGAAAATTATCATTCCGAATTGTCATTCCGAACTTTGTGGTTACGAAGTTTTTCTACTAACTAGTTTGGTTGCCAAAGTTTTTTTATGAATTTCAGGAATCAATGTTGGTTCTATTGATAATATAAATCCTACAAGACCACCAATCTTTGATGGTAATGACTATGAGTACTGGAGAGATCGAATCAATATTTGTGTTATCAATACTAGAGTGGATAATTTCGTTATGCTTACTGGTGATTATAAAATTCATGATAAGGAAGTTATAACTTTCACTAACAAGGAAAACCAAGAGTATCAACTCAATTATAAGGTACACAATACTTTACTATATTCAATGAATAGAAATATATATAGCCAAATTTCTTCTTGTGAAGCAACTAATTGTATCTGGAATAAGTTATAAGTTACACACTTTGGCACTTCTAAAGTGATTGAAACTAGGAGAGCTATTCTTAGAGAAAAATACCAAAGATTCAATTTTCCGTATGGAGAACCAATCTGTAAAGTTCAACAGAGATTTATGACTATAGTCAAAATCTTATAGTCTATGGGAGAAAAAGGGTTAGATGATGAATCCCTTGTGTATAATATAATTGATATTATGCCCAATGAGTGGGAATAAAAAAGAATAGCTATTGATGAGAACAGGAAGGTCACTCAAATTTCTCTTGATGAACTATTTGGAACTCTTCTCCAACATGAAACAAGAATGAAGAGAGATGCTGACAACATCAAAAAGAAGAATCAGAATGGTACTATTGCTTTTACAACAACATCAAATCATATGAAAGATAAGACTCTTGAGAGAGTAACCAGATCCAAGTCTAAGAAGGTGGTTATTCAATTAGAATCTAGTGAAAGTGAAGTATCAGAAAATGGGTTAGCAAATCTTGCTCGAAGAATGAACAAGATAGATGGACAGAGAAATTTCCAATCCAAGTATAAGAAAAAGGAAAGGAAAGACAGGAAAGATGGAGAAGTTACTTGTTATGAATGCAAGATAGATGGACATATTAGACCAGATTTCCCTTTTCTCAAAAAGAAATAAAGAAAATTAAGGCATTCTGAAAGGAATATAAATAAGTATTACAAAACCAAAGCTAAGAAAGCTCTGAAATCAAATGACACCTGGAGTGCTAGTGGTGGTGACTCTTCAGATGAATCTTCTGATTATGATTCTTTAGGATAGAAGAATCTTGGTCTTATAGCAAGATTACCCATTAACAATCATTTCTTTATGGCTAAGGTACGGAATGCTGAATCATTGACCAATGTATCTTTAAATTATAATGATAGTAAGTATTATAACTGTTCAGATGATGAATCCTCTTCTGATGAAAAAAATACTTCACCTACCTATGAAGAAGTTTCTAGGTTTGCTGAACTTCTTGGGATTGAAAATTCTAAACTCAATAAAAAACTTGATAAGGAAAACTCTAGGAATTTTATTCTTACAAAAGAAATATCAGATCTCTCTAAAGATCTTGATAGAAAAAATGCTGATTTTGTAAGTATTCCAAAAAAATATTGAGGAAGTAAGTTCTGAGAAGAACAAACTTTCTAAAGAGTTAGAACAAGTAATTTATAAGAAAAGTGTTTTCGAGCCTAGCTCTAGTTCTAAATCTAATGATTTTGGAGAAAAAAACTTGGTTATTAAACTCAAGTCTGAAATTTTTTCCTTAAAGAATTTTTTATCAAACTTTACCCATGGTAAATAAAATTTTGATAAAATGTATTCACAAATACGACCTTTAAGAAACAAATCTGGATTTGGTTATACCCATGAAAAACCAACTTTTAGTAACAACTACTTTTTTCCACAAAGTGACCCATTTTATACCAAGTGTCAATATGGTGGTCACTGGGCAAAGAATTGTTCTTTAAATAAAACCCAATCTCTAGGTTTTCATAAGGCCTATTTTTCTAAGAAAGTGTGGGTGCATAAAATTTTGGTTGTCTGGAAATCTCGGATCCAAACAAGTTTGGATTCTGAATGTCTAATTCTTTTATTGTTTTCAGGAAGATAGAGGGTGTACTAACAATAATACGTGGTACATGGATATTGGATGTTCCCGGCACATGACTGGTAACAAAAGATATTTTGAAAAAATTATCAAAACGAAAGGAGGAAAGGTAAATTTCGGAGATAATTCTCAAAGAGAAATTGTTGGTATAGGTAATATTGTTCTTCTTGGTAAAACTTTGATTTCAAATGTTTTGTTTGTTAAGGGTCTTAAGCACAACCTCATTAGCATAAGTCAGTTATGTGATGACGGATAACTTGTGAATTTTAGGAATGATAAGTGCTCAGTACACAATTCCAAGGAAGAATTTGTTCTCTCATCCAATAGGCAAGAGAATGTTTACACTTTGAACTTAGAAGACCTCAGGAACCAAGACCTACCTTGCCTAAGTGAAATGGAAGATCATTCCTGGTTATGGAATAGAATACTAGGTCACTGTAACCTTAGACACTTATGTAAAATTTATAAGAAGAAACTAGTTAAGGATATACCGGAGCTTAGATTTGATTCTTATAAATTTTTTGATCCTTGTCAATATGGAAAGCAACATAAATCTAGTTTTAAATCAATCTGTGAAGTCTCACTGACAGATGCATTACAGTTAGTGCACATGGATCTTTTTGGTCCAACACAAACTGGAAGTATTGGAGGTAAATACTATGTGTTTGTTCTAGTTGATGATTACACCAGATTTACTTGGGTCTATTTTCTAGCAAAGAAGTTTGAAGCTTTTTATTATTTCAAAAGTTTTAGAGCACAATTTGAAAATGAGAAAAATCTTCCACTGAAAACTATTCATAGTGATCATGGAGGAGAATTTCAAAATTTTGATTTTGAAACTTTTTGTAGTAGAAAAGGTATTACTCAAAATTTGTCAGCACCTAGAACTCCTCAACAAAATGGTGTAGTTAAAAGAAGAAATATAATTCTTCAAGAGATAACTAGAACCATGTTGAGTGAATATTCTATAGCTAGACATTTCTATGCTGAAACTGTAAGTACTGCTTGTTATACTATAAATTGAGTTTTGATTAGACCTTTTCTTAATAAAACTCCTTATGAGTTATAGAACGGTAGAAAACCAAGACTTTACTACTTCAAGGTTTTTGGTTGCAAAGTATTAATTCTGAATACTAAATATAATTTACATAAATTCACACCAAAATCTGATGAAGGAATTTTCTTAGGCTACTCCACAACTTCTAAGGAATATAGAGTTTTTAATAAAAATACTTGTACTGTTGAAGAAAAAGTGCATGTAAAATTCGATGAGTCTGATCCTTTTGTTTTTAAACCATCCCAACCTTTATCCTCAGATGTGTTTTATAAAACTGATTTTCAACCTTTTATAGAATATCCTTCTGATAAGGAAAATGTTCAAGAAGATTCTTCTGAAACATTTACCCGAGAATAATTTCTACCCTATATTGATGAACAAGTTTTACAAAACCCAAATCAGGAATTTCTTAAGAATCATCCCAGTGATAGTATCATTGGTGATGAAAATAAACCTATAAGGAATAGAAGTTCCTTAAGAAATGAAGTAGAACATCTAGAATTTCTTTCCCAATTAGAAACAAAAAGTACTGATGAAGCTTTAGGTGATGATGATTGGATCAAAGCCATGCAAGATGAACTAAATGAATTTGAGAGGAATAAAGTCTGGACCTTGGTTGAAAGACCTAAGGAAACTTCGGTCATTGAAGTAAAATGGGTCTTCAGAAACAAGTGTGATGAAAATTGAGTCATATTAAGAAATAAAGCTAGACTAGTTGCTAAAGGCTATAACCAGCAAGAGGGAATAGACTATGAAGAAACCTACGCTCCAGTAGCTAGACTTGAATCTATTCATATTCTACTTTCCTTTGCAGCATTCTTCAATTTTAAACTTTTTCAAATGGATGTGAAATGTGCTTTTCTTAATGGTTATGTTCAAGAGGATGTTTTTGTTGAACAACCTCCTGGCTTTGAAGATACAAAACATCCTGATCATGTTTTTAGACTTACCAAAGCATTGTATGGTCTTAAACAAGCCCGATGAGCCTGGTATGATAGACTCACAGGATTTTTGCTTCAAAATAACTATGTTAAGGGAAATGCAGATCCAACCATTTTTATAAAGAAAGATAAGAAAAATATTTTGATTGTTCAAATTTATGTTGATGACATCATATTTGGTTCAACTTAGCAATCTTTAACTGATTCGTTTACAAGTCTAATGAAATTTGAGTTTGAAATGAGTATGATGGGTGAGTTAACTTTTTTCCTTGGTTTTCAAATTTCTCAAAGACTAGATGGAACCTATATATCTCAACATAAGTATATTAAATATCTTCTCAAAAAGTATGGTTATGACAATATTAAGAGTATAAGTACTTCCATCGGTACCTCAAACTCCTTAGATCTTGATGAAGTTGAGAAACCAGTAGATCAAACATCTTTTAGAGGTATGATAGGAAGTCTACTCTACTTAACAGCTAGTCGACCAAACTTAATGTTTTCAGTATGCTTATGTGTAATATATCAATCCAATCCTAAGGAATCTCACTTAAAGGCAATAAAACAAATTTTTCGCTACATAAAGGGAACCATGGATATAGGATTATTTTATACTTCTGGAAATGATTTTATTCTAAAAAGCTTTTATGATGCTGACTTTGGTGGATGTAGAATGGATAGAAAGTGTACATCCGGAACTTGTCATTTCTTAGGAGATTCATTAGTTTCTTGGTCCTACAAGAAGAAACATTCTGTATCACTTTCCACCGCTGAAGCTAAATATGTAGCAGTTGGAAGTTGTTGTGCTCAAGTGTTGTGGATGCAACACACACTCACAGATTATAGCCTGAGTTTTACTAAGACTCAAATTTTGTGTGATAACACAAGTTCCATTGCCCTAAGTAAGAACCCTGCACATCACTCTCGTGAAAAACACATATACATTAGGAATCACTTTCTTAGGGATCACACACTTAAAGGAGATATCATTCTTCAGTTTATCGAAACACAAGATCAACTTGCTGATATTTTCACAAAATCATTACCCTCTGATAGATTTTAATACATTAAACAAAAGTTAGGAATGATAACCGTAAGGTAATCAATCTTCATTAACTTCTTGTTGAACAATTCTCCTTACAGTAATAAACTCCTTTTCATAGGGGGAGTACATTTGATTGTTAGTGTAACTAAAATTTTCGTAATCTTTTTTTTAAACTAAGTGTAACTAAAATTTTCATAGTTAGTTTTTAAAACTTTTCGGTACTGAAGTTTTCGGAATGAAAATTTTTGAAACTGAAATTTCCGAAATGGGAATTTCCGGAACTAAAATTTTCAGGATTGAAATTCTCGGAATGAAAACTTCTAGAATAGAGATTTTCCGTACTGGAACTTTCGTAATGAGATTTTTTGTACTGGAACTTTCGTAACAAGATTTTAGTACTGGAACTTTCGTAACAAGATTTTCGTACTAGAATTTTTGTAACGAGATTTTCATACTGGAATTTTCATAATGATGTTTTCGTACTGGAACTTTTGTAATAAGTTTGTTCTTTAATTCATTTCTTCAAGAAGAATATTACCAATTACAAACAGTCTTTCTAGCCAATCCGAAAGTTATGATTTCCTTACTTAATGTTTTGTAATCATATTTTTCTTGCTATTACTTTCCTGAGTTTTTTTTTTAAAAATTCGGATTCTAGTTTTCCTCAAATCCGAATGTTTTCCTTAAAACCTCAAAAGATCAGAGTCAAGTTTTCCTTCCAGGAGTGTTTTCAACCGTCAGATCAGATCAAAAAATTTTCAACCGTTAGATGGATTTTGGAAGACCAAATGTCACATCCATGGACTATATAAAGGGGAACCCAAGACAAATCCCACATCGGTTTTGAAAGCTTTCACGACTCGAAGACCTGCTGCTCTTCTTATGACCGATTCTGAACTTTGCAAAGCCATTCTGAATCTTTCAGAATTCTTCACTCTGAATGTCTGTTGAAGCTACATCTCAAGATATGTCTACTACTAAACCAATATCTAAGTGGTTAGTCTTCAGAGAAAGGTTAGTTCATCCGGATTTCTACAAGATTGATTCTATTATAACCAAGAATATAAAATTGAATGGTTGGGAAGATATATGCTTGTACAAGTCAGAAAAATAGGATCCATTTTATACTGATTTGTTGATCGAGTTCTATGAGTCTGTTTCCTTCTAGATGGAAGATGGCAGAGAGTGGTTTTCATTCAAGTCTTATGGAAATACTTATAAGCTATCCTACACCAAGGCTGCGAGCTTGGTTGGTTTGTACTATGAGGGGGAAGCTGGGTTTTGCGCACATAAGATTCCAGATGAGCAAGGAAGTTTCAAAAAGGTGAAGGCTTTAAAATGACGTGGACTTAAGGATTCTACGACTGCTAAGATTTCTCATCTCACTCCAAAAAATAAGATTCTTCAGCTCTAGGTACAAGGTTTTCTCGCACCAAGAAGAGGGAAAAAAGACAATTTGAAGAAAAGTGATATCATTGTTTTAGATTTCTTGGTAAATCTAAGAAAGATAAATTTGATGAGGCATGTCTTGATTACGATCAAGAACATCAAAGAAGGGAATTTGGGAGCTCAAATAATTATGTACCATGCCTTACTATCTAGGATGATAGTTCAGTGCTTAGAATCCTTCAAGGTTGCATGCAAATAAAAAGTCCAGAATTTCAAGCTTATGCTGGTTAGTGATGATACCTTGAAGAGGATGAAGATGGGTTTTTCCAGAGAATCCAGAGATTTTTACCCTCTATCTTGGAAGAGGTTGAAGCAGATCAGAAAGAAACACAGAATCCAGAACTATCCAAAAAGACAAGGAAGAAGAGAAAGGTTAAGGAAGTGGGTGCTGATAAAGAAAATCCCTAGGCTAAGGAAACTCAGTCTGCTCCCCCCAAACCGAAGAAGCAGAAAACATATATAGATGAAGTGGCATCCAAGTGGAGGGAAGTCAAAGTGAAGAGGAAAGAAGGGGATCCACAATTCGGATTGGACCCTGCAGAGGCTAAGGCCTTAAAAGAAAGTGCCGCAGAAGAGTTAGGGAAATAGGAGAAAGAGATGAAAATGAAAAAGAAAGTGTCTAAAGCTGAAGTGGTGCAATCCTTACTGAGAGCTAAAGATGTAGCTTCTAAGTTGATTTCAGTTCCGAAATCTTTCCTTACAAAACCTTCTTTACCGGAAGCTCCAGCTAAGAATTATGTCACTCCAGAAAAAACCAAGGGTAAAAAAGTAGTTGAAGAAGCTGAAAAAGAAGCTGAGGAAGAAGTAGAGGAAGAGGTTGAAGAAGAAGAAGAAGAAGAAGGAAGTGAAGACTTAGATTCCTTGATCAAGAAAGTAGAGAGTCCAGGAAAGGGATATGAGGAAGCTAATAAAAATGATGATAAGAAACAGTAAGAAGAAGAAGAAGAAAATGTCTTGTATGATGATGAAGAATCCTATGAGAGGAATTTTCTTGAGTAAGGACAAGAAAAATAGAAACCAGATGAAGACCATATTATTCATGTTTTTAAATCCAAGTAAGTATCTCCTAATAAGGAACCAATTCTGAAGTCTAATAAGGGAAAGCAAGCTCTCATGGATACTCCAACAAAATAAGTCTTTATAAAGGAGGTTGGTAGTTCTTCTAAGAGAAAACTGGTGCAAATTGAAGAAGAGCAATCTCAAAGAGATTTATCTGATTCAGAATCATTATATCATGGGCATGATTTTGTGGTTCAATATCTGAAGAAGCTGGTGGACACCATTCCGATTTTTCCAACTATAGATTCCAGATGCCAGATGCTGCAACCAAGTATGAATCATAAATCAGATTCCTTATCCATGGTCATGGATAAGTTTGTGAAGATCAAAGCTAATAAAATTTTTTTTCTTATCGATTATGATGTGCATAGAAAGTCCTGCAGTAAGGTAAAAAAGTGTTCTAAAAGAGTTGATGAAGACTTAGTGAAGTTTGAAAATTTTCAGAGTGAAGTTCTAAATGCCTTTGACATTGAGGATAAAAAGATTAAAAATCTTCAAGCTGAGCTGATTGATGAGCAGAATTCTCAGAATCAACAAGTCAGGGACCTGAATGGGAAGCTTAACTCAGTATCTCAGAATTGTAAAAGTGAAAGAGATTTCCGGATTGATTTTAAGGAGAAGTTGGAAAAGCAAGATGAAATAATAAAGTTGTAGAAAGAAGCCATGGAGGCTCAAGCAGAAGCTTTAAAAGTCCAAGAAGAAAAGGTAAAAGCCTTGGAGAGGAAAGTTGAGGAAGACCAAAGAGACTTGAAGAAACTGAAAACCTTGTTAAAGAAGCTCATCCTGAAGGAAAAGGAAGACAAATGAACTGATTTCGATTCTTTTGCTGTATTTGTCATTCCTTGTTTTTTAACAAGATCTAATGAAATGTTGTTTGGATAATTGTATATTGTAGTGTTATTACTAATCTTTCAGGTACCATTTTTTCAATTCCCTTCAATTCTTTTTGAAAATTACAAAGGGGGAGAAGGAAAAAGAACTACTCCTAAGGGGGAGAAGGAAAAAGAAGCACTAAAAAGAGGAGAAAGAAAAATTTAAAATATCCTTAAAGTAAGTGGAGTTTCTCTCTATGAAGTTTTTCATTCCCATGGTAAGGGAAAAAACTCAGAATATAATCCTTAGAGTTTAAATGCCTAAGGGGGAGTTAGTTGTATTCACTTTCATCCATGAACAAAGGGAGATAAGTTTTAATTTCAAAGTCTAATGAAAATTTTCAAAGTCCTTATATTCTTTTTCGTAAGGATGTTTGTGCTTTCAAAAAAGGGGGAGATTATTGAGTCAATAAGGTTTTCCTTATGACTTTTCCATTCCTTCTTGTTTTGAAAATCACAAACACCTTATACTTAAGAAAATATAAATTTTTACCTCCATAAGGAAAATTTACTTCTTTAAGGAAATTTACCCTAACCTAGATTTTCTTATACATAGAAATATCTTTCTTAAAGTACAAAAACTAGATTTATACCCAAAATCCCAGAAGTCATATAATGTAAAGAGTTGGAGCATTCTGTTTTTAGGATCTGAATTCTGGATGTGAACTGAAATGAAGTTCCAATCCGAATTATGGACTCCGAACATTCATAAGTTCGACTCCGAACTTTCATGAGCTCGACTCCGAACTCTTATGAAGTTTGACTTCGAACTTTCATGAGTTCGACTCCAAACTCTTATGAAGTTCGACTCCGAACTTTCATGAGTTCGACTCCGAACTCTTATGAAGTTTGACTCTTAGATTTCATGAGTTCGACTCCAAACTCTTATGAATTTAGACTCTGAACATTCATGAGTTTGACTCCGAACTCTTATGAAGTTCGACTCCGAACTTTCATGAGTTCGAATCCAAACTCTGAAAGTTCAGATTCCAATCTCTGGTGAAACCAGACTCCGAATTCCTATAAAACAGAATCCGAACATTTCTTAACATAGACTCCAAATTTCATTTTGGTTAGATTCTGAACTTTTAATTTTCTTACACTCTGAAATTTTGTATGGATTTTGATTACATATAATCCATTTCAAAACGATGTCGTGCATTCGGTTATACATGATTTATTATTAAACGATGTCATCCATTATGTTTCTAATTAAATGTTGGTTGAGTTACACATGTATAGGTCCCTCCGAATTTCATGGAAAATGTGATCGTTGGAGGAGGGAGCCGACCGTTGGACATTTGAATATAAATAAGAGCTCATTTGAAAGAGCTCAACAAGAAGTTGATCGATCTAGAGACCACACGCTGTTAAGGTGATTTATAGAGAGAGAAGCTTTCCATGCCTTATGCGTACTGAACTGCTTGTTCAGATTGCTTCATGAGACTCTAAATGTTGGCGATTACATTCGAGGAATTCCGAGGATAGGAAGACAGAGGTGCCGACTACCTTGATGTTCGAGGGCTTCCTTGCTGAGGAAGACAAAGGTTCCAACTACCATGAAGTTGAGGACTTGAGAAGATAGCAAGACAGAGATTCCGATCTTCATATTTAGGGCTTATCCTGGTGTGGGTAAGACAGACTTGCTCGAAAGTATAAATCAAGGGACCTTTATCCAAGGTTTTTGGATACCCTTCTCTTTGGGTTAAAAGACTTATCTTGTTACTTGTAGTTTTACTACTTGTTTTTCCACTGCACTTTTGTATTGTAAGGAAAGTATAACCTTCTTATATTTCCTTACACTTGTACTCTGATTAGATTAGATTCTATACGCTTTAAGGTAGAATCTCATATTTTAAAATTTGGTTCCCAATTCTCCAATTGGTGATTAGAAGTGTTGTGAATTTTCTTAGTTTAACTTTGTTAAATGTAGATTTTTCCTTATCTAAGAAAATTTTTAAAGTATAAAATTCACCCCCCTCTTGTATATTGAGCATCAACATCGTTATTTCGATCCTACAAGACTTACAAGATTTTTGCTTTAAAATAATTATATTAAGGGAAATGCTGATCCAACAATTTTTAAAAATAATGATAAGAAAAATGTTTTGATTGTTCAAATTTATATTGATGATATTATATTTGGTTCAACTCAATAATCTTTATCTAATTCATTTGCAGATCTAATGAAATCTGAGTTTGAAGTGAGTATGATGGGTGAGTTATCATTTTTCCTTGGTTTTCAAATTTCTCAAAAACCCAGAAGGAATCTATATATACCAGCATAAGTATATTAAAGATATTCTTAAAAAGTATTGATATGAAAACACTAAGAGTATATGTACTCCCATTGGTACCTCAAATTCACTTGATCTTGATGAAGCTGGGATCCCAGTAGATCAACCATATTTTAGAGGTATGATAGGAATTCTTTATTAATTGACAGCTAGTCATCCAGTCATAATGTTTTCAGTATGCTTATGTGCAAGATATCAATCCAATCCTAAGGAATCTCATTTAAAGGCAGTGAAAAGGATTTTTCGCTACTTAAAGGGAACCATGGATCTTGGACTCTTTTTTACATTTGGAAATGGTTTTGTTTTAAAATGTTTTTCAGATGCTTACTTTGGGGGATATAGAATGGTTAGGAAAAGTACATCTGGAACTTGTCATTTCATAGGATATTCATTAGTTTCATGGTAATGAAAAAAGCAACACTCAGTAGTACTTTAAACTGCTTAAGCTGAATATATAGTAGCTGGAAGTTGTTGTGCTCTAGAGTTGTGGATGCGACACACACTCATAGACTATGGAATGGGTTTTACCAAAACACAAATTTTGTGTGATAATACTAGTGCCATTGCTTTAAGTAAAAACCATGCTCATCACTCATGTGAAAAACACATAGATATTTATCATCACTTTCTTAGGGATCACACACAAAAAGGAGATATCATTGTTCGATTTATCTGAATGCAAGATCTACTTACTTATATTTTCACAAAATCATTACCATCTGATATATTAGAATACAATAAATAGAAGTTATGAATGATAAATGTAAGATAATCATCCTTATTAATTTCTTATTTAAATAAATCTCCTTATAGTAAGGAACTCCTTTTTATAGGGGGAGTACATTTGTTTTTTAAGTTTTTAAAATTCTTCATTTTCTAATTTTTTTGTAATGAAAATTTTGGTAGTCAGTTTTTCTAAATTTTTCGTAATGAAATTTTTTCTTCGTATAAATTATTTCATAATCTATGTTTTTTCATAGTCTAATTTTTTTTTGTAAATTTTTTAAAAAAAATTTAGTGTATTATTTTTGTATATAAAATTTTCGTAATGAACTTTTTCTTACTTAAAAATTTCATAATCAAAATTTTAATACTTAAAATTTTCATAATGAATATTTTTGTACTTAAAAATTTACATAATTGATATATTCATACTGAAATTTTTCATAATTAAATGTTTCGGAATCAAAAGTTCTTCAAGAATAATTTTCCTCAATATGAATAATCATTTTATGAAATCTGAAATGTATGTTTCCTTTCTTAAATTTTCATAGAAATATTTTAAATGATGGTTTTTTAATTTGTTTGAAATTTTTGTATTCACTTTTTCCTAAATATGAATTTTTTTATTAAAAACCTAAAAAGATCAGATTTTATCAAAATTTCCTTCTGGTTATCATCTCAACCATCATATCTGATTAGAAGGTTTTTCAACCATTGGATTGAGTATGGAAGCTAAACCATCGCCCCAAATGCCTATATAAAGGACCCCCAAATGGTTGTCCCACATCGAAACTAAACCTCTCACGTGCTGAAGCTCTACCCTCCTACTTAATCATGTTATGAACTTATCAGATCTTTCTTACTTCTGAATGTCTATTGAAGTTTCTTCTCAGACTGATATGTCAACTATCAAACCAATCTCAGAATGGTAGATATACAGATAAAGGTTAGTTTATCTGAAGTTTTTCTCAATGTATGATTCTATAATCTCGAAGAATATCAAGATGAATGGATGGGAGAGTGTCTGCTTATCCAAACCAAAGGCACCAGATCTAGTGTATCTGGACCTGTTGGTTGAGTTCTATGAGTCATCATGATTTTTCAAGGAATAAGGAAAAGACAAGTTCTCGTTTAAGAGATATGGGAAGACTTACTCTCTATCTTATGCCAAGTCTGCAAGCTTGGTTGGTATTCCCTGTGAGGGTGAGGCAGTGTTTTGATCACATAAGCTACCTGATGTAAACGGATCATTTGTAAAGGATATGTCCATGGATTGCCTTAGTCTCTTAGATGTTAAGACTCCTAAGATTCATCAGGTGTCTACAAATTTTTGGATTTTTGAATTGTGGGTTCAGGGATTCATCATTCTGAGAAAAGGGGATAAGGATACTTTGATGAAAAGTGACATGTATATCCTGTATTTCTTGGTGAATACAAGAATGATTAACCTAGTTAAGTATATTCTGATTACAATTGTGAATATAATGAATGGAAATATGAAGTCTTAGATTATTATGTATCCAGTCATTCTCTCAATGATGATTGTTCGGTGTTTAGAGTCCTTCAAAATTCCGTGTAGTTTTAAGCCAACAAATTGTAATGTTTTGATGGTAAGTGATGATACTCTAGAGAGAATGAATGTTGGATTTTATATAGAATCTGGAGAATTATTTTTATTTCCTAAAGAATAAGCTAAAGCTATTTCAAAGAAATAGGAGGTGGCTAAATCTTCTAAAAATGGAGGAAGGAAGATAGAGCTGAAGGTTGTGGAAGATAAGGAGAAAACACCAGTGGCTATGGAAACCCAATATGCACCACCAAAACCTAAAAATAAAAAAGTGTATCCAGATGAGGTAGTAGCAAAATAGAGGGAAGATAAGGAGAAAAATAAAGCAGGGGAGCCTAGTTTTGGCATGGATCCTGCTGAAGCAAAATTAGTAAAAGATAATATTATTGATGAGCATGAAAAGAATGAAAAAGAATAGACACAAAATAATATAATGACTAAAGAAGAGATTGTGCAACCTTTTCTGAAGGATAATGAGAAAGCATCCGAAAACATTCCTGTACCAGAATCCTTCTATATAGGACCCTTACCATAGACTCTGCGAAAGAAATTTGTGACTCTGGTTAAAATCTAAGAAAAAGAAGTTCATGAAAATGTAGTGGAAGAAGAAGAAGGTAGTATATATTCTGAAGATCTCATAAATCATGTTGAGTACTTTCATGTGAAGGAATGCTCTTATGAGAAGTTTTCATTCCAAACCTCCCAAGCCGAATCATCAAAGCTTTCTACTCCTAGGAAGGATGAAGAGAAGGCTGAAGAAGAAGTTGAAAAACCATATATAGAAGAAATCATCAACTATGATTTCATTCATCAAAAGGATGCTGAGGTAGGAGCTGAAAAAGAAGAGATAGATGAAGACAAAATTGTTCAGATGTCTGATAGTGAATACAAATCACCTGATCAAGAGGAAGTATTTCTGAAAGATGATAATAGAAAACAGGTGGTTTTTGATACACCTACCATGGTTGTTGTAAAGAAGAAAGATGTTGGCGGATCTTCAAAGAGGAAAGCTCATATGATAGAAAAAGAATCCTCACCATGAATTTTTTTGGATTCGGAATCATCCTCTATGGGACATGATTTCGTAGTCGATACCTTGAAGAAGCTTGTTGGCACCATATCAATATTTCCAAGTATTGATTTGAGATTTCAAAAGCTTCATCACTCCTTAAATTAGAAATCGGATTCTATATCCATGGTGATGGATAAGTGTGTAAAACTAGAAGTAGATTTTCAGACTTTTCTTATTATCTATGAAGCCCATAAAATACCATGTAAAAAAGATGAAAAGCTGGTCAAGGAAGACACTAGAGGACATGAGAATACTTGATGTGGTCCAAGATAGTGTCAATGATACATTTGAAACTGAAGATGTGAAGATCAAGGATCTCACAAACAGTTCTGAAGAAAATATGACATTGTAACAGAATTCCCAGATGCAAGAAGTAAAAGATCTGAATGGGAAGTTATATTCAGTTTCTCAAAGTTGGAAGATAGAAAGAGATATCAGGATTGAGATAGAAGAGAATCTTGGCAAGAAGTAAGACACCTTGAAGGCTCATAATGATATTATTATGGATCAAGAAGAAAAAATCAAAGCATTAGAGAAGAAAACAGAGGATCATGATCATCTTCTCAAATGAGCAGAGGAATATCACAAGGATTTAAAAAAGCTAAAGACCATAGTCATGAAGTTGATTCGAAATTAAAAGGAAGGATGATCTTGTTCAATTCCGATATTTTGTTTTATTCCTTTCCTTGTATAAATTTTTCCAATCATAATGAAATTATTGGTTGATCTTAAAATATATTTTTTTCTTGTACTAATATTTCAGGTACCATATTTTATTTTCCATTCCCTTTTATCCTTTTTAAAAATCACAAAGGGGGAGAAAGGAAGAAAGAATATTAAGTAAAGTATAAATTTCCCAGAGTAAGGGGGAGTCCGTCTATGTGGGAGTTCTTATCCGAGAATATTTTCATATGAAATAAAATTCTAGGTCTCCTTCCGAAAATATAGAATATGATCCTTAGTGTTTCAAAATCCTAAGGGGGAGTTAGTCATTTTCATCTTTTCCCATGTGTAAAGGGAGATAGGTTTTTACTTTCAAAGTCCAGAAAAATATTTTTCTTAGTCCTCATATTCTTTTTCCTAAGGAGATTTTTTCATTCCAAAAATGGGGATATTGTTGAGTCTATAAGGTTTTCCTTATGAGTTTTCCATTCCTTATAGTTTTGAAAATAAAAAACGCTCTATCTTATGGTAAATTTCAATTCACCTATGTTTTCAATCATAAGGAAAATTTTCTTTCCCCAAGGAAATTTATCCTTAACATGTTTTTTCATTGTTTTTTTAAGTACAAAATTCAGTTTCATATCAAAATACTCAGATTTTTATAAATACTTAGATATAGACCATTCTTCTTTTAGGATCCTAATCCATGTTCTGAATTCTTCTGAATTCAGACTCCAAAATTTCTGAGATCAGACTCCGAGTTCTCTGAATTTAGACTCCAAAATTTCTGAGTTCAGGTTTTGAGTTCTTTGAATTCAGACTCTGAACTTTCTAAGTTCATACTCCAAATTCTTCTGAATTCAGACTCCAAACTTTCTAAGTTTTGGTTCAGAATTATTCTAAATTTAGACTCCGACCTTTCTAATTTCAGGTTCCAAATTCTTATGAATTCAAACTCTGAAATTTCTATGTTCTTCTTCCTAATTCTAATATATTCAGACTTCGAACTTTCTTTGTTCAGACTCCAAATTTTGATGAATTCAGACTCCGACCATTGTAAGTTCAAACTCCAAATTCTATTGAATTTGGATTCCAAATTTCCTTGAAATTCAGGTTCCGAAATTCTATAAAATTCAGGTTCATAGTTATTTTGAAGACATAATACAAATATCTATTTATTATAAACACCGAATGGTTTTTGGTTAGTCTCTAAACATTTAATTTTACTTACACTCCAAAAAATGCTTTTGGTTAAGCAACTGTATTTTTTCTTACTCATGTTTTGGTTATAAAATGATGTCATTCATTCAGTAACTAACTAATCATTGCTTGAGTGACACATGTACAAGTCCCTCTTAAATTTATGGAAGAATATGACCATTGGAGGAGGGAGCCGACCGTTGAAGATGTGCCTATAAATACGAGCCCATTTGAACGATATCAAAAACTAGAGAAAATGTTGTTCAATCTTGAGATTACATGCTGCTGAAGTGATTTCTAGTGAGAGAGACATTCATGCTTAGTGTGTACTGAACATCTTGTTCATAATTGCTTCGTGTGACTCTGAATGTTGCTGAGTACATTCGAGGGATTTTTGGGATATGAAGACAGAGGTTCCTACTACCTTAAAGTTCAAGAACTTCAATGGCGAGGAAGACAGATGTGCCGACTACCTTGAAGTTGATGGCTTGCAGGGATAGCAAGATAGACTCTGATCATCGTATCAAAGGATTACCCGTGTGTGGGTAAGACAGACTTTCTTGAAATTCTAAATCAGGTGACCTTAATCCAAGGTTGTTGGATACCATTCTCTTTGGGTCAAGAGATTTAATACTTGTTACATATATTATTTCATGTTTTCCACTTCATTTTGGTTTGTTGAGGATTTTATAACTATCCTATAATTTCCTATATTTGTATACTCTAATTTAGTAAGATTCTATAAGATTTATGGTAAAATCTTTATCATTGTAAACACTTGTTGAGTTTCATTTCCAGAACCACTTTTCTGAAATTGCATTCTCGGAATCATATTTACAGAATCATGCAAGTACGTAGAACTAGAGTTTTTGTGAATTTACCGAGTTTAACTTTGTTAAACATTACAATCTTGAAAATCTCAAAAGAAATTTTTTTAAAGTATACAATTCACCCCCCTCTTGTATATTGAGCATCTAAATCATTAGATACTTCAATCATTATCATTGTTTATTTCGATCCTACAATTGGTATCAGAGGTGGAATCTGAAATACTTATATTCACATATATGTTTTTTTTGCTCGAGTTTTTCATTGTTCCATATTTTCCTTGAATATGATATTTTTATCCTAGTTTACAAACATTTATTATGGACAAGTTTATGTGAAAATTTTTTCATTGAGATGGCAGTAAAGAATGTAGGTTCTATTGATAATCTTAATCATACTAGCCCACCTAGTTTTGGTTAGAATGATTATTAATATTGGAGAGATCGTATGAAGACTTTTTTTATCAATACTGGTGTGGAGAACTTTTCTATACTAACTAGAGATTACAAGATTCTTGATAAGGTATTTAGAGATTTTACTAATCAAGATAAATTATAATATCAATTAAACTATAAGGTACACAATACTTTGTTGTGTTCCATGACAAGGAATATATATAGCCAGATTTCATCTTGTGAAGCAGAAAATTGTATTTGGAAGAAGCTTGAAGTTACACATTTTTATACTTCCTAATTTATTGAAACAAGAAGAGCTATTCTTAGATCTGAGTACCATAGTTTTTTCATTCCTTATGGAGAACCTATATGTAAGATACAACAGATATTTTTGACTATCGTCAATATCTTACAATCCATGGGTGATAATGTTTTAGATGACGAGGCACTTATAGACAAGATTATAGATATCATGCCTATTGAGTTGGAATCCGAGAGAACAACTATAGATGAGAATAGGAAAGTCTCACAGATTACTCTTAATGGGATTTTTGGAACTCTTCTTCAACATGAAACTAGAATGAAGTGAGATGAAGACATTGTAAAGAAGAAGAATGGGAATGGAAGTGTTGCTTTTACAACTACTTCAAATCATATGAAAGCCAAGACTCCTGAGAGAGTTACTAGATCTAAGTCTTAGAAGGTTACTATTTTATCGGAATCTAGTGAATGTAAACATTATGAAAATGAACTAGCTATTCTTGATCGAAGGATGAACAAGATTTTTTGGAAGAAATACATTCAATAATGATATAAGAAGAAATAAAAAAGGATAAGAAAGACTCTGATGTCACTTGTTATGAATTCAACAGAGCTCGACATATAAGGCCATATTGCCTTATGATTAAGAGAAACGAAACAAAGGAAAAGCATTTTGAGAGAAAATGAAAGAAGTACTACAAATCTTAAGCTAAAAATGTTTTGAAATCTATTGAAATATGAATTTCCAGTGGTGGATACTCTTCTGATGAATCCTCATATTACGAATCAATTAGACAGAAGAATCATGGTCTATTACCCAGACAATCTATTGAAAATCATTGCTTAATTTCCAATGTACACAATGCTGAATCTATGACCAATGTATACTTGAATTCTAATTATAGTGATAGTCAATATTATGAATCCTCAGATGAAGAATCTTCTTCTGATGAATATAATACTTTAACTACTTATGAAGAAGTTTCTAGGTTTTCTAAGCATCTTGAGAATGAAAATTATATGGTTAAGAAAAGTCTTTATAAAGAAAATTCTAGGATTTCTATTCTTACTAAGGTAATATCATATATTTCAAAAGATTTTGATAAGAAAACCATTGATTTTTAATGTATTTAAAAAACCTTGAGGAAGTAAATTCTGAGAAGGATAAACATTCAAAGGATCTAGAAAAAGTAATTTCTCAGAAAAATGTTTTTGAGCCAAACTATAGTACTAAAACAGATGTTTTTGAAGAAAAGAACTTAGTTATCAGACTAAAGTTAGAAATATTTTTTTTGAGGAAGTGTTTGTCAAACTTTACCTTTGGTAAGAAATTTTTTGATAAAATGTATTCTCAAATACGATGTTTAGGTAATAATTCTGGGTTTGGTTATACTTGTTCAAAACCAATATTTAGTAACAATTATTTTGTTCCTCAAAGTGATCCATTCTACACTAAATGTTAGTGTGGTGGGAATTGGGAAAAAAATTGTTCCTTAAATAAAACTCAGTCATTAGGTTTTCATAAATCTTATTTTTCTATGAAAATGTGGATACCCAAATATTTTCTATCTGAAGTTTCTGGATCCAAGAATGTTTGGGTTTGGAAGGTCTAACACTATTATTTTCAGTAAAATAAAGAATGTTCCAACATTAATACTTGGTACATGGATAGTGGATGTTCCCGGCATATGACTAGTAAAAAAAAATTCTTTGAAAATTTTATCAAGATGAAAGGAGGAAAAAAAAATTTCAAAGATAATTTTGAGGGAGAAATTAATGCTATGGGTAACATCGTACTTCTTGGAAAAAAATTGATTTTAAATTTTTTATTTGTTAAGGGTCTTAAGCACAACCTTATTAGCATAATTCAATTATTTGTTGAAGGTTGCCTTGTGAATTTTAGGAATGAAAAGTTCTTAGTACAAAATTCCAAGGAAGAGTTTATTCTTTCTACAAATAGGCAAGATAATGTATATATATGAATCTTAGAATACCTTAGGAGCCAAGGCATACCTTGCCATAGTTCAATGGTAGATCATTCTTGATTGTGGCATAGAAGGTTAGGACACTGAAACCTTAGCTACCTATTAAAAATCTATAAGAAAAGACTAGTTAAGGATCTACCAGAGCTTATATTTGAATCTTTAAAAGTTTTTGATCCTTTCCAATATGGAAAGAAACATAAATCATGTTTTAAATCAGTTGGTTAAGTCTCAAAAATTGATGCATTATAGTTAGTGAATACGAATATTTTTGGGCCGACATAAACTGGAAGCATTGGAAGAAAATATTATGTATTTTCTTAGTTGATGATTACACTAGATTGACATGGGTCTATTATCTAGAAAATAAATAGGAATTTTTTTCTTATTTCCAAAATTTTAGAGCCCAAGTTAAAAATGAGAAAAACCTTCCTTTGATAACTACTCATAGTGATTAGGGAGGAGAATTTCAAAATTCTGATTTTGAAACTTTTTGTAGTTAAAAAGGCATTACTCATAAATTCTCAGCACCCCTAACACCTCAACACAATTATGTTGTTGAAAGAAGAAATAGAATTTTTCAAGAGATAACAAGAACCTTGTTGAGTGAATATTTGGTAACCAAATTTTTTTGGGCTGAAGTTGTAAGGACTTATTATTATACTATAAATCGTGTTTTGATTAGACTGTTTCTTAATAAAAATCCTTATGAGTTGTGAAATGGAAGAAAACCTGGACTTTCCTACTTCAATGTTTTTGGTTGCAAGGTATTAATTTTTAATAATAAAGATATTATATACAAATTCTCATGGAAATCTATTGAAGTAATTTTCTAAGGCTACTCCACAACATCTAAGGCTTATAGAGTTTTCAATAAAAACACTTGTATTGTTGAAGAGACAGTACATGTCAAATTTGATGAAACTGATCCTTTTGTTTTTAAACAACCACAACCTACATCTTCGGTTGTGTTTTCAAAATCTTATTATCAACCTTTGTTAGAAGATAATTTTGATAAGGAAAATGTTAATGAAAATGTTTGGGAAACATTTAACCTAGAAGATTTCCTACCCTATGTTGATGAACAGGTTTTACAAAACCGAAATAAGTTGTTTCTTAAGAATCATCCCAGTGTTATTATCATTGGTGATGTAAATAATCCTATAAGGACTAGAAGTTTCTTATGAAATTAAGTAGAACATCTATATTTCCTTTCCCAATTAGAACCAAAAAAGCACTGATGATGCTTTAGGTGATGATGATTTGATAAAATCTATAAAAGATGAGCTAAATGAATTTAAAAGGAATAAAGTCTAGACCTTGGTTAAAAGGCCTAAGGAAAATTCTATTATTAGAGTAAAATGGGTCTTTATAAAGAAATGTGATGAAAATGGAATCATAGTAAGAAATAAAACTAGATTGGTTGCTAAAGTCTATAATCAACAAAAAGTAATAGACTATGAAGAAACCTATTCTCCAGTAGCTAGACATGAATCTATTCATATTCTACTTTCCTTTGCAGCATTCATCAATTTCAAACTTTTTCAAATGGATGTTAAATGTTATTTACTTAATGGTTTTGTACAATAGGAAGTTTATGTTGAACAACCTCCTGGTTTTGAAGATTCAAAACATCTTGAACAAGTTTACAAACTTACCAAAGCTTTGTATGGACTTAAGAAAACCCCTATAGCTTGGTATGATAGACTTACCAGATTTTTTATTCAAAATAATTATGTTAAGGGAAATATTGATCCAACTATTTTTATAAATAAAGATAAGAAAAATATTTTTAAAGTTCAAATTTATGTTGATGATATTATATTTGGATCAACTCAGCAATCTCTAACTGATTACTTTGCAAATCTAATGAAATCTTAGTTTGAAATGAGTATGATGGGTGAGTTAACATTTTTCCTTGGTTTTCAAATTTCTTAGAAACCATATGGAATATATATATTCCAACATAAGTATATTAAATATATTCTTAAAAAGTATTGATATGACAACACTAAGAGTATAAGTACTCCAATTGGTAACTCAAATTCACTAGATCTTGATGAAGCTGGGAAACCAGTATATCAAACATCTTTTAGAGGTATGATAAGAAGTCAACTTTACATGACATCTAGTCTTCCAGATGTAATGTTTTCTGTATTCTTATGTTCAAGATATCAATCCAATCTTAAGGAAACTCATTTAAAGGAAGTGGAAAGGATTTTTCACTACATAAAGTGAACAATGAATCTTGGAATATTATATACTTCTGGAAATGATTTTGTTTTAAAGAGTTTTTCAGATGCTAACTTTTGTGGATGTAGAATGGATAGAAAAAGTACATATAGAACTTTTCATTTAATGGGAGATTCATTAGTTTCTTGGTCATGAAGAAAGAAAAACTCAGTATAACTTTTCACTTATGAAGCTGAATATGTAGCAGCTGTTAGTTGTTGTGCTCAAGTGTTGTGGAGCCGACACAGAATCAAAGACTATGGTATGAGTTTAACCAAAACACTAATATTGTGTGATAATAATAGTTCCAAAGCTTTAATTAAAAACCATACACATCACCCTCATGAAAAACACATAGATATTAGGCATCACTTTCATATGGATCACACAGAAAAAGGAGATATCATTCTTCAATTTATCAGAATGCAAGATCAACTTGCTGATATTTTCAAAAAATATTTACCATCAGATAGATTTTAATACATTAAATAGATGTAAGAAATGATAACTATAAGTTAATCATCCTTATTAACATCCTATTGAAATAAATCTCCTTATAGTAAGGAACATCCTTTTATAGCGGGGGAGTATATCTATTGGTTAGTTTTATAAAATTTTCATTATCTAAATTTTTCGTAATGAAAATTTTCAGTTTGTTTTTCTAAAGTTTTCATAATGAAAATTTTTCACAGTGTAAAATTTTTCGTAGTCTAAATTTTTTCGTAGTTTAATTTTTTTTTAAATTTTAAAAAAAATTTGGCACTCTAAATTTTTTGTATTTAAAATTTTTGTAATGAATATTTTTGCACTTAAAATTTTTGTAATGAAAATTTTCGTAGATAAAACTTTCATAATAAAGATTTGTGTACATAAAAATTTTCGTAATGGATAGTTTCATACTGAAATTTTTCGTAATCAAATGTTTCAAAATCTAATGTTCTCTATGAAGAATTTTACTCAATACGAATAATCTTTTTAATAAATCCAAAAGGTATGTTTCATTTTATAAATTTTTGTAATCATCTTTTACCTGATGGTATTTTCATCTGTTTTAAATTTATATATTCAATTTTTCTTAAATATGAATGTTTTTATTAAAAACCTCAAAAGATCAGATTATATCAAAATTTCCTTCTCATTATCATCTCAAACATCAGATTTGATAAGAAAGTTTTTCAACTATTGGATTGAGTATGGAAGTTAAACCGTCGCCCCAAACGCCTATATAAAGGACTCCCAAATGGTTGTCCCACATCGAAACTAAACCTCTCGCCTGCTGAAGCTCTTCCCTCCTACTTAATCCTATTCCGAACAACTCAGATCTTTCTTACATTTGAATGTCTATCTATGTTTCCTCTCATAAAGATATGTAAACTATCAAACCAATCTCGGAATGGATGATATACAGAGAATGGTTAGTTGATCTGATGTTTTTCTCAAAGTATGATTCTATAATCTTGAAGAATGTCAAGATGAATCGATAGGAGAGTGTCTTCTTATCCAAACCAAAGGCACAAGATCTGGTGTATCCGGACCTATTGGTTGAGTTCTATGAGTCAGCAAGCTTTTTCACGGAATAAGGAAAGGAAAAGTTCTCTTTCAAGAGATATGGGAAGACTTACGCTCTTTCTTACACTAAGGATGAAATCTTGGTTGGTATTCCATATGAGGGTGAGGAAGAGTTCTAATCACATATGCTGCATGATGTAAAAGGATCATTTGTAAAGGATAAGGCCATGGCTTGCTTTGGTCTCTCAGAAGTTAAGACTTTGAAGATTCTTCACCTGTCTACAAATTTTAGGATTCTTTAATTGTGGGTTCAAGGATTTATCATTCCGAGAAAAGGGGACAAGGATACTTTGAAGACAAGTGACATGTATATCATGGATTTCATGGTGAATCTATGAATTATTAACCTAGTTTAGCATATTATGATTAAAATTGACAATATAAAAAATGGAAATATGAAGGCTCAAATAATTATGTATCCATCAATTCTCTAAAACTTGATTTTTCGGTGATTGGAGTCCTTCAAAATTCCTTGTAGTTCTAAGACAAAAAATTGCAATGTTATGTTGGTAAGTGATGATACTCTGTAGAGAATGAATGTTGGATTCTCTATATAATCCGACGAATTTTTTGACTTTCCTGAAGAAGAAGATGAAGCTATTTTGAAGAAACAGGAGGCAACTGAATCTTCTAAAAAGGGTGGATGGAAGAGAAAACTGAAGGATGTGGAAGAGAAGGAGAAAACACCAGGGGCTATGGAAACCCAATCTGCACCACCAAAACCTAAAAAGAAAAATTCATATCTGGATGAGGTATTCGAAAAATGGAGGGAAGACAAGGAGAAAAAGAAAGCATGGGAGCCTAGCTTTGGTTTTGGATCGTGCTGAATCAAAATCATTAAAAGAAAAGACTGCTGATGATCTTGAAAGTCAATCAAAAGAAAAGAATCAAAAGAAGAAGATGACTAAAGCATAGATAGTTCCATCTCTTCTGAATGATACTAAGAAAGCTTCTGAAAATTTTTTTGTATGAGAATACTTCCAGATAGAACCGTGACCAGAGACTCCGAGAAATAAATTTTTGACTCCGGTAAAAATATTAGAAATAGAAGTTCAAGAAAAAGTAGTGGAAGAAGATGAAGAAGAAGGCAGTGGAGATACTTAAGATCTCCTAAAGAAAGTTGAGGACATTCATGAAAAGGAATGCTCTTCTAAGAAGGTTTCATTCTAAAACACCTAGGGAAAATCATCAAAGCTTGCTACCCTTGAAAAGGATGAAGAGAAGGATGAATATGAAGATGAAAAACCATCTGGAGAAGAAATATTTAACCAGGATTTCATTCATCTAGAGGACATTGATGCAGGTGCTGAGAAAGAAGAGATAGATGAAGATAAAATTGTTCAGCTGTCTGATAATGAAAACGAATCACCTGATTAAGAGGAATTCTTTCCAAAAGCTTATAAGGAAAAATAGGTGGTTATTGATACACCTACCAAGTCTGTTGTAAAGAAGAAAGATGTTGGTGGATCCTCAAAGAGAAAAGCTGCTGATATAGAAAATGAATCCTCACAAATCAAAATTTCTAATTCAAAATCATCCTCTATGGGACACGATTTTGTAGTCCAATCCTTGAAGAAGCTTGTTAAAACCATTCATATATTTCCATGTATTGACTCGAGATGCCAAATTCTTAAAAACTCTTTAAATTAGAAATCGGATTCAGTATCTATGGTGATGGATAAGTGTGTAAAACACGAGGCAGATTTCGTGACTTTTCTTATTAGATATGAATCCCATAAAATATCATGTAAAAAGATGACAAGCTAGTCAAGGAAGACAGTAGAGGAAATTAGAATTATTTATGAGTTTCAAGATAGTGTCAAGGATGCATTTGACACAGAAGAGGTGAAGATCAAGGATCTCACAAACAGTTTTGAAGACAAGCTAACTCTGGAACAGAATTACTGGATATAAGAAGTAATAGATCTGAATGGGAAGTTATATTTAGTTGCTAAAAGTTGGAAGAGCGAAAGAGATCTCAAGATTTAGATATAAGAGAAGCTTGGAAACTAGGATGAAGCCTTGATGGCTCAGAATGATATTCTTAAGGCTCAGGAAGAAAAAATCAAAGACTTAGAGAAGAAAACAGATGATCAGGATCAGCTTCTCAAACGAGCAGAGGAAGATCAAAAGAATTTAAAAAATCTAAATACCATAGTGAAGAAGTTTATTCTGAAGGAAAAGGATGGATGATCTTGTTCAATTATGATATTTTGTTGTATTCATTTCCTTTTATAAATTTTAGCAATCGTAATGAAAGTTTTGGTTTCTCTTCATATATTTTTTGGTTGTCTTGTACTAATATTCTAGGTACCATATTTTCATTTCCATTCCCTTTAATACTTTTTGAAAATCACAAAGGGGGAGAAAGGAAAAAACAATACCAAGTAATGAAGAGATTTCCCTGTGTAAGGGGGAGTTCTTATCCATGATGATTTTTGTATGCAATAAAATGCTAAGTCTCATTCCGAAAATTTAGAATATGATCCTTACTATTTCCAAAGCCTAAGGGGGAGTTAGTCGTATTAATCTTTGCCAAAGTGTAAAGGGAGATATGTTTTTACTTTCAAAATCCCGGAAAATATTTTCCTAAGTCCTTATATTCTTTTTCGTAAGGAGGTTTGTGCTTTCCAAAAAGGTCGAGATTGTTGAGTCAATGAGGTTTTTCTTATGACATTCCTATTCCCTCATGTTTTGAAAATTACAAACACTCTATCTTAAGGAAAATTTCTTTTCACCTATGTTTTACACTCATAATGAAAATTTTCTTTCCCCAAGGAAATTTAACCTTACCATGTTTCTTCATTCTTCTTATTTTGTCTATGTATAAAATTTGGTTTCATATCCAAAACTTTAGATTCTTATAAATAATTAGATATAAAGAATTTTGATTTCAAGAACCCAATTTAGCTTCCAAATTCTTTTGAATTCAGACTCCGAACATCTGAGTTTAGACTCTGAGTTCTCTGAATTCAGACTCTGAAATTTTTGAGTTCAGGTTCCGAGTTCTCTGAATTTAGACTCCAAACATTCCGAGTTCAGACTAAAAATTCTTCAAAATCTAGATTCCAAACTTTCTATGTTCTGGTTCCGAATTATTCTGAATTCAGACTCCGAACTTTCTAAGTTTCGATTTTGAATTATTCTGAATTCAGTCTCCAAACATTTTAAGTTCAGGTTCTAAATTCCAATGAATTCAGACTCTGAACTTTCTATGTTCAGACTCTGAATTCTGATTAATTTAGACTCCAAACTTTTTAAGTTCAAACTCTGAATTCTACTGAATTCAGATTCTAAATTTCATTGAAATTTAGACTCCAAAATTCTATAGAATTGAGGTTTGGATTTTTTTGAAGAAAAAATCCGAATATCCATGTATTATAAACACCGAATGGTTTTTGGTTTGACTCCGAACTTTTATTTTTCATTACACTCCGAAAAATGATTTTGGTTAAGAAACTATATTTTTTCATACTCATGTTTTGGTTATAAAACGATTTCGCACATTCAGTTACTAACTAACCATTGTTTGAGTGAGACATATATAGGTCCCTCCAAAAGTCAAGGGATAATATGACCATTGGAGGAGGGATTGGACGATTGATGTTGTGACTATAAATAGAAGCTATGTTGGATGATATCATCACCTATACAAAAAGTTGATCAATCTAAAGATTAAATGCTACGGAAGTGAGTTCTAGTGAGAGATACTTTCATAGTTAGTACGTACTGAATATCTAGTTCAGAATTGCTTAATGTGACTCCAAATGTTGTTGATTACATTCGAGGGATTCTAGGGATAGGAAGACGGAGGTTTTGACTACCTTATTGTTCGAGGACTTCCTTGATGAGGAAGAAAGAGGTGCTGACTACCTTGAAGTTGAGGGTTTGCGGGGATAGCAAGATAGAATCCGATCATCGTATCGAGGGCTTAACCTAATGTGGGTAAGACAGACTTTCTTGAAAGTATAGATCAAGGTACCTTTATCCAAGGTTATTGGACACCCTTATCTTTGGGTCAAAAGATTTACTACTTATTACTTGTATTGTTTCATGTTTTCCGATGCATTTTGTTTGTTGAAGAATGTGAAAATATTGTATACTTTATTATACTTGTATACTCTGATTTAGTAAGATTATATACACTTTAATGTTCATTCATTATCTTTGTAAACTTTTGTTGAGATTCATTTTCGGAACCACTTTTTTAGAATTACATTATCAGAATCATATTTCCAAAATCAAGAATGTTTGTAGAACTACATGTTTTGTGAATTTACCTAGTTTAACTTTGTTAAACATTACAATCTTTAAAATTTAAAAATGAATTTTTTTAAAAGTATACAATTCACCCCCACTCCTGTATCATGAGAATCTACATCCTTAGATACTACAATCAGTATCATTCATTATTTCGATCCTACAAGTGTTGCTCGAATACTTCTCATAACAACATCGTTGTATATTGAGTATACCGATTTTGTTATAAAAGAAAGGAATAAAAATAGTTTAGGGGGTTGGAGAATTAAAATAAAACAAAAGAACTTAAGAGAAGAACTTACCATTAAATCAGTTAACTCCCTTTGGTTTGAACCAAAATGGTTTAGTGAAGTGATTTCTGCCTATGGTAAGGCTTCTAGGATGAAGAGAGGGATCTTGGGAGCTTATTGGGGGTAGAGGTTGGACAAGACAAGGGCTTTAGAAGTCTGAGAAATGGGTAGGAAGTGAGGGATTTTTATAAGGGGGAGGAATGGCTCTATTGGAATGTTTGAAAATATTATTTTATTATATAATGATATTCAGCTTCTAAAGAACCAAAAATCATTAAAGTAGAAGATAAGGTGGCCCATGTTCGAAAGAAAATCATCCAATAAGAATTAGACAAGTTTTTGATATTGATTTAATTTTTTATCTAGTTATTTATTTAAAACATCCATTAATGACGTAAACACTGCTTCATCATTGTGTCATAAATAATTTTATTTATATGATTTATAAGAATTATAAAAAAAACCATGATGTAGGAAATATTTTTAGCTTTCCAATGAATATTTATTGTCGAAAAATAACTTATATAACCCCATGTAAAAATTGTTTTAGTAAAACAATACTTGTTTGAATTTTTTTTTACTTTAAATAAAAAGTTATTAATGTCATTATATTACCCAAGTGGCTCCATGGGGTCCCAAAATTTACCCATGTATTTTCTTGGTCGGCCATTACTCATAAAATAAGGTTAGAACATGTGTCAAGATAAATTTTTATTATTATAACATTATATTTACCTTAAATTACCCTAATTACCTTTAATCGTGGTTAATAAAAGTCTAAAGTTACTATTCACCAAAAATTATTTTCATCCCATTGAACCAAATTTTAATTACTAATGAAAACCATGTATGTCGGATTTTTGAAATTCAATTCACAGAAGCCGTAAAAATTTATTTAAATGAAGAAGTCAGTTTTTTAACTACTATTTAGTTGATTCACTATTCGTCAAAAATTGAAGGTTTTTAGAAAAATTCTAAAAATTAACTCTATGGTAAATTTGATATTCCGAATTAAAAAATGATGTCTATTTTAAAAAATTCAAAACATAGAAGTTTCATTAATTAATTTTACAATTAATTATCATTGTAAAAAAAGCGTGTTTTAAGAAATAATAACCATCAAAAGATTGATACCTGTTAATGTCCAATTTCAAAGTGAAATTAATTCTAATGGCCCACATTCAGTTAAATGGTAAAAATATAATTTATTTACACTTTATAACCAATTAAATAGATTATATAACCATATAAATAAATTAGATAAAAATGTGATTTTAAAATAAAATACAACATTTTTTCACAATTCATTAAAAATGAACATTATCAGAAAAATATCAAAATTTCATCCATAGTAAATTTTGATGTCCCAATTCTAAAGATGAAAATTATTTTATCAAATATAATATGAAAAAGTGACAAAAACAAGACTTAGAAATGGTTCTCCATCAAAAGGCGTTAAATCTCCCTTTTAATGTAAATTCTGCTTATAATTAGATTCATTTACATTTTAAGACTCTAAATTTTATTGGATGAATGTAAAAAACATTTAACAAACATATAGTATCATATTTAAGTTAGTTCTATTAATTCCCACCAATGCAACAACTAGGTTTTAACAACCATTTATAAAAATAATATTATATTATTAGTGTGCAACCTAAGATTTCAAAGAAACTCGTTGTTGCGTGTCAGATACACTATTGAATATAAAATACTATTTAAAATAAAATTAATATTTAATTAAAAAATATTAATAAATATGAAAATATCTTATTCTTTAATTTACTTGGATGTTACATTCTTCCCCACTTTTTGAAATTGCATTCTCGCAATTTGAAAATTAGGCTTGTAAACTTCATTGAATGTCCCACATTGGAAAATGACTCAGTAAAACTATCACATTAAAAGAATGAAAGAGAAGTAAAAAGGTCACCTGAGTTAACCCATACTAGGAATACATGTAGGAAAACATGGATATGGAAGAGAAACTAACCATGAAGTTCTGATGGAGAGTGATATAAAACATGATTAGGAGAAAGTTATCCACCAGAAAATCACAAACATATAATGTGTTATACAGTCTTTGATTACCCAGTAGGAAAAGTAATCCAATAACGTTTTTGTTTTACATTACTTTTCAAAATTTTGAGGAATTCATTTACTACATAGAATAAAAAATAAGGAAATATACTTACCTTCAAGTAGAGTTTCATCCTTTAAAAAGTTTCTACCAAAACTAATCTTTTCTCCCAACAATGAGAATTCAAAAAGACTTCTTCACATCAAAATCAGAAGAATCAACTTCTAGAGAATCACATAATACACAAAAGATCTATACATTTACTCTATCTTTATACATTAACCAAAACCAAAAATGGTTTGTATGAGATCAGATAGTCCACAAAAAAGATAATCCTTTATAAAAATAAATACTACTCTTAATCTCAAAAATTAATAAAAAATACCCAATGTTTAAGAAAGGCCATTCAATACACAATTTTCCTTACAATTATTCAATATAATCCAAACTAAGATTGAAGACCAATACTCAGAAGAATTTTATCACATTTTCTTCCATGATATATCTTAACATTAATCTATAAATAACATTGAATACTCTTAAAGTCTCATACTGAAAAGTAATAAACTAATAAAATATTCATTATGATTGATTAATCAATTACTTGAATAACCCAAATCACTATATGACCATAATAAAAACAGAATTCTTCCAAAATAAAATTTCAACCATTACTCATCAAATGAAATCCCATAGTACTCCATTTTACATAGGCATATAGTGTTACCAAAAGTGCGAATGTATTCCAAAATAACATTTATCACTTAATCAACAAATCATGTTCCTATATTAATGATATACATTTAATAAAAAATTAGATCCCAAAATCCACTTATTCTTCATCCATAAAATCATTTAACATAAAATCAATATATCATTATAACTAGGGACTTCATGTAGTCGAGTGGTAGGCGATAAATCCCAGTCACACTTTGGTTGTGGGTTCAATTCCTGTAGCTTTGTCTGACACGACGGGTTGCCACGCGGTCTGCGTGTTGTCATTTTTCAAAAACTATATAATTTTATAACATTCCCAAAAAGAGATAAATTCATCAAAAATAACCATAACATATTTTAACTATGATGGTTTACTAATAACATTTATTTTTCATCCCAAAATGTATTAATCTATTATTTCCTCAAATTCAAGGATCATATAAACCCAAATAGTTCTTTATAACTATAAACAAAAAAGAAAAGATAAGTATTCCTTGAATAAAATTTATATATCAAACTTCAGGGTTACACATACTATAAAAATTCTTCTAATGTAATACCATCATCAAAAAGAGCATTAATATTTTTAAGCATTTCACCATCCTAAAATCTACCATAACGCTTGAATCCCTTATATGTTGACTTATTACCAATTCAACATTATTCATGATCCATTAACCATTCCTTTCCAAATTATTCTGATATACTTCTTTCCTATAAACAAAATCATGAGTCCTATCCTAAAATTTAATAATATCAAAACATATATTAAGAAATAATCCATACCTTTCATTGGTCATTGTCAGTTTCTACATCCTCAATCAGAATGGAAATAGGTATCGGTAAACAAATATTTGTATGATCCTAGTGATCCCATTGCCGAAACTTCTTCATAGGACTAGTGTTTGTATAATGACCAAGAACAAAACATTTAAAACATTCAATTGATCCATCAGAAGGAAATTCTTTCCCTTTCCTAGAGTCAACTGGATGCTTCCTTTTTCCATGATAGGTTCTTGATTTATGACCTTAATTTCAACATCTATTGAATCTTCTCATCCCTTTAAAACATTTTCCTAGGTGTTTCTTTCCACATCCTTAACACAAATGTTTTTGAACACACTTACCTTTATGATATTACCAGAACATTCGTAGGGATTTTTTTCACCCATATATGTTTCCTTATAAAAATAACCATGGTTCAGGTGGTCAATCGTGACTCCATATAGTTTGTTGAGAATAACCACAAGAGTCATCATTGATGCTCCCATTTCATTTAATTTCTTATTCAGAAAACTGTCACTGTTTTCTTCACATCCAATGCTACTTTGGGGCCTGCAAGATCTAGCCATTTACTAATACCAAAAGGTTCAATGTGAGTATATTAGTAAAATCGCCATATAATATCTTATGAGGATGGTAAATACTATGATATAATTATTCATGTTATCATAAACTCATTCACATTATCTAAAAGAATCTATGAATAATTCTGAAATCCTAACCATTATGGTAGTGTCACATATTCATAAAAATACCATAACCTATAATGTTATCTAAACCGACCATTGATACTAAAAATAAGGACCAAACCTTAATCATTACATAATCTTGAGTTAATTAAAGAATTCACATTGAGGATATTTTCAGATTTAGAGTTTTAGAGAATTAATCCAAAACTATTAAATTACTTCTCAAAAAATTCAATGTAGACACTTCTACTCAGAAACCATTTTTATATAAAATAAAAAAATGTCTAGTTCCATGTTCTTGAAAGCATGTCTTTTCAATGATATCATCATTGACCCTTATTCATCATTAATTCCTGTGGAAAACATTTCAGAAACTAGGGATTAGCATAAAAAGATCTGTAAGAGATATAAAATAAGGAAGGAAAAAATTATCCCATCACTAAATACAAATAAATGAAACCAATACTTCTCCAATCATAACATACCTTATGAAATCATAATATTTATGAATAACAAAAAAAAAAATCATAAATCATAAAGGTAACTTATGGAATTCCTAACATACTTACATTTTAGCTATCACTACTACATTGGTAGTCACATGTGGAATACCCATCATAGTATATTACTTAAATGTCTTAGGAGAGACATTAACGTTTACCTCTGTCACGTTACCCAATGCATTATAGAACTATCTTGGGCTCACCCACCCTAGGTTTATCACGGAACCACCCGTATATTTAAAAAATGCCCAATAACCGCAACATAATCATAACACATAACACAAATAATAAAGGAAAGATAAACTTTCCACATTCCAATCACAATATATCATATCAAGATATTGAAATAAAAAATTCTTTATCAAACCATTTTCAAAATCATTTTAAACATTTAATAAAGATATTTTTTAATCAAAGTGTCCCAAACAAAATTAAATCCTCTAAATTAGTTATCATTTTAAAAAGTTTATTTCCATATAAATAAATCCTAAAAACCATTTTGAAAACGTGGACATTAATGAGAAAATTATTGAACTATAAATCATTAAAACGATATTTTAGTTAAGGAGTTCTTAACCAAATAGGAGATACATGAATACAAATAATTGATGAATAACATTTAATAAAAACATTATAATATCATTATAATAAAGGTATTAATGATATAATATTCCAAAGGATAGTATATACACCATATGAATGTGAATTGGCACATAACAACAATGAAGTCTCAATGAAATGTAAATTGAGATGAAATACCTTATAAGGATGGTATCCTTAGATTAAGGATAAATAAATTATGTAATTATGTGTGAAAAATATAAATACAACCAATATAAGTGGACATTAATTTTAAAACAATAATATTTCATTCACACATATTCATAGTAGGACATAATCAAGAAGTAGAGGTTTAACCCAAAGAATTGAAATTGGGTAAAGAAGTTCCCCTATAGAAATTTGACAGCATAACGACGTCACATTAAAAATTAAGAAAATTAGTTGATTAGAGATAAAAGGTTATCTCAGCACTTGGACGTAAAATTTACAGTAATAATGATATATAAGAACATATCTCAACAAAATAAGATGGAAATTAAAAGTCATAACCAAAAATAAGTCTTTTAAAAAGAGGAGGGTGAAAGGTTCCCTTACCAATTTGGTATCTATTGAAACATACACCCCATGAAAGAAGGATAATACAATGAAGATGTAAATACCAATAAATTAAATTATATTACACAAATAATACAACCACGGGCATTACATACACCACACAAAAGGAAATGGTGGCAAATATAGCATGAATCTCATGGGAATAAAAGTGAGATGAAAACACCTTACCTCATTGTAATCAATCGAGTCGTATGACCAAAAGATAATAACCACCAAAAAAATCGTAAAATATCATGAATATAAAGAGAATAATGATAATTTATATCCAATTTAAGTAAAAAATACACCACATACAATAAATATGTGGTGAAAAATGGAAATCCCATGGAATTAATAGTGAGATAAGAATCCCTTACCTCGTTGTCCGACTTGACTCGCTCGTATAATTATTATTCTTCATAAATAATAAACATAAGTTACTTTATACTTGAATAGGAATATTTTTCAATTTTATTATTCCTTTTATATTACATATTACCTTTCTATAACAATTAGTTAATTATTTGATCTCATATCGGACATTTTGTCAATGTTCGGAACATGAGTCAAAAATGAACTTGTTATAATTATAAATTGTCCATGTGGTTAAAAGTATATTATCTCCAGAATGATATTCATAATTTAGATGTCATATATATCATATATATCCAATATATATATATATATATATATATTTATAATAGTACATATCATTTGTAGATATGAAATGAAATACACCGTTCATGGAGACGGTAAGCTGTACGTACCCATGAACGCTACTTTCTTTTCAATTTCAAATTTTAATGGAATGAAAACATAGGGATTAATAGGTATATTATAACTTTAGTATAATATTTATGTCATATATGTTACATAATTTCATAAATTCTATCCTCTATACGTTCCACGTATGGAAGGAACAAGTCATATCACTTTGATGGGGCGGTAGTCTGCACTTCCTCTAATGAAATTACCCCGTTATCCCATTATGGAAACCAAAAATCAATGCTATAAAAAAGAAAACAAAGAATTATAATAAAAAACTAAATAAAATATTTATCATATATAGATACAGTGACATCATAATGTCCACCATGAGAGATGGTAGTAGATAATTGAACAATCATCATTTCGTGAGGTAGTAGTTCGCCGTCCACTGAAACAGTATGCTCTTGACCCATTAGATGGATATGTGTTTAAGTGTAGCTAGAATACTTCTCATAAAAACATCCTTGTATATTTATTATACTGGTGTTGTTATAAAATAAAGGAATAAAAAGAGTTTAGGGGGTTGGAGAAGTAAAATAATACAAAAGATCTTAAGAGAATATGTTACCTTTAAATCGGGTAACTCCTTTTGGTTTGAACCAAAAGGGTTTATAGAAGTGCTTTATGACTAAGGTAAGGCTTCTAGGAAAAAGAGAGGGATCATGAGAGATTATTGGAGTAGTGGTTGGATGAGAAAAGGGCTTTAGAAGTGTGAGAAATGTGTTGGAAGTGAGGGATTTTTATAAGGGAGAGGAGGGGCTCTTTGGGAAAGATTGGAAATATTATTTTATTATATAATGATTTTCGGTTTATAAAGGACCAAAAATCATTAAAGTTGAAGATACGGTGGACCATGTTTGAAATAAAATTATCCAATAAGAATTGGAGAGGTTTTGGATATTGTTTTAATTTTTATCTTCTTATTTATTTAAATCATCCATTAATGACGTAAACACTACATCTTCATTGTGTAATAAAGAATTTTATTTATTTGATGTCTAAAAATTATAAGAAAAATATGATGATTTAGGAAATATTTTTATATTTCCAAATAGAATTTATAGTTGAAAATATAACTTATATAAACCCATGTGAAAATTGTTTTAGTAAAACAATGATTGTTTATGAAATTTATATTTTTACTTTAAATAAAAAGTTATTAATGTCATTATCATACCTAAGTGGCTCCATGGGGTCCCAAAATTGCCAATAGATTGTATTGGTCGGCCATTCTTCATCCAATAAGGTCAGGACAAGTGTCAAGTTAATTTTTTATTATTATAAAATTAAATTTACCTTAAATTACCCTAATTACCATTAATCATGGTTAATAAAAGTCAAAAGTTTTTATTTACCAAAAAATATTTTCATCCCATTGAACCAAATTTTACATACTAATGATAACCATGTCGGCCGGATTTTTGAAATTCAATTCATAGAAGCGGTCAAATTTCATTTAAATGAAAATGTCAGTTTTTTAACTACTACTTAGTGGTTTCACTATTTATAAAAAATTTAACGTTTTTAGAAAAATTCAAAAAATTCACTCTAAGCTAAATTTGACATTCCGAATTCAAAAATGAACTATATTTTACCATATTAAAAACAAATAAGTTTCATTAATTAATTTTATAATTAATTATAACATCCCAAAATGATATATGGTTAAATGAAAAAATGAAATGACTAATGTCAACAAGGTGCACCTTTTTTTGGAACCTACCTGATTAGAAATCCACAGTTAACCGAGTTTGGCCTAGAGTAGAGATCCGGATGGGTGACATTATGGGATGTTTCCTAGGATGTGTGTGAATGAAGAAAAAACACACTAGAAAGGACATCTGTTGTCCTGTGGGATAGTCATTAGTCAGATGACCCATTCGGGCACGTGGGTGGGCCCCGGGGTGAGGACCACGTGTCTGCAGGGCAACTGGTGATACCTAAAAGTCTATGAACTGATGACCATGTTAAGTCGGGGTGTCTATGCTGTCACCAGGACCTAGATGTTATATTTTGTATCAGAGGTGGTACCCAGCCTTAAATGTAGCGCACTACCTGGGTTGAGATGTTGGGACCCCAACGAAGACATTGTGCTCTAAAGAGGGGGGGGGGATTGTAACATCCCCAAATGATACAGGGTTAAATCACAAATTGATATGACTTATGTCAACAAAGTGTACCTTTTTTTCGAGAGCCTACCAAAATAGAACTCTGCAGTTAAACATGCTGGGCCTGGAGTAGTGATCAGGATGTGTGACCTTCTGGGAAGTTTCCCAAAGTGTGTTTGAGTGAGGAAAAAACACACTAGAAAGGACATGTGTTGGCCTGTGGGGAAATTCATTAGTTAGATGACCTGTTCGGGCACGTGGGTGGTCCCTAGGGTGAGGGCCTCGTTTCTGCGAGGCAACTGGGGCTACCTAGCCGGCCAGGACCCGACGACCATGTTAATGTGGGGGGTGTCTGTGCTGTCACCAGGACCCAGTTGTTATATTCAAAATTTTACAAGAATTTCCAATTCTTTACATTAATTCCCATCGTCAAAACAAAAATCATGTTTTTAAGAAATAATAACCATAAAAAGATTGATACTAGTTAATGTCCAATTTGAAAGTTAAATTACTTCCAATGACTAATATTGGGTTAAATAGTAAAAATATAATCTCTTTACACTATAAAACAAATAAAAAAGATAATTAAACCATATAAATAAATTAGATTAAAAGGATTTTTTGAAATAAAATACATCCTTTTTATCACCATTCATTAAAAATGAACATTATTAGAAAAATATCAAAATTTTATCGAAAGTAAATTTTTATGTCCTGATTATAAAGATAAAAATTATTTTGTCATATATAATATGTAAAAGTGACAAATACTAGATTTAAAAAGGGTTCTCCATCAAATGGTGATAAATTTCCATTTTAAAGTAAATTATGCTTAAAATTAGATTCATTTACATTTTAAGCCTCTTACTTTTATTGGATGATTGTAAAAAAATTGAACAAACATATATTATCATATTTAAGTTATTTATATTAATATATTATAATATATTTACAATTTAAAACCAGTTAAATAGATAATATAACCATATAAATAAATCATATTAAAAGGCGGTTTTGAATTAAAATACATCATTTTTTCACTATTCCTTAAAAATGATCATTATCAGAAAAATATCAAAATTTCATCCAAAGTATATTTTTATGCCCTGATTCTAAAGATGAAAAATATTTTTTCAAATATAATATGTAAAAGTGACAAATATTAGATTTAAAAAGGGTTCTCCACCAAAAGGCGGTATATCACCCTTGTAAAGTAAATTTTTCTTAAAATTAGATTCATTTACATTTTAAGCCTCCTACTTTTATTGGATGAATGTAAAAACATATAACAAACCTATATTATCATATTTATGTTAGTTCTATTAATTCTCACCAATAAAACGGCTAGGTGTTAACTACCATTTAAAATAATAATATTATATTATTAATTTGCAACGTATGATTTCAAGGAAATCTCTTGTTGCGTGTCAGGTACGCCATTGAATATAGAATCCCCATTTAAATAAAATTAATATTTAATTCAAAAATATTAATAAATATGAAAATATCGTATTCTTTATTTTCTTGGGATGTTACAATTACACCCGTTTCTCTTCCACTGGATATATGATTTTTAATACCACTTATTTTCATGGGTTATTATTAAATTAAATTATTTGAAACTATATTCATTTCATTGTTAAAGATGTCATGAAATATTAATGATACCCATTCAATTTCATGGGTTATTATTGTTTTCTAATAGAATAATTTTTAATTATGGTCCATGATATGATGTATGTTTTATTATCCTATAGCACATGTTTGTATGATTTTATTTGTGAATGGTGGGACCTATATCTCCCAAGAATTCATTGGGTAGTGATAAATGTGTTATTATCTAAAATGGTACAAGGGAGGACATCCAATTCCCAAAAAAATATGGTACACAGTAGGGCATCCCAACACTAAAACAAGTGGGTACACGAGAGGATATCACATGAACGAAAGGAGAGGGTTCATGGGATGAAATACCTATACTGAAACAAGATGGTACATAGGAGGACATCCCAGACCAGAAAAAAGGGTTCACGGGAGGGCATCCCAAGCCCGAAACAAGATGGTACATGGGAGGGAATCCCAATCCTAAAGTAGGCACATGATTCATTACCCCATGTCGAACATGTTACAAAGGCCTTAGTAGGCTGCCTTGTCATTGTTTTTATATGTTTACGTGTCTTCCAAAATTCATTGTATTATTCATATATTATGCTTTCATGGATCATGATATTTATTTACTTATGTATAATTACTTATGAATTGAAAATATTTATTCCATTTTTTATGTTTATGATATTTGATATGCAGGGTGTGATCTTCTTGTGTTATAATTACATTCTCATACACCTATAATCAAGATTATGATTACATGTCTCCCTTATTTATCCATACAAATAATCAAGGATCATTTTTTGACTGTTTCCTTCTTGAGGTTATGAATATATATTTTATGTATAATGTGTCTTTGAAGGGTTTATTCATAAAGAAACTAGTTGGAGATAATTTAGCTCGCTCATGTTCCACTATTTACATTTCAATTTTTAAGAAGGATCTAAACCAATACAGTGTTTGTGAATCTATTTGTAAAATGTTTTAAGTATTCCAAAAAAATGATGTAATGTTAATGTATGAAAATTCTAGGATAATAAAGTTGTTATCATAGTGAAGGTTAATTCATCATTTGGAAACTAGGATGAAAAACATTTAGTGAGATCCTCATTTATATTTCTAAGGATATATCTAGGGATGTCTCTAAGTATAATTATATGGAAGAGTTAATCATTAGGAAAATACCCTATAATATTAGTAAATGATTGAGAATATAGTTTCATAGAAATAAATTTTGGTCTAGATACTTCAAGTAAATGTGGATTTGGAATAGATGTATCTAGGGGTTACAACTCTGACCAGATGTATTGGACCTGACCTAATCTAATATGGTAAGTGGAAAGGGGCCTTTCTACACACATGGTTTGACACTTTCGAGGGATATGCTTTAGAAATTCATAAACTCTTCCCAAACCATAATGAAGGATGTAAATGGAAGATGACTATGAATAACCTTTGATAAAACTATGGTTTCATTGATTAAAATTAGGTTTCATGATTTATATATTCAATGGGTAATTTTTCATGATTATCATGTTTTCTTCTATGACACGTTTTTCTCACCCTATGCTTTCTAGTTTTATTCATCGGAGAGAATGAGAAGGGACATGGTTAAAATTTATTGTTTCATATTTTTAAAGTATGGGAATTATGAAAATTGATTTCCCAAGTGTAAATATAATAATGAGAATCGGGAATATGGTATGAGTGTTGGTTATAATTTTAAATATAAAGAGACTCCAAGTGGATTGTGAAAGGTAAGTGAGGTTATTCCAGTTTTGTTAAAATTAAACATAAGAAACATGATATTATTGAGGTTGTGGAACCTTAGCAGACAATTCATGTTTCATATTCTAGAAAACATGAATTAATGAATAATATAATTATGAATGAGTAATGGTTTAAGAATAAAGTTGGATGAATGAACTATTTATATTTTGGAACCTAAAAGATTATGTTATATGTATTATGAAATATATAAATATTTCAAGTCATCATTTTAATTAAGTATAGAAAAGGATATGTTGAATGGTGATTTCATGGAAAGGTGATGTTTTAATTAAGGGATGGTAACCATTAATTAATGCATGAGGATGAGATAATGATCATTTGAAAATGATATGTTGGATGTCAATAGGTATGTTGGATGGTATGAATTACCAAGTAAATGATTATTGAAATTATGGTATATGGCATCGATGATTATTTTTACAGTTTCTTGGATTCAAAGAATATATCCAGTAAAAATTGGAATAAGAAATCAATATTTTTTTCTAAAATGATTTATAATAATTCATGTTATTATCATGATTCTATGGAATATATGATTAGGGTATTCACATGTTTGTAATGTGACAACCAAGAGAATCCTTGAGATATATGGGGGATAAACGTTATAGTGATTTAGACTCATTATTTCTAATGTTTTGGAGTTTATTTATTAATAAGTCCTATAAGGATAACAATTTATGGGGTTTTTAAGTTAAACATAAGATGATGTTTTTGGTATTAATGTATTATCTCACCACAAGAGTATTTATGAATATTGTATATCCTATAATAAACAATTGGCGTTGATGATAACAGATGATAGATGGGATGTGAAATCTTGGATATCATGATATATTAGTGATTATGGAATGAAAAAATAACCTTATTTTTGTTGAAAGAGGTGATGTTGATCACAAAACAATAAGGCGACAGTTTTTCCTAAAATCATTCAAGTATATATTTTCCTTAAAATTCAAAATTTTTTGTAAAAAGTATATTGAAAGTAAAAATGATATCCTAGTACCATAAGTTTTTATGTATCTGATGGTCCCTTAGTTCATCATAGATAAATGGGTTTTTTATTCTTAACATTCACTTGAACTTGTTCTGTATCACTTTCCATCAGAACATGGTAGTTATATTTTTCATCAATGTCCAGGTTTTCACTTCCCACTTATGTTCGCTTTTGTGGAAACCTATTTATCTATTACTTCATGTAACCAATATGTTTCCAAAATTCCATTTTTAATGGATGTTTCGTTATTAATTTTTTTATGTGTGTTTCATTGAATGAAACATTCATGTATTAATATTTTGATAACCAACATGAATTTTAATGGAGAAATTAATTTTAAGCAGAGTAGAATATAACACCAAGAGATTTTGTTTAATATATATACTTTTAAAATTAATTAATATTTTTTATATATTTCATTTCATGAAAAAATGAAAATAGATTGTTTTTTTATTGTGATATATAAAAAAGGAGTTGATATTTCACTACACATAACACATAGATTAACTTGCGGTAAACGCAACACCGAGTTAGCTTGCGGTACATATGAGTCTGAGTTTTACCTTCCATTAATAGAGAACCTATTTTAATACTAAATTTTGATAGTTTTATGAATAATATTTTAAAAATAAACATATGTTTTTAATTTATAATTTGGAAATTATGTTAGGGTTAATTTTTGGGATATTTCTAAGAAACTTCATTTTTTGATGAATATAGAAAAATACATTGTTTTAGTTAAAACCACCTCTTATATTAATAATTATTAAGGTAAAATTATATTCTAAATTTGTTTTTAAATCAAAAAAGATAAATTATACAAATATTAATCAAATTTAGTTCATTTGAATCATTTTTATTCAGAAATTAGATATAAACACTTATTGAACTTTTGAACATTTTACTTATAAAACTCGTTTTTCCACGTCTATGGGATTATAATTAGACATAATTATACCAATTTTGTTATTTGGATACTGAAAAAATGGAATAAAAAGTTTTAATAATTATAATATTTTGGTTATAATATTCCTCATATATTTTTTTACCACAATGATTAGTGATAATTAGGATAATTAATTACGGTGATTAAGTTAAAATTAAGCCTAATAAGGGACTAATGCATAATCTTATGGACCAAAATGAACTTAAAACTTGTCCAAAAGATAATTTATGATAATAATTAGAACATATACCTTCTTTGTTTGAATTTTATGGGTTATTGTGATATTATGAAATAAAATATCCCTATATAAAAGATTAAGTAAGTAAAAAAGAAAAAAAGGTAATTTTGTTTACATTTAAATATATAAAACATTGATATATATAAAAAAATTCATATTTTTGATTATACAGATAATTTTTTATTTTAATAGTATTTTAATATTTTAAAATTAAAATTAAATTAATAATGTTAAAATTCACTATAATGTTAATTAATGACTAATGATATTTTATTAAGTGAGTTAAAATTAAAAAATTACTATATTATTAAAAGTGAAAAGTATTTATTAATAAATAATAAATATATTATTTTAATGGTTTAATTGATTATTTATAATGAAAATATTTACTAATAAACCATAAAAACATTTTCATCACAGTCTGGGTTTGAGAAGTGTTATTGCGTATCAAATGCACTTGTTTTAAAATTAATTTCCAAAACAAGTGATAATTTTATTTTATTAATTATATATAATATTAAAAATTAATTTTATCTATATTTTCTAATAAATCTCACTTTATTTTAGTCTTAATGGTTAAAATAATTTTTCTGAAAACTTGACGCTTTTATAGAAAAAATGTTAAAATTGGGGAATCTTAGAAGTTAAAGAACCTAATTATTAAAATGCACATAGTTTTGTGTGGTGGAGTAATTTCCCAATCAATAGTACACATTAATATAATAGTATTTTTTTGGTGTCACATTAGGTATGTTATACCTTCCATTAATGAATACCTTTTCATATTGACTATAGTGCCACTACCCTTCAACTATAAAAAGGAAAGCACTCACCCTTTACAAAACACCTCACAAACCGATTATGATACTATAAAATATTACAAATACAGTAAAAACATACATAAATTCCTCCTATATGCATTTACTTGTACAAAATGAATCCTAATGATTTATTTTGGCATGAAGCTAAAGGAGTTACTCTATTAAGATGTAACATCTTCCCCCATGTACCTTTATTTTATTTTCTTTCTTCACCACTATAATCTCATTATTACATGATTTTATAAAACCATTAGTATCCAAAATATAATTGAATTTTTTATTAAAAATAATCTACCTAAGACTAGAAACACCTCTATCTAATTGGTAACGAACATACAGTTTACGTGTACGACGAACTATCACCCCACTAAATGATGACTATTCATTTTTCCTATACTACCTCTTATGGTAGAAATTATGATGGAAAATATATTTATATAAGTAATTTATTATATTTATTATTTATTCATGGTTATTTTATCCTTTTAATGATAAAAATTTTCACATTCCATTTAGTTTAAATAATATAATTTTGGTAGAGGAAGTGTGGACTACCGCCCCATAAAAGAGATGTGATTCGTTCACACACTACAAGGAATATATTAAGGATGGGTTTAGTGAAATTATATGATATATATAACATTATAATTATTCTGTAATGATATTATATATATATAGATAAATACATTATTTTTTCTTTCTTTCTTTCCATACGTTAATTAAATGGAAGCAACATTCATACATTTGTATGGCATGTCGTGTCCACGAATGGTGTATTCCATTACAGGGTTATATTTCCAATAATTTTATTATAATACACATATACAGAATATAGGTTATATTTATAACATTTTATATATTTTATAATAGTTATATAACTATAATGACCAGTGATATATCAAATTAGGACACATGAGAAGAACAAAGTAGACATTACCCAATGTGAGTCCTTAAAAAATATTTGTTAACAAGTGGGTAATATAAAGTTATATTGAAAACATATATGATATTAAACATATATATATAATAAATTTATATTCATTAAAATTGACGTTTGAATGAGTTCGATGAGAGTCAGGACATAAGGTATGGGAATTTCATCTATATTTTTATTTCCGTGAGATACATGCTTTATTAATCACCTAATACTTTTGTGTGGTGTGTATACTGACGATGGATGAATTATATTAATATTATAATTATATTTATGATAATTTATATATCCATTATATTATCTTTATTTCATCATGTTACTAGTTCAAAAGCTACGTAATTGGTTAGATAGTTTTGTCTCAATTTTCCTTCTTCAAGAAACATCTTCTATAATGCACCTACATTCTTTATCAAGGTGTATATACATCCATTATGAATTTTAATCAATTATTCCCCTTATTTTAATGATATTTTTAAGCTTCATTTAATGGAAATTTCTTAAATGGATAATATGATCTCTTGTAACCAATTGGTTATAATTTATTGAAACAATCTCATTTATTTTCAAGACTATCAATGATTATACTTCATTTGATGAAATATTTTGATCCTAATTTATATAAATCTAATCAGTTTCCCTCCCCTATATTTATTCAATATATTTCCATGTATTATTACCAATTTCCACTCTTTTGAACTTAATATAATAAATAAAATATTTTTAATAAACTTTTGACAGTATTAATCTCTTTAGTTAAGAATTGGTTTTATTTTAAAAATCATGTTTCGAAAAGTGTTTTAAAAAATGATATAATAAATGTTGTCCAAATATTTGAAGATAATTTTCAAGGAACATGGATTTTAAAAATGTTTTATGGTTTTAAAACTCATTCTTTATAAGTTTTAAAAATATTTTTATTTAAATGGTTTTGAAAAAAATTTCATGCTTTCTTTATATGTTTTCATATTATCTTATATGAAATTGGTTCAAAATAATTTTAAATATTTAATTATATGTTTTAAATTCGTTTTTCCAAGAATTAGGGTTAAAAAAAAATCATATTTAATTTATTTTCAAGGAATAATTTTTTGACTTCATTTTATGTTTTATTTTTATATTTTCAATGTATCTTCTAAAAAAATGAATTTAAAACAGTTTTAGGTATTTGAAAAGTCATTTTCAAAGAATAAAGAAAATTTTCTTCAGGAAAAGTTTTTGAATGATATTTAAATATTATTTTTCATCTATGATGACATTCATTGATGTTACTAATACCTTTCTAGGAAATGATCTAATGGTTCCATTACTATTATTTATTACTGTTTTATGTTTTGTTGGCATGATTCTTATGACACCCATTTCTCATCCATATGTTATTTTCTTTTTAATCACACTTATTTTCCTGGTTTATACTTAAATGAAAAGATTATTAACCCTATCTATTTTACATAGGATATTATGTGATGAAATATTAATAATATATATTTCATTTAATTTGTTATGATTGTTTTATATGAAAACCATCTCTTTTTATGGGTCATGATATGAAGAATGTTTTATTAGAATCTCACACATTTATCTATGATTTTGTTTTGTTACCACTAGGACATAAATATCCCTCTAATTTATTGGGTAATTATAAATGTTTTATGACCTCAAATAGTACATAGGAGGACATCCCACATCTGAAACAAGTGGGTACATGGGAGGATGTCCCAATACCAAAACAGGAGAGAACATGGGAGGACATACCATGCCTGAGATAAGAGGGTACATGGGAGGAAATCCCTATAAAGAAATAATAGGGTACACATGTGGGAATACCAAGATTGAAACAAGAGTGTACATGAGAGGGAATCCTATGCCTAATATAGGTACACATGTGATTAAGCTAATCCTAACATGTTTCAATGCCCTTTTTAGGGTTCCTTGTCATGGGGTTTTTATATGATTATGTGACTTGAACAATTCCAAGTCTTATTATTATTTTATGCTTCCATGGATCATGTTTATTACTTAATTATTATTATTGTATAATTAACAGAAAATATTTTTTCAATTAATTATGTTTATGATCAGTGATATGAAGGGAATGATATTCTAGTGTTATGATGACGGTATCATACCCCTAATCTGATGTTTATTCTTACATATATCCCTTTTTAACTTTAATGAGATTCTAAGTTCACCCTTTTTTTCCCATCCCAATGTTATGATGATATGTGTTTTTTATTATGTGTTTATGAAGGATTCTATTCATGAGAACCTATTAGAAGATAATGCAGCTTGCTCTTGTCCTAGTGCCTAAATTTCCATGCTTCCAAAGGCACTAAACTAGTACGGTATTAGGGATTCTGTTTTTATAAAGTGTTATGTGTTTTGAAAAATTTATGTAATGTTAATGACAGAAAATCATGGATCCTTACAAGATTAACTAGATCTACTTGATTAACCTTGAGTGTCAGTCATGAAGAACTCCATTGTAGACCTATAGATTGTGTCCCTAGAGGAAACTGAAATCATTCTTGAAGTATCATAGAGTGTACGACTCAAATATTATGACATCATTGATGTGTGGAACCCATAATATAGTTTTAATTTCCATTATATATGATCTCCCATACATGGTGTTGTTTTCATTATCCATGGTTATTCTATCAATATTGTTCAATTTTTATAAGTAGAACTACTCATGGGACCCCATAATAATTTTCATTATGATTCAATCAATCATAGAGTATTCTATCAAATATTTTTTTACTAGGGAATGCATAAATTATACATAATATGGTATAATTTTATGCTGAAAAATTAAAATTTACCCCTAATATTTGAATTAGAAAGGTCCAAATATGTGTAATAGAATCTTCCATCACACTAAGTGCCCTAGTAAATCACTAATTTTTATAGTACTAGGAAGAATTGTTTAATATAATAGTCATTCTATAGATTAACCACAATCACACATGATCCTGAACACAACCCATGTGGTGATACATGACCAACAAGACCCACTCTTTGAGGAAGGCCACTACAAATACATCCAAATACATTTAAAAATTTAATCTTTAATTGACATGGAATCATCACTCTATGAACTATTTTCTCACTAGGATGAACCGGTAAGAACTTTAATAGCCTCATGTATGGTGTTATGGTCACTACTTTAACACGCCACCATCATCCCATCAGGATATAGAGGAATATGCAGAAAAATTTCTTGAATATATCTCCATATATGGGTGGGAATCCCTTTACATATCCAACCTCAACAGTAGTAGTAAAACCGTATTAAAAACATTTTTTATTTCTAAATCATCCTAGAATTATTTATTATGTAAAAATGCATAATACATTTCCCCAATCATTAGGATATGTTAGATCTTTTGGATGATAAAAAAACTAATCCTTAATTCTCTATGGGAAAATGAAGAATGTTTCTTCTGATGAAAAAATTCTAAATAACTATTAGATAAGGTACCTATGGTGGAAGTAATGAAATTATATTTATTGAATAATATTATAAAACCCCACTTTCTGAAGGTAATACATAAATTTCACAAAGGCCCCCAACACCTAGTAGGCCCATATGCACAAAAATATAAATTTTCCACTAGTAATCAACCCCAATTTTCCTTCCTTCCATTCAATCTATACACAATGACAATCACATACATTGTAGAATAATCTTTAGTAAATATAATGAACACTAGTGCTTCATTTTTAACTATAAAACTTGTGTTCAACTATATTTATTGTAGTCCCATATTATGGTCCCTCATTATAAATCCCATGATAATAATAATCATCTGAACATAATTTAGCGAGATTCTAAACCAATATTCAATGTTATCAATGTTATAGATTATGATTGGGATGTTATCCTATAGTATGAACTGATACAATAAGATTATTTTAGAGTAAGGATACTCTATTTGGTGTAACATAAATAGTATTTCTGATATTGAATTCCCTTTATCACCCCGCTCATTGAATCATCCAAATGTTTCTTGACTATTTCCTTCCCCCGTGTGGTGACATCTTAAATAATCTATGATACCATGGTTAATTTTTGGTAATATAGTGTAAATTTATTAATGATTATTTTTTAGAAAGTAATATATTTTAAGAAATGTTTTTTTAATGAAACAAAATACTTGATTATTTATAGAACTCAAGAGCACATATTGGTTTCTAATCTAAGTTGTAATCCTGGGAAATTCTCATAAAAAATATCAGAGGTATTTTTTCAATTTTTTTAGCTTTATGAATATAGAATATTGGATATGTTTTGAGGAAAATACATGGCCTACCTTTGATGTGAACATATTAATTTATAAAGGTAAATTTCCACAATTCCTCACATATGTTGTATCTGATTAAAGAAGTATATTCTAAGCATCGTTGACTTCCTTATAATTCAATCTTAATCATCCTCATGGGAAATATTTTGAGGGGGGGGGGGATTTCTCAATGATCAAAAATATATTCAACTTGAATCTTGAAGGATTAAAGTCCAAGAAATAAATTTTTATCTTAGGTATATTGTTGCGAAAACCCCCCAACATTCACAAGTCCATATCCAACATCACTGTGAAATAATGGGGTTTTTAAGAATTCAACATCAATATATGGGAACAAGTACATTCATGAGAACGTAGGTGAAAAAATACCCCCAAGATAACTAATTTGAGTATATTTAAGGAATTTTTTTTATCATTCTATGAATCTAATACATATCAAATTTCACAATTTTAATATTTATTCCTACTGAAAAAACAACGGAAATAATTTCAATTGACTCCTTTTGGTGATATATTTTCTTCTAATTACCTCACGTAATCCATTCAAGGAAATTAAATTTTTTTAATATTGTTTAATGAAACACATATTATAGGAAGAGCACATTTTTTTATGGTTATAATTCCTTGTGTATATCATGTCTCATGAAACTCATATATTCTATGAACTTCTTTTATATAAATATATAATTATCCATCCCCTTAACAGAGGATATAATACATGGGAGAGATGGAATATAAGTTATTTGTTCATCTTATTTATATTTTTCCATGATAAATTTATATACTAGAACACATCTTTTTTCCATTTAACTCTTTTATATTTTTATTAGACTTCTTATAGGGAAGTTTATGGATAATCCCCATAGATAAAAATTCCTTTTCTTGTGTACCTTTTTCGAATAGTAAACATAGTCTTACTCTTTTTTAGTATCCCACTATGTAATCCCAACACTATTCCTTATTTTTTTCATTTCACAATACACGAGTCCTTAAAACATGATGTAAATTTCATATACTAATCATAAAACATGATATTTAATTACATAACTCTGATTGTGTGGTTTTTGACTACCCACTATATGATATATATAAGATTAATCGTTAATATTCAATCTTAACATCACTACCATTATATCTTCCCCTTGATAGTAAGTGAACCCCATATCCATATTATCATTTTTGAGATAATTAAACCACAAGAGTGCCTAACTATGATGATTTATGAAATATAGTGTCTCCACTAGACTCTATAATACGTGTGTCCCCAATAGACTCTAATTAGTGAGTTTCCCAAGTGAACTATAAATCATGAGCATCAACATTGGATAATATATTCTATGTTTCTCCACTAGAATAAATAGAATCTAAATATCATCATATATTGATTTAAACAAATAGTTCCTTCAACATTATTTTTTAAAATGTATGTCCAATTTCCATTAGGTGAATAGAAAAATTATACCTCATGTGTACACAAGAAGAAGATATAGTATTAACCATCATACCAAACAGAATCATCCCACCCACCACAGGTTCCATTCCCTTATAAGGAATAAAGTAATGTAATGAATTTATTTCCATAAGGATTATAAGGAACCCAATTTATTACATTACATAATCTTAATTTTAGACAAGAAATAACATCCTTTTACATTTAGGATCATTTCAAGTTTATAGCTTTAGAGAATTGTGACATAATACATTCATAACCATAGACATTTTTACAAATTGGATTCCATAAAAACAATTTCCATTTTTTAAAAAATATAAAACATTAAATCTTAAAACATGATTTCTTTGAAAATTCTTCAAACATTTAACATGGTTTCCTTATTTTTCTTACACATATTTATGAACTATGAAATTTAATTAAATAAACATGGGGTGAGGAAAAAAAGCTCAGAAAGGGATGTAAAAGAATGAAAGAGCAAATTAGTACATGAATACTTGTAACGTATGAAAACATTTTCAAAAGACATGCTTGTCACCCATATATAATTACCTTGTGAAACATAATATTTACACAATATCAAAAAAAAATATGAGAACATAAATATAATTATAATGGTAACTTGGGGAATTACTTATATAACCATGTAACCCTATCAGCTGGCATATAGTTTGTAACCCTCACGGCTACCCTATAATTTGTGTAACCATCACAGTTAAAGTTGGAGTTACCATACAAATGACCTCCAAAATACACATACCCAATCAATTGGAGGGAAATATATGCCCCTACCTTCATTATAAACAATTCCCAGGAACTAGAACATAATCATACATCATGAATAATTACTTAAAAACATTGCTTTTGAATTTTGTAAAATAGAATTTTTAAAGTGGATTTAAAAAGAAAAGACCCTTATAAATATCATATAATTTAAATGAGACTTAATTGAGTGTATGGAATATGTATATACTCTGTAAATAAGAATAATGAAACATATTATAATAATAATTCATCACAAAAACCATTTAAATACCACATAAATAATGAAGAATAAGGTTAACCCAAAGGATGGAAATCGGGTTAAGAATTCCCTTACTTCAGGTTTGTCTTAATTCAAAATCATTTAAACCTCCTGTATAATAGTTAAAAGTGTGTTATTAATATATTAAAGTATCATATACATCATTATAATACCATATATGATCATTTTATTACAACATTTCACCCTTTAATTGTTAGTATGTTCTTCTTTGACTGTTTTGGGTAAGTTCTTTACATGATTTTCGTGATCGGTTCATGATGGATTGTTCTTGTCGATTGGAAGTGAAACTACATAATTTGAATGGAAAGGTATTTAAATATTTAAAGAACCATAATTTAAACCATTTATAATTTTTAAGTTTGATATGATGATGATTCATAAGTTAAAACATTAATGATGTTCATTTAGATCATTTTTGTGGTTTTTTGATAATAATGACCTCATTTGGTCTAATAAAATTAATCCACGAGTTAAAAAGAATTACAGAACCTTGGATGAGACATAACACAAATATTATAACCTGGTTCAACCATAAAAATTGTTTCATGGCTATACTTGAAATAATTAATGCAAATTGACATCACATCATCCTCGATGTCGGTAATTCGACACATCACATACAATGTTTTTATTCCTTGAAAAAGTTGGAGAGGAGTAGATGAATGCTGAAGAATTTTCCATGAACCTGAGAAAATATAGAATATACATTTTTTTTAGCTCTCACTCTTCTTGGTTAAGAGGATATGTGGAAAGAATAATAAAATAAAGGAACCCAAAATAAAAGAATAATTGAGAAATCCCTTACAGAACATTCTTAGCCTAACAATTGTGCAACATGGTTCTAGAAAATATTAAAAAGTTATGGGACATGGGTCACCCATCTAGAAATAAATCATAATACAAAATAGATCAATAATAATATGTGAAGAATATCATGTTATTGAAACTCGAAAGATATACCACATAAAAGAAACTTTAATGGAAAAAGAAAGAAATTGATAATTTTCTTAGCTTGTAGAGTAACTACTAGAACATGAAGGATGGGACCTTAGTGGCTTGAGTAAACCTTGGGAGGACTAATAAGGAGGAAAGGAGGCTAGATATTCTCTGTAGATGAATTTGGAATGAATTAAATGAAGGAATCAGTTGGTATTTATAGCAAAAGTGAGGGATTATTTTAATAATTTCTAAGGGACACCTCATAAGTGGTATTTGCAAAACTATGGGTTTTACCATGGTATTTTCCAATGGTATTAGCCACTTGAGACTCCTCATATCTTATTTTACTGTACAATAGTTTACCAGATTTATTACATCATTATTATATCATTAATGATGTCATTTACACACCGAAACTCAAAACTGTATTTTTTTATTATACACTGAAAAATCAACTAGTTCAGAAAAATCCCGAAAATTCACCCTAACCATTTATCGATGTGTATAATTAAAAAATGAATTCCATTATTTGATAATAATTTTCTAAATATAATTAATTTAATCTTTAAACAAAATCATGCTTAATTGAAAAATTAACAATTTTAAAACTATAACTGCTTTTATATCACATTGAACAATTAACCAAAATGACATTATCATCTTTCCTTAAGAAAAAATAATAATAATATAATTTAGTATTCATTGTGGTCATATTACTATTCATATCACTATTCATAAGGATTTGTTACTATTCACCAAAAAAACAAGTTGGTTCTATTACACTACAAATAACATACTAGACACAATTGTAGACGACCATTTTCAAAATTCAGAACATAGAAGTAGTAAAATTATGTTTAACGGCTAGTTATAAATATCTACTTTAAAAATTTCACACATTTAAAATTATTTTTAGATAACCTTGGGGTGTAACATTATCCCCACCTTCTCTAAATTTCATCCTCGCAGTTTTATTTACATATTAAACAATTGAGGGTACCATTCCCTCATAGAATTTTCAGACTCCCATGTTGCTTCTTCTACCATGTGGTTTCTCCACAAAACTTTTACCTTATGGATTACCTTATTTCGCAATACCTGTTCCCTTTGATCATTAATCTATACTGGTTTCTCTTCATATGAAATGTTCTTATCATGTTGAACTACTAATTGGCTCAAGACATGTGATGAAACCTGGAACATACTTTCTCAACATCAAAAACTGAAAAACATTGTGTACCAGAGACAAACTCAGAAGAAAAGATACTCAGTATGAAACTGTTCCAACTTTCTCCATGATTTTAAAATGTCTGATGAACCTTGGATATAGATTTCCTTTCATACCAAAATGCATCACACTATTCCAAGGATATATTTTAAGGAAAATGTGGTCATCAACTTGAAAGAGAAGTCTTTCCTTCTATTATCTGCATATCTTTTCTACCCTCTATAAGCTATCCTCATGTGCTACTGGATCATCATCACATTCTAAGCCATTTCTTATACTAATTCTGTCCTAATAAACTTCTTTTTACCAACTTCATCCAAAAACAATGGTGTCCGACATCGCTTTCCATACATGCCTCAAAAGGTGCCATATGTGTACTAGAATAAAAACTGGTATTATAAGAAAATTCAAATAAAAAAAGATGATGATACCAACATCCCTGGTAGTGCATTGAACATGCATGAAGCATATCCTCTAAATACTGAACCATTTATTTTTTCTTACCATCTGGTTGAGGATTAAAAGATGTACTAAAATTGAATTCTTTGACCAACGACTTCTAAAGTACTTTCCCAAAGTTATAAGTGAACCCAGGATCCCAGTCAGATATAATAGAAAGATAAACTCCATGTTTCCTGATACTTTCATTGAGGTATAATCGAGAAAGCTGATCCAAAGAAATTGTATCTCGAAATGAAAGAAAATGTGCATATTTTTTCAGATGACCAATAATAACCTAAATCGCATTGTTACCTCATGAATTCTTTGGTAGTACCACCAAAAGGTCCATGGATACATTCTTCTATTTCCCCTCTGGTATTGACAATGGATGAATCATCCCCTTCGATAACTTCTGCTCTAAATTAACCAATTGACATGTCAATCATTACAAAGTAAAATCATCAATATCTCTTTTCATTCCATCCAATCAATAATACTCTTGAAGGTCTTTGTACATCACAGTTTTTCCAAGGAGAATTGAAAATGATGAACTTCAAGCTTCACACAACAAGTATTTCTTCAATTGGGAATCACAAGTCACACCCAACCTTTTTCTAAATCTTAAAAAAAATCATTATCAAGATTATATTCTAGCAACTTACCCATTTTAACCAATTCTACCTTTTCTGGTAGCTCAGGGACTTCCTTATGCACTTGCTTAATTCTGTCTGAAAATGTTGAATGCACTAAAACCTGAGACAAAACTGATGTATTACCTTCACCAATAACTTCTAAGGAAAAATTCATCAAATCATTAATGAATGGATCATGTTCCAAAACGTAACATGGTTAATGATGGTTGATGTTTTCTACTCAAGGAATCTGCCACTTTGTTTGCTTTTCCAGGATGGTAATTTTCATGCAATCCTAAGCCTTTATTAGTTCTATCCATCTTATTTGAATCATGTTTAATTCCTATTGAGTGAATATGTATTTTAGAATTTTATGATCAGTAAATATTTTATAGTTGGCTCTGTATAATTGATGCCTCCAAATTTTCAAATTATGAATCACAACTGCCAATTCCAAATCATGTGTGGGATCATTTAACTCATGAAGATTAAATTTTCTTAAAGAATAAGAAATTACCTGATCGTTATGCATCAAAACAGAATCAAGTCCCATCAAAGAAGCATCACTGTAGATGAAAAACTCACCATTTCTAGAAGGGAAGGGAAAAAATGGAGTATTCACCAATATCTTCTTCGGTTCATGAAAACAAACACCACATTATTCTGACCAAACAAATTTAAGCCCTTTTCGTGTTAACATAGTTATCAGGCTCGATAACTATTAAAATTTCCTAAAAAACCATCAGTTATAACCCGCCAATCTAATAAAACTATGAATCTATGTAACATTTTAAGGTCTTTTCCATTTTTCAACTACTTTTGTTTTGGTAGGATCAACTATTATTCCATACTTATTTACAATTTCCCATGAAAATAAATCTGTTTCAACCAAAAATCACATATTCTGAATTTTCCATATTTTTTCCTTTTTTTAATGTTTGTTAAACAACCCTTAGATGTTTTTCTAGCTCCTCTTTATTTTTAGATAATACCAAAATGTCATTAATAAACACAACCAAAAACATATCCAAGAACTAATTAAATATTCTATTCATAAGATTCATCAATACAACAGGTGCATTAGTTAACCCAAACAGCATAACAACAAATTTATAATGCCCATATCCATTACGAATGGCTATTTTCTGGATGTCATCTTCCTTCACCATCAGTTGATGGTATCCAGATCTCATGTCAACCATGGAAAAGTACTGAGCTCCCTGAATCTAATCAAACAAGTCAACGATGTGAGGAAAATGATACCTGCTTTTAACAGTGATGTTATTATAAGCTCTATAATCAATGAAAAGTCTCATTGAACCGTCTTTGTTTTTAACAAACAATACAAGAGAACCCCGTGGTGAAGTTCTAGGTCGATTGAAGCCTTTATCAATAAATTCCTGCAATTGATTTTTCAATTCAAGAAGTTCTATTTTAGCTATATGATATGGGGTTTCGAAAAAGGCTTAGCATCAGGAACTAAGTCAATTGTGAATTCTACTTCCTGATTAGGCATGAAACCGAGTAACTCACGAGGAAAAACATCAATGTATTCATTTACCAAAGTCATATCATCAATCTAAATAGTTCTCTTATTTTCAACAATATGAGAAAGATAACTTTAATTTCCATCATTCAATAGTTTCTCAGATTCCTGATATGTTATCAATTGTATGGGTCAATTATTATATATAAACTGGAACTCTATCAGAAGAACAAATTTTTTTTCTCTACATTCAATCGTAGCAAGATAAATAGAAAGCCAATCCATTCCCAGAATAACATCAAATTTGAATAAGGAAAAAACAACAATATTCGTATGTAAATTCATTCCACAGACCATAATAGAAATATTCTTATAGTTCCTCTTTGTTAAAATATTTACCCCTGGGGTTTTAAAATCATGTTCTAATTTCATTTTTTGAGGTGATATTTCCAATTTTCCTGAAAATTTCTCAGCGACGAAGGAATGTGTAGATCCCATATCAAACAAAACATTAGAAAAATCTGAGTAACCAAAAAATGTTCGTGATTTATATTTATTTGATGGACCGATATCTACTAATTTATTCACAAATGACCACATTACATGTTTCTTCTTATAGTATGGATTCTATGCATCATTTGGATCTCTCATTAGGTAGGCATTTTCATAGTGACCCATCTCACCACATTTAAGAGACTTTACAATTTTCTTACCAGTATTAGTCTCAGGATCATTTTCATTACAATCTCGGGCCATATATCCAAACTTCCAACATTTAAAACACTTCCTAGTTTTTCTAAGGCATTTCCTTGTTTGTTTCTTTCCACACTTTTCACAAACATGAAATATGATTTTCTTACATTGGACAAGTTTCTCATAACTTTTGAATTCATGGGAGGTAAACCCCCTTCAATACCTTGGATTTAATCATGTGTAAAAGTGGTTGATTTTGATATCAAGATATAGAATAATATTTGGAGCATACATCACTAGTCGGGAGAAGTTCTCTTCATACACATCGACTGAATCTAACTCACTTTGCTTCAATTCAAGTAATTTCTTCTTCATCCGAAGTCACACCACCTTAGGAAAATATTTTTCAAGGAAAAGGCATTTAAATATATCCCACTATAAGGTATAAATATCCTCTCGATCCCTCATATAATTTACCATTTACCACTAATAATAAAATTCTCCTTCAAAATGATAAACAAAAATACTTACATTTTGATTATATGAACATTCAATAACATCAAATATCTTTTCAAGGGCTTTAATCCATCCTTTATCCACTACCAGGTCAGATGAACCATTAAAAGCAGGAGGGTGTTGTCTCATAAAATTTTCAACTATTGTCATGTTATGTTGTGGTACCTTTGGTTGTTCTATTACATATATGTCACCACCATTTTTTTTGCATTAGCAGATCCAATACTATCACAAACTACTCGGTTCCTATCCCTACCATTCTGGGCTGTAGATTCGGAAGGATATTGTTCTGTCAGTGCCCCTCCTCTTCAGCTTCCCTGTTTCTTCTACGGACAACCATTCTGAACAAACATATCTTATATGAAGCAACATGGTAATATTTAAATGCTATAACATTTCAAATTAATCATAGAGTAAAAATAATTTACGGTATTCATTTGACATCATCCAAACACCTAATGTTATCTAAACCATCCTCTATTACCAACTATAAGGACCTGGCATTATTACGTTACAGAATCTAAATTTTAAACATGAAATCACATCCATTTACATTGAGGATCATTTAATGTTTATATAATTAGATAATTGGTACATAATACATTCATAAAATTTCACATTTTTACAGAGTGGATACCGTAAAAACAGTTTCCATTTTTTTTCCAAATATAAAACATTAAAGCATAAAACATTATTTCATTAACAATTCATCAAAAAATTTTCTTGGATTCATTATTTTTATTAAAAATCCTTATGACTTATGAAAATTAATTAAAAAATGTAAGATGAGCGCAAAATGCTCAGTAAGGGATATAAAAGAAGGAAAGAGCACATTAGTCCATGAATACTTGTAACATATGAAAATAGTTTCAAAAGACATGCTTGTCACCCATATATACATACCCTGTGAAACATGATATTTACACAAGATAAAAAAAAACATGAAAACATAAATATAATCATAAAGTTATCTTTGGGCATTACTTACATAACCTTGTAACCCTCTCTACTACCTTATAGTTTGTAACCCTCATGATTACCTTACAATTTGTGTAACCATCGCAGTTACATATGGAGTAACCAAACAACCGACCTCCAACATAGACATACCCAATGCATTGGAGAGAAATATAGGTCCCAACCTTCATTATAAAAAATTTACAAGAACCATAACATAATCCCAAATCATGAATAATTACATAAAACATTTCTTTATAATTTTTTAAAATAGAATTTGAAAAGAGGATTTTATAAGAAAAGTCCCTTATAAATATCATAACATTGAACTAAGACATAATAGAGTGGATGGAATATTTATATAAACTATAAATAAAAAAAATTCAACATATTATAATCATAAGTCATCACACAAACAATTTAAATACCACATAAATAATTAAGAATAAGGTTAACCTAAATGATGTAAATTCGGTTAAGAATTCCCTTACCTCAAGTTTGTCATATTTAAAACTCATTTAATCCTCATGTATAATAGTTAAAAGAGTGTTATTAATATATTAAATAATCATATAAATATTTAAAATACATTATATGATCATTTCATTACATCATTTCACCCTTTAATTGTTAGTATTTTGTTCATTGCACTGTTTTGGGTATGTTTTTTTACATGATTTTCAATATCAGTTCATGATGGTTTGTTCATGTCGATTGGAAATGAAACCCCATAATTGGATTGGAAAGGTATTTAAATATTTCCAATACCATAATTTAAACCATTTATCATTTTTATTTTTTATATACGGATGATTCATAAGTTAAAACATTAATGATGCTCGTTTAGATCATTTTAGTGGCATTTGGATAATAACGACCTCATTTTGTCTTATAAATTAAAATAATGAGTAAAAAAGAATTATAGACCCATTAATGAGACATAAAAAATATATTTTAACATGGTTAAGCCATTAAAATAGTTTAATGACTATACATTAATGAATTAATGGAAATTGAAATCACATCATCCATGATGCTGGTAATTAGACACATCCTGGACAATGTTTTATTCCTTGAATAAGTGGGTGAGGAGAAGAAGAATGTTGATTAATTTTCCATTAACATGATAACATCAATAGAATTCATGATTTCGGAAGCTTTCATGCCACTTGGGAAAGAGGATATGAGTAAATTATAAGAAAATAAATAAATTCAAAATAAAAGAATAGTTGAGATATCCCTTATAAAAATTAGGCAGTCTGACATCTATGCAACATGGTTTTAGAAATTATTAAAAAAATATGGGACATGGGTCACCCATCCAAAAATGAATCATAATAAAAAATATATCAATAATATGAAGGAAATAAGATCATTTTATGGAGACATGAACGTTATACCACATAAAAGAGAACTTGAATGGAAAAAAGAAAGAAAATGAGAATTTTCTTACCTTATAGAGTAACTCGTAAAACAAGAAGGTTGAGATATTGAGGTCTTGAGAAACCCTTGGGAGGACTACTAGGGAGGTAAGGAGTCTAGAGAAATGTTGAGGAAGAATTGGGAAATAATTTAATGAAGGAATGAGTTGGAATTTATAGAAAAAGTGAGGGATTAGTTTTATAATTTCCAAGGGACATCTCATTAGTGGTTTTTAAAAATCCAAGGGCTTTCCTAGGGTATTTGCCCAAGGAATTAGTCACTCGAGGCACCTCACATCTTAATTAACATTACACAAGTATACCAGATTTATTATATCATTATTACATCATTAATGATGTCATCAACACACCGAAACACAAAACTGTATTTTTTACCATTCATCGAAAAATCAAATGTTTCAAAAAAATCCCCAAAATTCACACTAGCCATTTATCGACGTGCAGAATTAAAAAATGAAGCCCATTTTTTGAAAATAATTTTATAAATATCATTAATTTAATTTTTAAATAAACTCATACAAAATTCAAAAATTGACATTTTTAAAACTATAACTACATTTATATCACATTGAAAAATTAACCAAAATGTCATTATCTCCTTGACTTATGAAAATAAAATACTAAAAAAATTTACTATTCATTATGGTCATATTACTATTCATATGGGTATTTTACTATTCACAAAAAACAATTTGGTTCGATTAGACTCCAAATAACATACTGGGAACCATTGAAGATGACAGTTTTTCAAAATTCAAAACATAGAAGTAGTAGAATTATGTTTAAAGGCAATCTATAAATATCAACATTAAACAAAATTTTAGGCATATTAATTTATTTTTAAAAAAAGTTGGGGTGTTACAATGATTGATTCAATAAGGCATTCATGAAAAAGTCATAAATAATTTAGGGAGTCTTAGACTTGGAAATAATCACATTTATATGGTGATACATCTTCCAATACACTCATCCTATCAAAGGTACCATCATAATTTCCCTATTGGTGAATGTACTCTTACCTCTGGATAATGAGAATATGGGAGTATACTGAGGGATTTTTTTTATTAGTTGATGTAACCCAGAAAAATGAATTAAATATAGGGTCATGTCCTCTAAAAAATTTATTTTTGGGATTTGATAAATCATATAAAATTGGTGGATGAATGGGTTGAAGATGATATAGAATTTTCTCGTAGTTATGTTTTGAGTGTTCTGTGGGACATTGAGGAAAGATTATTAATGGTTTTGATATCAATTGATATATTTATAGGGTATCAAATAATGGTTATGTTTTGGTTTGGGCACATATAAAAAATGGAAAACAGGGCTCGAGGAGTGTGGAACTATTTTTTCAGCTGTTGGTCCCTATGAAACTAAACTAAATTTGAGTTTATGACTGAATATGGATTATTTTATTGGGATCTGTTTTTTTGATGAATTCTAACAGGATCATGAGGGATCTGACTTAGATAATTAGCTTCCTATAACCTTCTTGTATTATAGTGTGAGCTCTATCATATTGAATGTTTTATTGAAATTTCTTGATTATGTTATTGACCATAGGAGAGGTTTATATTTAGATATAGGATGGGAGTAGATAGGTCTTCACGTGTTTTTTGAGTTTTGAAAATCATAAGTCAGAATTTCAAGGTCTATTATAGTAGGTATGGTGGTAACATGTCTATGGGTGATGAGTTATTTGATTGTTCATCTCATGTATTGTATATAACATCTCCATGACGAGGGTAGTGTATTTTGTTGACTATATGATATTTATGGATACATTATGGATTAATCTAGGTTGATACATATATTTTATATAATATTATGGTCTTGATAGTTATCCTATGGGATATGTGAGATGAGGCCCCAATGTAGTATATTTTAATTTAGTCTATTAGCTTTCGAAAAACTACCAAAGGGATTTTTTGTGTTATTGGTATGGAATAAGGAAAAGTATCATGATTAATGTAATGATGTTGGATCGTGAAGAGTAATTTTATTGATCTATTGAGACTTAGGTGAGGTCGTACTTTCATGCCATGATTCACCAAGGGGTGTTTTTTCTGAGTTGATATTTTTGAGTAGAGTCCAAGTTGGGTTTACGAATTTTAATTATTGTATCTATAAGTAATATGGGAATATTGACCTGACTAGAGTCACCAAACAATGTACTATAGCTTTGTAGAAATAAAAATGGTACTATAGCATTATGATATTAGCAACAGAAAAATGTCACATTAGGACCATCGATGTCTTTATATAGTTACTATCGTTGAGGGAAATTAATATATTAACTTTGAAAAATAATATTGAGGTTTTCTATAAAACATCATTGGTTTATGAGATCATTCCAAGAAATGTTTTTTTACCCTTTAGAATTTCATTTTACTTTTCTACTTAAAGGGTTATTTTTTCTACATAACTATGTACATAGGGATTATTCCCATACCACAAAAATTATTTTTTTCCTTGTATGTTCCTTCATGCTATTTTATTTTTATCTGGTTTTCTACTCTTGGAATTTTTTTCCATTTAGATATCCCAGTGACTCATAATTTTTTTTTATTAAAGCCAATGTATTTAATATTGGTGTTTGATTTTTTAAATTTGATTTTTCTATATAGAATATGCAAAGGTGAAAAATAAATGATTGAATGGATCTAACTTTTTTTATTTTTGTAAATCGATCAATGATAATTTTTTTTAAAATAGTATCACCTTTTTATCTAGTTGAAAATATATGGAGATGGAGAATATCATGTGGTACCTACTAGATCAACAGGGAGTTTTTCAATTAATTTTTTTCAATGAAGTTGAATTTTACATCATGGAGGAGATGATAATAGCTTGGTTGAGGATATATCTCAAAAATATATACATGAATACTTTTGTATTGAATGATGTGTTCATGATGTGATGTTTTTTAAATAACAATATTGATGAAATGATAACTATTACTAATCATATCAATGAATTACAACCAAAAAAATGTCAATTTGCATTGGTGGGAATTAAACATGAAGATGAGTTATGTGCACTCGTTTTACTATATTCATTACATAGAAATTTGGATGATACTATATTAGATTGGAGTGTTTATTTGGGAAATAAAAAGATTAATATAAATGATGTGTGAGATCAGAAACATGTTATGGTTATCTAAACAAGATAATCATAAACTATTTCCAGTTGTTCTCTACACTTGGCCAAAGAGTTGTTTTTAAGATAATGAGGAGTACCTTATATTATGTGTTTAAAAGTAATAAAATTAAAATAAGATGAACATATAAATTATAGAATGTGGTAGAACTATCCAGTAGAGAGGGAAAATACATTACTTTTACATAATTTATAATGGTTCATATTTGGATGAAGAATATTTTAGATAATGTAGATAAGAAGAGAGGTAAATTTAATTCAATATGAAAATCAGAGTTTTATTAATCTTCTCAAGGACCCATTTTTTTGGTAATGAAAATAATATTATTATTAAATGTACTATTTTATCATAGGCTTACTACATTATAAGCATTATAATTTTTGAATTTTCATCGAACAAAAAATTAAATAGTCATGTTAGAGAAATTGTTGGTGATTGAGAGGTTGAGGAAATATTGTTTCAATATCAGTCATCATTGAAGAATAGAGGATGTGAGAAAGAATATGAAAGAAAAATATTAAAAAATTTAAGGGAATAGATCTGGTATTTCTGGAATCATCATCTTGAAAATAAATATTTGACAGGAAATCACTCACTGGTGAGTAAATTAGACAAGGGGCTTAGATTAAGTAAGTTGTATAAGGTTGGAACCATGGAAGAATATCAGTTCTATAAATTAAATTCAACATGGGGATTTTTGGAAGGGTTTATTTTTACACATATGAATAATTTGGTCCAAATGATAGTATCCATTAAAAAAATATAGAGAAACGCTTTCAATTCAACCTCAAATATGCATTTTATAGGGTTAAAGGGGGTTGTCTACCCCTGTTCATGGGTCCGGGGGTAAAAGGAATAAGACCCAATTATTAATTCATTATATAAATACTTATTAAATATATCTATTATGGACATCAATGAAAATAATTTTACTATACTAATATGAGCTTTAGTGTGGTACCCTAGTAGTATGTGAATACTGATACTGGATGGGTACTATAGATCCATATTCCTCCTACCACAATTATAATTGTATAGCTGAATTAATATATATATTTGGAATTTTATAAATTGGTTTTTGTATAAAGATACTTTAAATTATGTTCTTGTTTTCATCATGGTTTTTTTACTCGTAGAAATTTTGTAAAATTTTATTCTGAAATAGATATGGGGTCCGCCTCTAAGTGAATGTTGGAATTATTACCAAACAAATAAAATATATTTCTTCTGTTATTATTATTGTTTTTAAATTTTATAAATATTTCACATAATTTGGAATGATCAATCATTGGAACTCCTATATTTTTCACAATGGCATAGTGTTTAGCGACACCACCTAGTTTCTCATGCCCCTAGTTGAGTTCTAATTTAAAATTATGGTTATATCAACATTTGAACATGATTTTATATAGAATTTATAATATAATACGATATAAGAAGAGATTTAGGAATTCCATGTTATATCACTCTCATATGTTCAGATTAGTCAATAGTTCTAGTTTACGTATGGTACATTTTAGTGTCTATGACTAAACTACTATATAGTTTAGGATTATATATAAGATTTTATACCTACAGTAGGATTTATTGAGTAATTGTGTTTCTATATTAAACATTTATCATATATTCTAAGATCATATGAGATCATAGGATTACCTATGACATTTTAATAGAATATTTAGATTGAATGAGATCTCTAGAGGCCATATGTATCATATCTGTGTTTATGGTCAGATCAATTAGGATCTAAAGACAACAAATATCATCTTATACTTGTGGTATGTTAGGTTAAAATCCATATATTTTAATTAGTATTTATCATATATGGATATATTAATATATATATTTTATGATTTCATATGACATTTTAATCCTACGGAAACACATTATGAGTGAAAGGACACCATATGACACTCATTATCATTTCTTTTTAGGATGATAATAACCTATATCTCCTTATGGAATCCACTTATTTATGAGGCTATGATGGGAATGGTTATCTAGAGGTGATCATAAAATGAATGGTTGGATGTCATGATTCCTTGGTTATAATGAGAGGACCCCTTATACATGCTTTCATGTCGTATATTATCTTTATTTATTATCCTCACATATACACAAGTATTTTTTGGGTTCTATTAAGAGAAATTGGTTTCTCCATACAAAGATGTATTTCTCACACCCTATATGGGTACTCTTGTTCTTATGAATTTCTTGTGTATTTTTTATTGATTTGATCATATGTTGCATATTTGTTTGGGGTTGATTAAATAACCAATATTTAGAGATGGGATTAAGGTGATGTTATATATTATAATTGAGAATATTATATATAATTTTAGTTTGTTTATTAATCATATGTTATTAGACCAGTGGGATATTAGTGGGATTCATGACTAATTTACTTTCATTTCACTTTTTTATTGTATTATGTATATTTATTTCATTATCATTTCTTTTAAGATATAATTTAATACATCTGTAATTTAGTTTTCAACTATGAATTATGTTTGGTCATTTTTCTATTGTTATAATATTGAGGTAATAGTTTCACCAATATTTGTATCAATCCATTTTATCTAGTAGTAAAAGTAAAGTATATGGTGAGGAAAAAAATATGTCATGTATTAAACCCAACAATAATTTTTTAGGCGATTTTAGTTGGGATTCACATTGGTGGATGGAATTTTAATAAGATGGCTCAAAATTATTATAAGACAAACCAATTAACCCAAATGGGATGTTAGGGTATTAATTTAATTACTTTTTTAGGAGAGAAATCACCTCAAAAAAGAATATAGATGATCATATGAATGATCTTAAATAGATATAATATAGATAATATAGTGTATATCATAATGTAAAATGATTCAAAAATATGTTTACATACTTTCTACTAATTCATTATAATGAGGTGTGGGTGATACATTTTGAGTCTCATTTGAGGTTGAATAATCTAGGATACAATATATATTTACCATTATAGTTTGGGTAAGATTTGATAGATTGGAATAAAATCACTTTGAAGTACTTATCAGTTATGGAAGGATTTTGAGAAGGCCCCACATGAGTTATCTAGATGTTTGATATGAATGCACTGAATTCTGAGTCTTCAATACTGTATAAATTGAGATTTATAAAAAAATTTATATTTTTATAATGGATTTATGAATTACTATTGAGTAGTTTTAGGTGTCCTATATCGCTATAGATTGTTTTTTGTTTTATAATAAAATGTAGAACTATCAGTATTAATTCCCTGAGGTGTAACGTGTTTCATAGTACTTGGTAGGGTGATCAATGTGGTTTGGGGAGTGATTAATTACATATGATTATAGACCATACACATTCCTCTTATACCTTTATAGTGGGTTTGAAGTTAAATTGAACCATTCTTATAAAAATTAATTGATCTAAATTTGGAATTTTCTCTCAAATATATCAAAAAATTTATGTGCTTATGTTCCAAAGGGGTAGTATTTTAAATCATGTTTAAAGTGGAAGGAGTAGTTAAAAAGTGATAAATTTCTAGTTGGGGTGGTTATTATTGTCAAAGTTTCATGGATTTAGTTTTCATTATTCAAAATATTCTATTTGGATAGGCATCTCAAAAGATTAGGAAGATTGAGATTTTAAAAATAGGATGTTTTGCATTTAGGTATGGTCCTTTCCTTGAATGTGTTGGTAGTGTATTGGTCTGGTTTGAGAGGTATCTTCCCTAGAGGTTATATTAAAGGATTTTATTTTTGGATCCTTGTGTATGATAAATATTTGAGATGTATATAATATATATTCCTAGTATTCCGCAATTCTTTAAATTATGTATTTGACATTTTAGATGCGTTGAGAGAGTTATTACTGTGTTTTATAGGAGCAGAATATATTTTCTATGATTACTAGAGGAGATATAAATTTTTCAATGAGATATATTACATATTTTATGTAGTGTTTTTTATGTTGGTGTGGTGTTGTTTCTATATTGGAAGAAATAGAAGTTGTGGCCTAAAACACACATTTTTGTGATAGTTATTTCCAATGTGTCATGACTATGGAATGGTGTTTTCCATTTTCTTTTAATTTTTTTGCTGATAATTTATAGAATCTCTATAAGAAATTTTGAGATGCAAACCACACATTTTGGTCACCATGGTGTGTTTATATTCTAGTCCTAAGGGTTTTGTAGCATGGTTACATCATGAGGTTTTAGGATATTAAGGGAGAAATGACTATAGTTAGGGAATAATAAACCCTTCTTTTATGTGGTTCAATTATGAGGTTTTGGAAAACTATGAATTATTCCATGGGATATTCCAAATTTTTGGTAAACCCCAAGTCTAAAGGGGTAAATATCATAGGTATTTTTAGAAAATTATAATTTTTTCAACAGTAAGATTTTTAGATCACTATTTTCCAATATTCTCTGTGTCTTAGAAATGGTTTCCTGAATATAATAATAAATTAATATATCCTATCATTTCATTGTCACTTATATTTTTATACACATGAACCACAAGTGGCCTACCGTATTCTTATGTTTTCATTAGATTCCCCTTTTAATGATTTTGAGCTATAAGGTTTAATTATAGTTTTACATTGATATAAGGATAATGAAAATTTTTAAGTGATATCATTGATGTGTCTATTCAGTTCCCCTGGTGTTTTGGGGTCAATGTTGCATTGAGTTAGAGAATTTGAATAACATTAATCGATTATTTTTTTTTTATTTTTAAAATTGATCTTTTCTCTTCCATGTTCTTATTTATATCATTAATTCCAAGTTATTTTCTTATTAATTTCTTTAAAATTTAATCATTTCTTCATATATAAATTTATCATTTATTGAGAATATTTTTTAAATTTGTTTTAAATTATTTTGGATCATTCTATAGTTTCATTGGTTTTTGGTTGATTATTATAGAATTTAAGTGGAAGAGAGACAACTTTAGGGATATATGATTATTTAAAAACATTAACATCGAAATATTTATATAGATGTAAAGGGTCAAGAATGTATTACATAGTCTCTTTTTATATTCATATTATTGATAATTTATTGGTGTTAATAAATTTGTTTTTTCAACAAAAAATATATATATGTTGAATTATTGAACATGTTAATGAGAATTATTGAAATTTGAGTCAGAAAGATTGGATTCATGATTAATATTATTATATATATAATATATGGAAGTAATAAAGAGGGATTAAGGTAATTTTTTGCAACTATTGGCAGGAATTAATTTCCTATTTTCTTGATTTTTATATAGCTAGTATTGTCCCATGTTGGTTTGGGGTTTGGTTTTGGGAATGTTTATGTTTCTGAATTTATAAATGGTTCATGTTATCATTATTGGGTTATGATTGTTTATAAGGTTTCATCATGTATTATCTTTATAGATTTTATTTTTCTTAATGATTCCAAATGTGTTAGTCTACTATATGATAGTTAGGAAATCTATTTGTTTTTTCATGAAAACGTTTCTTGGATGATCACTGTAATGGTTGATGTTTGGGAGTGTATTCATGGGGAATATATTGTGTTTACTTTCATTATTTTTTATTGGTTAACTTTTCACCCTGTGGTCCCATGTATCATATGTAGGATAGTAGGAGTAATTAAGGTATTTTTCCTTCCTGAGGTTCAGAATACTGTTTTCTTAAATTAATATGTGGAAAATGTTTTATAAGTTATTTGATAACTTTTCTATGTTTTTTAATACATGGATGCTTTTTTATTTAGAAATAATTTTTTATTAACTACTATTATGGTTAAATATCTATTTTATTCTAATCGTTAATTACGAATTTTTAAACATTGGTTATGGTATCAAGTGTTTTATTTACCTAAAAATGATGTTGTGATGAAATAGTGATGGATAATGATAGGTGGTATGATATTAATCTTGGAAACATGATGTTATTTTATGAGGTGTTGTATTTATATTAATAAAATGTGGTGGATATATACTTGGAAGGGGGAGGGAATATGGGTGATCCCCTACATGATTATGCAATTTTCAATAATGAGGTTAGTGTAGGTTGATATGTTGTGGAACATGATATTGTTTGCAGATGTGGACATTACATGGATGCATATATTTGGGGATTTTGATTTGGATTTATGTGACATAGTTGATAGATTGAGTGGTCATGTGGTTGGGGTTTGAATTATTTTATCTCATATTACTGATCAATTATTGAGGGGTTTTCCAATTACGTCTCATTATTTAATTTTGTGTTTGATTATATTCTAAACTAACATCAATGAGAATCAATAATTTTTTAGACCCTTTTCCTATATTAAATTTGGTGATGTTTTTAGTGTTGATAGTATTTAACTTTTTTTTATATATAAATTTTAATTTATTATATTTATAGTGTTTGGACTTTCACTAGTAGATGAATTCTATATTTGATTTGGTTGATGTGGTAGTAAGTGATTTATTGAACATGAGAAGTTTTGAAGCATATAATATAATTTTTAGGTGTGTATATTTAGAAATAAATATCACAATTTATACTAAAAAAATTTCTATTTCCTTTTTTTTCACTTGGTTGATATCACACACGTTTAACCATTTGTAACTATTTCACATGGGTGTTAATTTCTTTAAAGATTAATATATAATGTACTCCTAAGTGCTTATCCATCTGTAGTTGATTTAAATTTCATTATAAGATTTTATAAATATTTAATTGGATATATAGATGAGGTGAATCATATGGGGTATGTGTAGGATTCCTTTCATATCATGGATTGTTTTATTTACACGAATAACATAGAAATAATATTTAGGGTTATTAGATCTGTTCGTTAATGAGAAAAATTGGGTTGACTGGTTTTTATTCATTACAAGGGTAATCCCTCACACATATTTATATAGATATGCATCATCCAAGACATAAAAATTATGGCCCATTAGAGGTGGGATTCTTGGATTTCATTGATCTTAACTACCAATGAATGAGGGGTCCTAGTCGAGATGAGTCATGAAATATTCACCATATTTATTTGAAAATGGATTTTAAAGTCTTAATTAACATAGTATATTTAATTATTACACTATATATGCTATTCTGGTAAAAAAACATATTAATTTCACTATATAGATTTAGCGAATAACATTATACATATTTATTATTAAGTACCTTCCATGAAGTAATGAGTAATGAAATATGAACATGGAGTAACCCTTCGATATTAATTAGGTTATCTATATATTTGTATTTATATAAATTCTTGATATGGAGTGAAAAATTCCAATATTTATATTCATAATTGTGAGTTGTGAATATTCTTATATTGTTAAATTTCCAAATGTATACTGATTAGATGAATCTCATTTAATAGAACCACGTAAAACACCTTATATCATTATTTTTCTATGATAAATTCTCTATTAATAAATATTTGAAATATATTAATTAATAGATAATATTTAAATTCAACTTAAATTATGAATAAGATCTAGTTGAGTAAATTTTTTGAATGTAAAAAAATTCACTACAGAACGCTTTGATTCACCCCTCCACATATTATGGTGTTAATGAAATAATTGAATCAATAATGATGAAATTCCCCAAATTAAAAATATACCTGTAAGAACCTAGGAAACTCAATAATATACAAAATATCCCATATTATCCTCCTATTAAATATTAATAAGTCACTCCAATCCTTTCTAGTGGAAATTAATCATATTGAAAAACAACAGTCATGAATACTTATTTTAACTAGTGTCAATACCCACTTAAAGAATATATATTTATGGGTCAATTAAGATATATAGAGAAAAATATTATTATTTTTATCCCCCATTAAATTGATCTTCTCCATATAATTATATAGGAAACTCCATGTTTTTCTATAATTAATGTTATCAGAAATAGATAGAAGATACAAAATTGTATTTCATTCATCTAATTTGGTGTGCTTCCACGCATCATATAGTTAGTTATTTTTTTGTGAAAAAATGATAAATATATCATTGATTTATTGAATTTAAGAATATAAAATATCAATCATGGTTTACAGTAATGTTGTCATATCTAACTAAATTATCAAATGTCTAGTACAAATATAAAAATCACAAAAGAATTTAATTATATAAATATATATGTTAACATTAGTAAAGTCAGTAAAGTGACATGTTTAATCATTTTCACATTACATCAACTATAAAAATCATCATGATATTTTTCATATTATTTTTTTATTTTGAGGGGCCTCTGAATGATTTCCAAAATATAACATTAATTAACCACTATTCTAACAGTCCCGATCCCATAAAAAAATCGATCATAAAACATTTTCTATTTATTTCAAATTTATATTTCCTCATGTTTCCTTTGGTTGATTTTCTCTACTATAATAGTTCATGAGTGTAAACATAAATTTTGTATCTTCATTTTAAAAATTTATATAATAATTATTCCTTCAAAATTATTATTAAATATTAAGTACAATGATATAAAAAGGGATCATCTCTTTTTGACATTGAATGAGACACATATCATTATCAATTTTATATCATATAAAACATTACATGGTTTAATGTTTCCACTATATGGTGTATCTAACTAATTTCTAATATCTTAAAAACAATGGTGTAAATATTAAAATCTAAAAAAATAACATCAATTTCTGTAGTTGGAGATTTAATATCCCATTTTCCACATAAAGTGGTTATATGATCCATAATATGATTACATAAAATCATATAGAGTATTTTTAAAATCAAATAAACAAGACATTCCGCTATAAAATTTCATTAATTATACCCATTCCACATAAAAATATTATAAAAAATCATTATTTGGGATTTCATCCCCCATTAGGTCTTATTCGTTTATATCATTTTACAAAGGGACTATACCAAAACTATTTATTAAAAAATACATCCATTAAAACATGTTTGATTGGGATTTCCCATTTTAGTAAGGGATACTAGAAATGGTTCAACTTGAAATTACATCAAAAAAATATTTCTTTCGAAATTTAGTACAAACATTTCACAATGGAAATTAACTTGAACCAAGGTGTTTTATAAGATATCATGATATTATTTTGTATTTTTACGAACAAAAACACTTATATATTTTTCCAAACATACTAATAATTCTTTATTACATGATCTATGATAATGAATGGTGTTTCTCTATTTTTTATCTTATATTTCTATAAAAATGAACTGGAGGATTATACATAAATTTAAACTAAAAATCTACCCTAATTGGATTGTTTGATGTAACATTATGAGAAAAACTTTCTAGATCATCACTTCTATTATGTATTCCATCCAATAATATTATGAATTATACGAGATGGAAATAATGATTTATTCCTTACTAATTTAATTTAAAATTTGTTAAATATGAATTTATAAAATAGTGTTTTCATATTTATTTGAAATATAAATATACAATTCCACTAGAATAATCTTTCAATAATAATAATAGAATGGTAACTCCCCCAGACATTAATTTTATCCGTTGAAATGTAATTATGGCTTCTCATCATCCCTATAATATATCACTAGACATTGATATACATTAATAATTTTCCAATACAATATTACAAATTACATTTGGAATAGTTTCCAACTTATAAAAAGTAAATGGTTAACATTTATAACAATAAATATATAGTAAATATTATTTTTCAAATGAATAAAACAATTATTATTTTTTATTATCTTACCTGATAATATTTATTTATGGGAGAGGTATTTATTTTATGAAACAAAAAATAGAAGGATATGGATGAACAATATCATAATACACCTTGATTTAGGTAATTAACTCATTGGTTATGTATTTCGATGTCATTGATTTAGGTAATTAACTCATTGGTTATGTATTTCGATGTCATATAATACATGGGTTGGGTTTTAAAGATATTTTGAATAATTTAGAGTGTTTGGAATGGTTTTAAGGGTTTTTGGTTTGATAATTGTTTGGATAAACCATGATACTTCTCTATAAGTCCATTAAAGTTATTATCTGAGTCATTAGGATGAACATTTTTCAATCAGGGAATAGAAAATTCATGTGTATTCCTAGGAAAAACTATGTGTTTGGAGACAGTGTAAAAAACATGATTGTTCTGCAATTTATCAAACAATGAAAGAAAAACTTGTGACGATTTAGTTTGGATATAGTACTATATAGACTGTTAGCACATGGTTTCCCAAACTACGTGGCATAACTATGCGATAAGCATTATATTCCCTGAAAATTATATTTTAACAAGGGTTTTCGATATTAAAACCTCATCTATCATATCATCCATGAGGATTTTGTACTCCTCTCTTATCTTTTTAATCAATGTTGATTCAGATGTTTTACTTCTTACCTTTCCATTCCATTATTTTTGGAGATCAAAAAAGTTATTTCAAAATAATGTTTTCTATATTTTAATGTCCCAACTATTTTAGTCTATTTTTGAATAAAATATTACATTCTACCATATAAAGAATTTTTTATAATTTATTATGCATATAAATTTCACATTAAAAAATCCAATCCATTGGACTTATGATGTGTCTGATCTATCAAAATGATTTTAGATTAGACCACTAGTTAGAATTTAGTCAAATCCACATGTTAAGAAAAAAATAATTACCATCAAAATATCATTGGTATCGATACATCAGACTAACCCTCACTGAGTTTATCTGATTTATAATCAATAATTATTTTATTCATATAGGTATAATTTTATAATCATAGTAACTAAGAACATTTTCTATCATAGGGAACACATTTATAAATATAATGTTTCTAAAAAATTATTTCAAACATTTTGCCATAAAATTGTGAGATGTTCGAGTGAATGATCTCAAAGATGATTGAAAATAACTCAAAAATACGAAAATTGGATATTCACATATAAATAGCCAATCGTTTTCAGATTTGGGATCTGATTGATTTCATAATTTTATTTTTATAATGTTTTCTCCTCATTAACATCTAGTTTTTTCTTTTATTAATACATTAGAAATTTTTCATTCAATGGAATCCATTTAATGGTTGTTCACTTTAGAGAATTTAATTTTTTATTCTTTATTAGATCATTATTACTGTCAATGAATTCCACGTATTAGAGGATAATGAATCTGATCCATTGGATCAAGGGCATACAAGGCTTAGAATACAGACACAGATCATCGTATCAAGGGCTTTTGAGGGTAACAAGAATGTGCTTATTCTAATAAAGGTATTGAGGTAATTCCAAGTAAATAAAGATATTATTTATAGTAAATATAAACGGTGTATACCTTTATTATAGGTTATTGACTACCTTTACTCTTAAGGTTAAATTAGTGACTTATTTAAATATATCTTGTAAGTCATTCTGACTTTTATATGCCTTGTGTTTCATGATTTTTCAAGATCTATTTTTTCCCCTATTCATGTTTTTCAAAATTAGTCTTCCTACATATCATTATAAAAAACCTTTTTATTAATTTGTCTGTGAAACTGGTAAAAATATACTCTAATATAATCAGATCATTTGTGATTATAAATTTAAAAAATTATTATCAGACGATGTATGAGTTTGTTTTTTAACATTAATTTTTCGGTTTTTTAATGATTTTAAACAACAATTAAACCCCCTCATGTATATATAGTCATCGAACATACTCTTAAGTCCAACAAGTGGTGTTATAAAATTTTTCAACTACTATAAATTTTTGAGTTATAACTTCTTAAATTAACAGTAATTTTTATTTGGTTTTGTTATAAACTATTTTTTTATAAGTTGTTTTTACACTAACATATTTTTATAGAATAGGGTTATTTTTATTAAGATGGTAGGTATAAATATTAGATATCCTTACAATTTAAATCACATTCAATCACCTATATTTGATGTGAATGAATATGAGTATTTTAAAGATAGAATGATTATTTTTATTAAAAAAATTTGAGTAGATAATTTCATAATACTTGATGAAATGGATAAGAATGCTGATAATGAATTTTAGGCTTTTACTAATGATGAGAAGCTAGAATATAAAGTGAACAAAAATGTCAGAAATAATTTATTACCTTATAATAAGTGGAATATATATTGTCAGATATCATCTTGTGAAGCTACTAATAGTATTCTAAGTATATTGTTAGTAACACATTTTGGTACTTCTAAAATATTTGAAACAAGAAGTGCCATTCTAAGTGACAATTTCCAGGACTTTGATTTTATACCTAGTGATATAGTTCCCAAGATGAACCAAAGGTTTATGAATATTATAAATAGTTTATAGTCTCTTGGTGGAAAAGCTGTTGGTGAGGATATTTTGGTTGAAAATAAAATTGATATACTACCCAGTGAGTATGAATCTATAAGAATATAAGTTGATTCCACAAGAAATATTAATCACATTACTATTTATGATCTGACTATCACTCTCACATAACATGAAAAAATATCTACAAATACAATAAAATTATGTAGTTTCTTTTTCTATAACATCTAATACTTTGAGTAATGTTTTGTAAGCATAAGATGTAGTAAAGTTTTCATGAAATAAGATAGTTGTTGTTAAAGACAATTCTATTTCATCAAAAAATTCATAATATGAGTTGGATAATGTTTCAATAAGGATGAAAATGATAGTTGGAAATAAATATTTCCAATATAGATATAATAAATTTATAAGGATAAAAATGATAGAAACGAATATGATATTACTTGTTATGAATGCAAGAAGGAAACATCAGACATGATTGTCATAAGCTCAAAATAAAATATATAAAAGAAATAAATTAAGAAATAAATTCCATGAAATATTCTATTTTTAAAGGAAAAAAATGTATTAATGATTCATACACATGGAGTGCCAATGGTGGATATTCTCTTGAAAAAAGGATTTTGAAAATTAAAGTTATAGAGAAAGGAACATTAATATTTTTGAAAATTTAACAGTAGTAAAGTAATTTTTTATGGAAAAGGTACACACTTATGAATATATTACAAATTGGTCATCAAGTGAAAACATTCACGATGACAAGAAAAATTCTACATATTCTAATAATGGATTCTCCTCAGAAGAAGATAATACACAAAATAGGTTTGATGAGGTTTCCAGAATTTCAAAAATATATGAAAATGTAATGTACAATGTTTGAAAAAAATAGAAAATACCAAAGAAAAATGTGCAAAGGTAGATTCAAGAATAACTCTATTATAAAAAGAAATATCATATATTTTTATAGATCTTGATGACACTAAATTTGAAAAATAAGTAATTTCAAAAGAACATGAGAAAAATATTTCTAAGAATATTTGTTTACAAAACAATGTTGAAAAAAATAATTCCATTACTATTAATAATGAGTACAAAAACGTAGTTTTCAATCTAAAATATGAAATTCCTAGTTTGAAGTAACACTAAAAAAATAATAACTATATTAAGGAAAACATTGACAGAATTTATAAACATTTTAAACCTAAAAGGGATAGTACTATAATGGTTTATTCATATAAAAACATGTTTTTAGAACATCTACATTGTTAAAAAATGGGTACCATTTTACACTAAGATCCAATGAGGTAGACATTGGAATAAAAATAGTTCTCAAAATACAGTCCCATATTTATGACATCATAATGATTATTTTTCCAAGGAAATAAAATTTTCACAAAATAATTAAATTAGAAAAATTCGGTTACCCAAAATACTATTTTTTGATTATATTGGATACAAGAAGGTTTGTGTATTGAAAAAATAATTCTATTTTTCTTAAGATAAGTATGAGAGTAACAACAACAAATATATTAGGTACCTGTTTAGTGTTTCCTCTTGACACATGACTGGAAAAAAATATTTCTATAAGTAGATTGTCAAGATGATCTATAGAAAATTAAATTTCATAGATAATTATCAAGGAGAAATAATAGGTATAGGTAAAATTTTACTTCTTGGGAAACCCTTAATTTAAAATGTTTTATTTATTATAGGACATAAGAACAACCATATAATCCTTGGAAAATTATTTAATGAAGCTTATATTTTAAACATTAGAACCTAGTCAACTTAGGTTTGATAATTATACATTATATGAACCTTATCAATATAGTAAGAAACACATGTTAGGCATTAAATATATTATTAAAGTCTAAGCATATAATAATTAAGATTTAAAAAACATGGAGTTATTTGGTCTGACTGAAAATACAAGTATTGGGGGAAAATACTATATATATTTCTTATTTGATTACTAAACTAGAAAAAATTGGGACTATCATAGTTCAACAAAATCTAAAGTAATTTTTTATTTTAAAACATTTGTAGTCAAATTTAAAAATGAGGAAAAATACTCTCCATGATAACTATTCATAGTGACATGGTGGATAATTTGAAAATGTTTATTGTGATTTTTTTGTAAGAATGGTATTGAATAGAAATTTTCATCACCAAGAAACCACTATAAACTGGATTAGTAAAAACATGAAATGCATTTCTTCGATAGATTACTAGAACTATTCTGATTGAATAATTAGTTGTTAAATATTTTGGGGTCAATGTGATTATTTCTTTCTATTATACTATGAATCTAGTTTTAATTATACCATCTCTAAATAAAAATCATTATGAGTAGTGGACATGAATAAAATCAAAATATTCTTACATCAATGTATTCGAATGTAAATAATTAATTTGAATAATAAAGATTATGTATATCAGTATGCACCTAAATCTGATGAAGGAATATTTTTAGGATATTCCACTACTAGTATGTCCTATAAATTTATTAATAAAAATTATTGTAATATTGGGGAAAAAGTGTATTTTGAGTTTGAATAAACTAATCCTTTTGTTTTCAAACAACCCCAAACTATATACTTTGATGTCATTTTGAAAACTAATTTTCAACCTTTTTTAAAATTTATTATTATAAAGAAATATATCACCAATATGATTCTTATGTTATTCCTATGGAATATTTTGTTACCAATATTTTAAGAAAAGAATTTTGAAAAACCATGAAGTTAGTTATTTCTTAGGAATCATCCTAGTGAATTTATATTTGGTTATTTTGATCAACCAGTTAAAAGTAGATGTTATTTGAGAACTTAAATTTAGAATATATCATTCTATTCTAAATTACAGTAAATGAATCATGATGAGGCTTTATGTTGAGAGAATTTGATAAAATAAATGCAAGATGAACTCAACGATTTTTAATGTAACTAAGCCTTGACATTAGTTGATCAACCTAAAGAAACATAAATAATTGGAATAGAATGGGGATTTAGAATAAATGTTATGAAAATGGATTAGTAGATACAATTGATGTTGTAATTATTGATAAGGGATATAACCAATTAGTGTAAATAGATAATTAAGAAACCTATGCACTGATACAAGAATTTCTTAATGAATATGTTCGGGTGAAAGTTTATGTATAAAAAACCCATGGTTTAGAATATTTTTCCAAAACATGTTTTTAAATAACCAAACAACTCTATGGTCTTAAAAAAATACCTTACATCCATGTGTGATAGGTTTACAAGATAATTGTTTAAAATAAATTTTGTTATTTGATACATGGATCCTACTATTTTTATAAAATAAGAAAATACATATATTATGATTGTAAAAATAAATGTTAATGAAATTATATTTGGTTCAACTCAAAAATATTTAAGTGATTCCTTTGTAGATATTATTCAGTCTATGTTCAAAATGAGAATGATGGTTTAGTTAACAAATTTTCTTGGTTTTTATATTTATAAATCACCAAATGGTAATTTTTTCTCTCGACATAGGTATATATGATATTTAATTAATAAATTCTGGTATTATTATACTAAAATTTTCATTAATCCCATTCGTACATCCAATACATTAGATCATGATGTGGATGTGAAACTAGTTGATCATAAAACATTTAGAGGTATGATTGGAAGTATAATTTACATAACAACTAGTCATTTATATTTATTGTTTTCAGTACTCTTAATTTTTGTTTATCATTGAAATACAAATGAATCCCATCTAAAATATATTAAATTACTCATTAGTTATCTGAAGGAAACAATGGATTTAGGATTATTCTATTCATTCAATAATGTTTTTGAGTTAATTTTATTTTCAGTTGCAAGACTTTATAGATGTATAATGGGTATTAAAAGTACATCTGGAACATGAAATATATTAAGAGACACATTAGTTTGTTGGTCTTGTATAAAACAACATTCAATAGAACTTTCCATCACTGAATCTGAATATGTGTTACTTGGAGGTTGTTGGGCTCATCTATTGTTGATACAACACTCATTCATAGACAATGGCATGAGTTTTACTAAAAAACAATGCACTGTGGAAAAAAGTGTGACATTACCATAAGATAAAACCCATCACATCATTCAAAATCTATATTTTTTTATATAAGTCACTATTTTCTTTTGGGATCACACAATTAAAAGAGATATAATTTTACAATTTTTTAGAATTCTTGAACAAATTTTTGATATTTTTACTAAACATATTAGTTGTGATAGATTTGAATATGTTAAACAAAAGTTATGAATAATCAATGTAATCTGATAATTAATATCTACTTATTCTTACCCCATCTCCTTAAACATATATAATCCCTTTCATATGTAGAGAACACATGTTTTTTTGTGTTATAAGAACATTTTGTTTAAATTTTTTAATGTTCTCAAATTTTTTTGTCATAATAAATTTTTCATACTCAAAAATTAAAACGACATATCATAATATGATTTTAAATAAAAATGTATTAATCAGTTTTGTTAATAAAACAATCGTAAATAGTTTTTTAAATGAACTATAGTAATTATTTTTTCTAATATAACTATTTGAATCAGTATTTCAAATAAAATTATCATAATAAGATATTTTAATGAAACTATCCTAATGAGTTTTCATTTTAAACTATAATAATAAAAGATTATAAAATAAATATGATGAATATGCTATTCAAAAAGATGAAACATTCTACTACCAAAGGTATTCAACATTTTATTTTCCCACTAATTCATTAGATTAGTTTATTATTATGGTTGTTAATATTATTTTATTTTTAATAAATACATTGAAATGTTTTTGAATATTTTTATTATTTTTCTAATTAGAATGATTCTCAATCTGATAAAAATTTTAAAACATTGATAATTCAATTTTTTAATGATTTTTTTTGAATAAATCATGGATATCAAGTCAGATATGGTTTAATATCATCTATTAAAAGTATATCTGAATAAAGAGAGACATTTTCTCATGCTTACATAATGGTGGATTACCCCGTTCTCCCCCAATAGTTCTCAAGAATGTTTTCATGGAGATCTAACACCACTTAAATCCATCTATCCAATTATTTTTTCCATTCATCGCTTCTTAGACTCAAATCAAATTACAAATGGAAACCAATAAAGATTATGAGAAATGGTTTTTTTCATAGATAGAATCACTTAAATTTCATGGTTTGAAAAGGATAATTTCATTAGAATGTTGGAAATGTTTTTGTGTAGAGAAAGTTATTAAATATTTCAATATGTATTATCCTAAAATGTTATATAGTTTTATCCCACTATTTAATATATTAAAGAAGAATGTAATGATACAAATATTCTTTACCATGTTTGTGAGGAGATAAACGATTTCATTCAAGAGAGTAGTGATCTGTTCATGTGTTCCTCATGATGGTGAGGTATATTTACCTTCACACAATTTACCTAAACCACTTGTAACATTCCAAAATACTAAGGGTTATACTTTATTTCTTCCATGCTATAGGAAATTAGGTAAATTTTCTGATTTATAACTACATATAAAAGTAATATCATTGTGGATAAAAGGTTAGAAAATACCCAAGAAGGGTGAAAATGATACATTAAATGTTGATATCATTTTTTTTATATTACATGGTAAATATGAGGCAAATAGACTTGGTTAAATTTGTTTTCATTTTGGTGGAGAATATTAAATGTGAATCTATAAAATCAAAGAATATCATGTTTCCATGCTTGATCATTATGTTAATGGTGATATATTTGGAACTATTAAATTTATATAATATTTCTTAACCATTAATACAAATGATTTCATTCATTGTTGAAGATATAATTTTTAAAATTAATTTTTTTATTCAAAATAAAAAATGTATTTTTAATAAGTATCTGGAACTACATCAGAGACATAAAAATAAAATAAAGCTAAGGAACTTATAAAAAATTAAATGGATGAATCTTCCCGACAACGGAAAAAAATTAACGAAAAGAAAATTACAGGTGATGTTTTTGGAAAACTCATGGTTCTTAAGCCAAAAATGAAACGAGGGGGTCTGGAGTTTGGAATTTATCATCTTAAGGAAAATTCCATAAAAATCTCTATAGATGAATAGTTAGAAGAATAAGAGGATATAAAGAAGGAAAGTAAAAGTATAGCTAAAGAAATAGGTTGTGAAAGATTGACTAGACATGTTGAAAAGGATAATAAGAATCTTGCTGATCCAATTTCTCATATTGATCATGTATTTCACGATATTGGGAAATTTTATGAAGAATATTCATAAAATTATTTAGTAGTTCATTAAATAATTGATAAAGGAAAAGAAAAACTAGTTGTTAAATAATCGGTTACTAGCTAACATAAGAACGAATCAACATCTAAAGCTATTGGAAATGGAATTTCATTAACAACTAGATAATTAGATGAATAGATTGAGAAAGAAGTTAGAGAATAATAGTAATAATAAGAAGAAACAGATGAAGAAGTAGAAGATGAAGTAGAAGTATAAGTATTAGTAGAATAAGAAAAAGAAGAACATGTTGATGAAAAGTAAGAAGTTGATGATATGGAAACACAGAAAGAAAAGGATCAAATGAAATGGAATCATTAGAAACTACATATTTTAAATCATATATACCTTTGACATCTTATAAGGATAAAAATTTATAAGTATCCCAAGAAATATAATCTTCAATATATGAAAAAAATCATCAATAAAATTTGAAGTAATATCATAATAAAAAAAGAATAAGAACATTATAAACATTTCGATATCCCCACAGGGAATCGTTTGATCCCTAGAGTAATATTAAAAAAAAATTTATAAAACCCAACTAAGATACTCAATTAATTTATAATATTTGAAGTCAAAGATGACCCAATAGATATGGTAGTTTAGATTATTACAATTACAAAAGATTAATTTTATTAAATGGAGGAAAATGTTTGAAAAGAGTGAATTGATTGAGTTTTGGAATACAGAGTGAGAATGATGAAACATATTGATTGATTGTGTGAAAACATATTTTAAAAGAATATGAGGGTAAGGTATTTTAAGGTTCAGGTGCAATTTTATTTTATAAAATATATTGGTTAATTCATTATTTAGTATCATAGTCGAGACAAGGTAGATCCAATTGTAATGGAATCCCCTCCTTGGCATGAATGTTCTCTATTTCCCTTCGTCTAAAAATTTAGGATTTTGCTGAATCAAGTTTGTCTCAAAACCATATTCAAACCCGATTTCCCTTAATGGTGACAACAAACATTCTATATTTAAGATAGTATTATTCATTGTTTAAATGTTCATTTTTTATTCAAATATTTATGGGAACAAAAAAACAAAAAAAAAACGGGATTGGAAGATGAAGAAAAAAATTATGCAAACCAAAGACATGAATTGAAAAAATAATTAAATACAATGAAACCATTCCTTATGGTTATATAACCCTAGCACATGGAATGTTTAACCACACATCCAAGAGATGAGTTAATAAGAGGGATGAAGAGAATAAAATAAATTAATAAATAAATTAAAGATGTATCAGTGAAGGCCCTATGCAATGAAACTTCTCACTTTGAGCTTCTCTGATTTGGGATTCCCCAAAGAAGCAGCCAATGCCCCTATTTGTAGGCTTCAATTGGATTCATCCCGACCTCATTCATGATATGAACTTGAAATACACATCATGTAATTTAGATCCACATTTTTTGAGTCCATGTGACATTTGTGTGGATCTCAATTGATATTTTTGAATTTTGACCCCTTACTTGATATCTAATTGGGTTACACATTGTGTACTCCTTCACGTGTTTCCTTCACATCAATCAGAATCAAGGGAAAATAATGTTGATAAATTTTATGTTGGACTGTCATCACATCATGTACAGAAGGTACACGATGTGTTCTTGTTATTCACAACATGTATGCATGTCACAACTTGTCCAACAACATGTCATGAACTGAAACTACACGCCATGTACTCTTAGTACATGATGTGTACTAGTTATTCTCTAGAATTTCCAACATCATTCTCTCTCAAAAATCCATTTTGGTGCTTCTTCACATTCTACATAGTGGTAATTGTATTTTATCTCCGTTTTCCATGATTTTTTTATTTTTTAAATATTCAATGTTTCAGGCCAAAAAACATAAAACAATTCAAAACACTCACAATATGTAAAGATTAATACATTAAATACACAAATCAATACTATAAAACACTCAAAAATATATGCACAAAATACACTTATCCTATTCTTAGACAAAGGTTTCTAAATAGAATATATCAGATAAGGTTATAGATATGGTAGAAATTTCAGATTATAATAAATTTCTAATGAAATTAATAGAGAGAGAAGAGAATGTTTACAAATATAATTCAAAATATTCAAGACCAAATCCTCCAAATCATTCCTCTGGGTCCTTATATTTAGAGGCAACCATTGCAAAAAAAGGTCATTATTAAATTTTATAATATTTTGAAACCATAGAAGTCACCATTCTATATTTTACCAAGAATTAGGAAGTGTTATAACTTTGTAAAAACCACCATAGTGAGAAATAAAATTCATTAAAAGTGTTATTTGAATCAGTTATCAAAATTTATACATATCAGAATACCATTCATGGAAATTGAATGACATAGAAATGACCATATAATATGATGGTTTAGTGTTTTAATAAAATATATTATGATATTAGAGGACATGATGAAAAATTTGTGGAATTAAAAAATCTTTTCATATTATCATAAAATTATATTAACCCTACATCTTCCAATCAATGTGATAGAGTGAATTTAATGTAGTAATATATTGATACAATTGATGATCAGACTAAGTAATTAAATGTCTAGAAGATTTTTTTTCTTCAGAATTTGGTTCCAAAGATTACACATCTCAAATAATGTTAATGTAATATTTTATTTTTAAAGTAAGAGAACATAACATATTTTTTTGGAGATTAAATTCATGGTGATTGATGATCCGAAATAGGCTATTATTGAAAAAAAATTAGTGAATCTAGAGAAGGATTGACATGAGTTCCATAAGATGAAGTCATTTATGAAGAACCGTATAAAGAAAGGTTAAACTTTTCATTTGAACTCTTGATGTATATTTTTAAAAACATTATAATATTTTCATATTATGAATTAATTTTCATATAAATCCATTTTTCTTAATTTTTTACAATTACGAATGGATATATGTTCATTTATTTTATTCCAGGATGAATAGTTATTTCATATGTTAATGTTTTTTCACTTCTTATTTCTCCTCTAAAATTTTAAGAAATGGGGTATACATTCCAATTCATTTTTAAAATAAAAAAGGATTAGAATATTTTATAAATGGGGGGATGGTTTTATAAAAGGGTGTGTTTTTATAATAAGGGGGATATGATATAATAATTTCCATCATATTAAAATAGAGTTACAAAATCAAGGGGAATTATAAAAAATAACATAAAACATCTTAATAGGTAATAGGGTTTAGTGTTTTTCAGGATATAATTATTCATTTATGTATTGTGGATTGTGATTTTTATAAATCCTGATATCATTGAGTTAGATGTTTCACTTATTAATTTTACATTCCTTATTTTGAAAAAATATCACAAAAACCATACTAAACCCATGTTCAATAACATCTTATGTTCCTGGAGTTTATTATGTTTTTTTATAACACATTACTTTATTCCACAACTAGAAATATTTATATTATATTAAAAAAATATATTTTACATTAATCAATATGATCCATCAGACAGAAGGGGTGTCTAATCCATCATAATGAGTTTTGATTTGGCTAGTGGTCAGAATTATGTAATTTCTACCTAAATGAAAAAATTAAGGACAATCTGAATGACCATGGTATTGATACATCAAACTAATACTCATTCAATTCATCAAATTGATAATAAATAATGAAGTTCATCATAATGATTGACTTTTATAATTTAATTTCCCTAGAAGTATTTCTATCATAATGAATACAATTAGCATTATAATTGTGCTAACAAATTATGTAGTATATTTAGTTATGGAAGAACATTGTAAGCTATCAAATAGTTAACAACCAAAATTTGTTGAAACTATCTCAGAAATATGACAATTAGAGCTTCTTCTATTAATAGTTAGTCATTTGAAGAAATGGGAGATGATAAATTTCAAAACTCAATTATAATAATGTTTTCTTTGTGGAAACATCTAATTCTTTGTCATTACAATAATTTTGAGAGTTTTCATTCTATGTAATCCATCTTAGAGTTGTTTCCCTTTGAACATTTGATTTTGAATTCTTTGTCTGGTCATTGTTATGATTGAGGGATTCTATGGATACGAAGAAATCAAATCAGATCCATTGGATCAAGAGAATCTGAGGATTGGAAGATAGATGTTTATCATCATATGAAGGGCTTTTGATGGTAGGAAGACAGATCATATTGTGATCAACATATCAAGGTATTTCCTGGTAAAGACAGACATACTTTACAGTAAGTATAATACAATTGATACAATTAGTCAAGTATATTGACTACCATTAAACTTAAAGATAAAAGAGGGAATTATTTTAATATATCTTCTCAGTCATTCTTACATTTATGAGCTGAATAATTCTTATATTTACATGATAAATATTTTAAAACATGCATGTATTATGAATTTAGCTTCCAAAAATATCTTTATAAAATACCATACTATCAGTATGATAATGAGGATAATAAAATAATTCTCCAATAAAATCATATCATTTGTTATTATGATTAAAACATTTTAATTATCATATGATTTTTGAACTCCGATTAGTTAACATTAATAGGTATTTGATTTTGTTTTTGTTAACTTTTTAATACTAAAATTCACCCCACCTCTTTCAAGTATATCCATCTAAGATACTCTTAAGATCCAACAATTGGTATCATAGATGGTTTCTAATTCAAAGGCTTTCTGAGTTTTTACTTTTTATGTCAACTAAATTTTTTATTATTTTTTATATTATACACCTTGTTTATAATTTTTTTACACTTATATATTTTTATAAAAAATGAATTTTTTCAAGATGGCAGGTATGAATATTGTATCCCCTAATAATTGTAATTCTATTATACCACATATCATAGATGATAATGACTATAAGTATTAGAGATATAGAATAAAAAAATTTCTAATCATCACTAGAGTTTATAATTTCATATTTCTTACTGTAATGTCTATGATTCTTGATATAGAAGTCTCTTATTTTAATAATGTGGATATTTTTGAATATTAATTAATCTAGAAAGACAAAAATACTTAATTATGTTCTATGAAGAAGATAATCTACAATCATATATCATATTTTAGAGCACAAATATTTTATTGAGTAAATTTTGAGTAATAGATTTTGGTACATATAAAATCAATAAACAATAAGATCTATGATTTGAGCTCATTACCAAGCCTTTTATGTTCTACATGGTGAGGTAGTTATCCAGAATAAAAAATGTTTTATAAAATTATCAATAGTTTATAGTATTTATTATACAATAAAAACACATATGTTAATTAAATTTTAATGTTATTAAATTTTCATTTTTTATCTTATGGGCCTGAGTTAGTGGATTTTGATTTCGAACATCCATTCTCATCATTTGTGCACTTCATGCCTAATGTACACCAATTTAGGCCAATGAGTCATCTGATTATTACGAATTTAATTATCCATATTTTAATTTGATATTTTTTAAATGGATCTCCAATTAAATTTAAACATTTTTCATTCAGGGATCAATGGATGATTCATAAAGGATGATGGAGATATTTGGCGATGAAAAGAAACAATTTTGGAGAAGGCAGATTGGACACCAGCCCACTAATGAGAATGGGGGTCCCACAATACAGGCCCAATGAAGCCCAAATTTCATAGGATACTATAATAAATATAGGGGAATAAATATATATTCAGGATATAGTGCTTATTCTGCCTCCATTATGGTTATTTAAGTGGCCCATGTTAGAGATAAAATTCTGGGCCAGATTCTGAGGACAAGAAAAATATCCCACTATTATGATCATATCTCTGAATCCACATCTCCAAATGGGCCCAAATGTTACAGGAGGTTATAATACATATGAGGCTCCATTTTCTTCCTCTATGGGCTACTCTGATTCGTCAATATATAGTGTATTCCAAGCGCTTTTGTTCGGTGAAGGAAAACTGGATGCCACCTCGGGTCAAGGGTGGAAAAATCAACTCTCCCTTACTTTCCACCCACCTATGGCCTACCACAATTAATTGAGGAGACTTGGACTATTGTAGTATCGACCCAAGGGATCAAAAATTATAATTTAAGGCAGTGGTGTTGGATGATTTAATAATCTTTGAGCTTTGTTTTCATCTTAATTTTATACTGCCAATTTCTCTTTGTAACGTTCTTCCTTCACATGTATGTTGTTTTAATTCATCTTAGTTTCTTAATAAAAGTTCTTCTTATACTCTTATTCTATTGTTATACATATCACATTGATACTATTGGTTCAAGGTGTGAATTTATTCACACCATACTTTGTGATATTTATCACATAACAGTGGAGTGATCGATTTTTTGTTGTTTTTTTACTTCTTCAATTCCACCCTCGTAAGTCTACTTCCCGCTTCCGTTGAAGACATGTCATCAATGGAGGGCTAACTATTTTATGGGTTGATCCAAGGGATTATAAAGGGTATGTATTGGATGTTATTTCTCACTCTATTAATGGCTAATCACTTCTTTTAAATGATATTTTTATTTTATGATTTTAAAATGTCTTCGTCCTTATTGAATTTAAGGTCACACACTTCATGTGCTAATACGAACCTTTACCTTGAAGTACTCAAAACATTGATCCTTAAAGTTAATGGTGATTAGTATTAAAGAGTGTAGGAATTAAACCAGCAAGTGATGATGTTGTTTTATCTCCTTAAATGAACCCGTCTCATATATAAGAAATTGAAATCATTGAAAAGTAAATACGTCCAATCCACCCCGAGCAATAACCTAGGATCAACTCATTTACTTTAAATTGAATTCACTTCAATCTTTTAGTTATCCTTTAAACCCATATAAAATCAACCCAAGATGGACACTTCCTAGCCAAAAATAGTCCATATAATGTACATGTCTATAGGTTACTTCTTAGGTCTCTGAGAATTCGACAACCCAAGATAAACTACAAGGGCTGTTCTACCTTCATCTCTTGGGTAAATTTGAGCGAGAATCAAATTTTGGCGCTGTTTTTAGGGACCCAAGTAAGTCATCTAAACACACCTTGTATTCTCCCCCATTTCTTCTTTTCTCATCCACATTCTCTTATCTTGTCCCTTTCTCGTTTCTTTTATTTTGGCGCATGTCCGTCTACACCCGTGATCAATCAAACAGTCTAGTTAGGGTGGATAGTCCTGGGGTTGGGGAGTCAAGTACACTAAGTGACTCTTTCCATTAGATTATAATCTTCCAAATACTCTAGAGTCCATAATTTATCCTATTTCAATGTAAGGTCTTCAAAGAAACCAACTCATAAACCTGGGTGGGAACCAAAATGGAAACCCAAATGAGGTAGCCCCAAACTTAAGGAATGCAATTGATCAAGCCATGAATGACTACCTCACACCTTCCTTGACCAATTCCCCCTCATGCATTAGAAATTGTGCCCTAGGATATTGCAAATACATCTTTAAACCCCATTTCCTAAACCATCTTCCCACATTCCATGGAATGGAGTCCAATATGCCCTACCTTCACATTAAGGAGTTCAATGACATTGTAGAAACCATGTGTCCCCCACATAAACTAGAATCAGTTAAGATGAGGATATTTCATTTTTATTTAAAGGATCGAGCTAAAAATTGGATAAAAAATTTGAGACCATTATCCATAAACTCTTGGGACCAACTACAAAGAGAATTATACAAAAAATACTTTCCCCACCACAAAACAATTACACTTAAAAATAGTATCCAAAACTTTTTTGAAAAAGAGGGAGAGTCATTAAATGAAACATGGGAGAGGTTCAAAGACACTCTAAACATGGTTCCACATCATGGTTTTTCTATTCCTGAACAAGTGAGAATTTTCTATGAAGGGTTGGGTCCATGGAACAAACAATTCATTGACATGATGTGTAATGGATCCTTTAAAAACAAAGCCCCAAATGATGCTTATAAGTATCTAGAATGACTTTATGAACAAAACCAAATGTGGGGAAATTCAACTTATTCTAAAAATCCACAATGAAATACTGGAATTCATACACTTAGAGAAGAGGAAAGCTTTAGGGCTAAACCAGGAGCACTCCCTAGAAAGGTTGAAGAAATATACCTTAGGAAAGTCCATGAAATCCAAACTATAGACCTTGTTTGCACAATTTGTGACAAACATGACCATAAGACAGACAAATTACCAACCATTCCATCCATCAAGGATGTTCTTTTAGGAGGACCCCAGCAGAATTAAATGCTTTGAACTTTCAAAAGCTTAAATACCAAAACAACTTCAACCCAAGGTATAATGACCACCCAGGATTCCGCTGGAAAGATAACCAACAACCTAGCTAACCACAGGGAAAAAATCCTTACCCCCATCAGAACTACCAAACCCATAACCAGTTCCAAACCCAAACTATACAACACCAATAGCCACCGGTCCATTTTCAACAAACCATCCCACGTCCAAAATATCCCCCCTGGGATAAACCAATCTTCTCAAGCACCAACCCAAACTATTCCACAAAGCCTACTAGAACAACTGTGCAAACAAATGGAGAGGATGAACTCAGAAGTCTGTTCCCTAAAACAATAACTTCAAACCATCAAAACTATAAAGGCACCCATGCCTACTTAGGCGGTGCTATCCTCAACTTCAAGGGTAAGTCAAGTTGTGCTCAAACAACTCATGAACAACTAAAGGCTATGACTATTTTAAGAAGTGGGAAATCAATTGAGAAACCTAATAAACTAATTCAGAACCCACCTGAAGATTCAAACTTGGATGAAAATTCAAATTAACTACATGATCAAACTGAGGAAACCGATAAAAATGTGAAATAAACAACTCTTCAACAGACAACCCCACAACCTGCACCATTTCCTCAATTCATGAGGGGGAAACCCAAGCCTGAACTGAGTGAAACATTAAGGGAAATCTTCTCACAAGTCAAGTTGAACATTCCCCTTCAAGATGCAATCCAAACCATAGATTCCTACTCAAAGTACCTTAATGACTTGTTCACTTTTAAAATAAAATTTTCACATAAAAACCAAGTCCTTTTGGCTGCTAATGTGAGCACCACCATTCAAGGGACCATTCCTCCTAAGTTGAAAGACCCGGGTTTCCCTTCCATCAATGTTGAACTAGGAGAGAGAAATGTTGTCAAGGCCTTGTGTGACCTAGGTGCTAGTGTCAATCGCATCCCATATGCTGTGTACTACCAACTAGGCCTATAAGAGCTCCAACCCACATCTATCACACATCAAATTTCTGATCGTAGCATTAGGGTTCCAAAGGGGATTTTAAAGGAAGTTCTGGTAAAGGTTGAAAACTTCATCTACCATGCTGACTTCATTGTCCTTGAAAACCATCCAAACATAGGAAATAAGGAACAAACACCAATCATCCTTGGTCTTCCTTTCCTTGCAACAATCAACTCTATTATCCGAGTCTAAAACGGGATCATGACCATCACCTTTGGAAACATGTTTTTAGACTTGAACATCTATAATGCAAGATCACAAATAGGGGATGATGAGGACATTCATGAATTAAACATGATAGGAAACATTGATAATGAATCCATAGAAAATCAAGGAATATTTAATGAATGTTTAAGTCAGGATGAGATTGATTTCTTTTGTTCATATGAAGGAAGTTTATCTCCTTGGCTTGAATCATTTTCAAATTGCTCTTATGATGAAGTCTTAGTTCCAAAAATCAGTGAAACCTTTTAAGAAACCACTTTCATGGAGACCACTCCAACTTCCTTCCCTAAATCTGATCAAGCCAATATTTTAGCTGAAACTTCTACATGTGGGGAATCAATCCTATCTAAAACTTTAGGAAATGAAATTGATATTGATCCAGTGTCCCAATATTATGCTGAAATTCTGAACCAACCTGATCTTGAATTGAAGGAACATCACAATGAACTCATGTATTCCTTCCTAGGGGACAATCAAACACATCCTATTGTCATTTCTTCTTCTCTTGAAGAAAATCATGAGAGGATGCTTGTAGATGTCCTTAGGAAACATAATAAAGCCATTGGTTGGACCATGTCTGATATTCCTGGAATTAGCCCACTTGTTGGGACTCATAGGATTATTCTGGAATCTGATTCAAAACCATGTCCTCAACCTCAATGGAGAATCAATCCTAATATCAAGGAGTTAGTAAGGAAATAACTTCTAAAATTGTTAAAAGATGGTATCATATATCCCATAGCTAAGATTGAATGGGTGAGCCCAATCCAAGTTGTTCCAAAAAAGGCTGGAATCACAGTGATAACCAATGAGGATGGAGAGATTCTTCCAACAAGGGTGAGTAGTGGATGGTGGGTCTGCATTGACTATAGGAAGCTAAACTCATTCACCAAGAAGGACCATTTCCCCTTACCATTCATTGACCAAGTCCTTGAGAGAGTGGCAGGTCATGCCTTCTACTGTTTATTAGATGGGTACTCAAGGTATAATCAAATTGAGGTCTCCCTAGAGGATCAAGGTAAGAATACATTCACATGTCCATTCAGAACATTTTCCTTCAAACACATGCCCTTTGGTTTATGCAATGCTCCTGGAACCTTCTAGCGGTGCATGATGGGAATTTTCTCAGACACGGTATGGGATTTTCTAGAGGTCTTCATGGATGACTTCTCTGTGTTTGGGGATACATTTGAGGGATTTCTTCATAATGTGGAGAGAGTCTTGTCAATATGTGAAGAAAAAAAATCTGGTCCTAAACTGGGAAAAATGCTATTTCATGGTAAAAGAGGGAATAGTTATAGGCCATCTGGTCTCAGGTAGGGGGATTGAAGTTGATAAAGCCAAGGTTGACATCATTTGTCACCTTCCATCACCCAAAACTATCAAGGAAGTGAGGTCTTTCTTAGGACATACTGGTTTCTATAGAAGATTCATCAAGGATTTAGTTAAATCTCTCATCCCCTTTGTGCTCTCCTAGTAAGGGATGCTCCATTTGTTTGGACAGAAATCAATGAGGGTTCATTCTCAACCCTCAAATACTCTCTCACCTCTCCTCCCATTATGAAATCTCCAAATTGGAACCTTCCTTTCGAACTTATGTGTGATTCTAGTGACTTTTCTGTAGGAGCTGTGTTAGGGAAACGTTTTGATAAAACTATTTAAGTCATTGCTTATACAAGAAAATCCTTAAATGATGCCCAAATCAACTATAATACTACTGAAAAGGAGCTACTCACTATTGTGTTTTCCATATAAAAGTTTAGGTCCTACCTCTTGGGATCCTCCATCACAGTGTTCACTGACCATTCTGCACTAAAATACCTCTTCCAAAAACAAGATGCTAAGGTTAGACTGATTAGGTGGGTCCTTCTATTACATGAATTTTACCTCACAATCCAGGATAAAAAGGGAGTTGAAAATGTTGTAGATGATCACCTCTCTAGGATGGAATTAAAAGACAACTCAAATCACCTTTCTCTGTGTGATTCATTTCCTGATGAACACCTATACTCTATGAGTGACTGCCCTTGGTATGCCGACATAGCCAATTTCTTAGTTACAAGAGTCATTCTAAAATTCTTAGGGACTCAAGCTCGAAGGAAATTACTTTCTGATGTTAGAAACTATGTGTTTGATGTTCCATACCTATATAAGTTCTGCCCTGACCAAGTCATTAGGGGGTGTGTCCCAGAATCTGAACAAGAGTCCATCCTTAAATTCTGTCATAGTGAGGCATGTGGAGGTCACTTTTCCTCTAAGAAAACATCTTCTAAGATTCTTTAGTGTGGTCTCTTCTGGCCGACCCTCTCAAGGGACTCCTACACATTTTGTCAAATATTTCCTAGGTGTCAACAAGTAGCGTCCATTAAAAAAAGGAATCAAATGCCACTCACTCCCATCTTAGTGGTTGAAATCTTTGACTATTGGGGAATTGATTTCATGGGTCCCTTCCCAAACTCTAGGGGATATCTTTACATTCTCTTAGCTATCAATTATTTCTCCAAATGGGTTGAGGCCATTCCTACAAAATCCAATGATCATCAAACTGTGATTAGATTTCTCAAGGAAAACATCTTCTCTTGATTTGGAATTCCTAGGGCTATCATTAATGATTTTGGAACTCATTTTTGCAATGTTTTATTCTCATCACTCATGGAAAAATATGGAATTTCTCAAAAAGTGTCCACTGCTTACCACCTACAGACCAATGGTCAAGCTGAGTTAGCCAATCGTGAAATAAAACAAATTCTTGAGAAAACTGTAAATCCTTCTAGGAAAGATTGGTCTGAGAAACTCTTGGATTCTCTTTGGTCATATCATACAACATTCAAAACCATCCTAGTAATTTCACCATATAGGTTGGTTTATGGAAAAGCATGCCATTTACCAGTTGAAATTGAGCATAAGGACTTTTGGGAAATTAAGAAAATGCATTATGACCTCTCATTGGCCGGAACAAAAAGGAAATTAGATCTTAATGAACTGGAGGAACTAAGGATGGAGGCTTATGAAAACTCAAGGATCAATAAAGCTAGAGTTCAAGCCTACCAATATAGAAATATCAAGTTCAAACGTTTTGAACTAGGAAAACATGTGCTCTTGTATAGTTCAAACCTTCATTTACACTTGGGAAAGATGAGGTCTAGATGGTCAGGTCCACACATAGTGCATAAGGTGTACCCCAATGGGTCTGTTGAAATTCAAGATCCCACAAGTGGTTACATTTTCAAGGTTAATGGTCAAAGGTTAAAACCATTCATTGAATCATTCAATAAACAAGAAATAGAGGTGGAGTTAATTGAGACAATCTATGAACCGGAAAAAAATTGATAGATTTAGGATCTATGTCAGGCTAACGATGTTAAAAAAAACACTACATTAGAGGCAACCCATGGTTTTAATGTTTTCAATCTTTTTGGAATAATTTTTTTTATTAATCATTTTGATATTTAAAAAAAATAGACTGTTGATCTGTTCTTATATTATGAGTATGGATGGGTACAAAAGGGGAGACCCATATTCATCTGTGTCACGTGGTGTGATCCCTGAGTACTACCTTACCCAGAAATTTAAAATAAGACAATGTATCATCAGTTTATTTAAAAAAAAGGAAAACCATAAAAATGATGAGACTTGGTATTAAATATATTGTTGTGTTGTTTGTTATGTTTGGTTTGTTCTTTTTTGTATGGTTTATGGACTTTTTTTGGTGATACATATTCAATCAAGGCGGTGCCTACATCTCCCATGAGACCAAAGAGTGATTTGGGAGCACCACAATCATCATTATGAATCCACCATGTTAACTTGTTCCATGCCCTTTCCAACTCATTTCCCCCCCACCCACTTCTCCTCTATTTTCATTTTACGAAACTAGGTACAATTTCATTCTAAGTTGGTGGGTGTGGAAACAAAATGTTTGTTAAAAAAACAATGATAAAAAAGTAAAGTAAAATTACTTTATCATTTATATAATAACATCTTTTCTCACATTAAAACTACATAGCAAATATTTATTATTTCCTTGACTCTTAATTTAGTTCATGATTAAGTTTAAAAGCATTGATTTTGGAAGTTTGGTTGTCCAATGAAAATTTTCATCCATTAAATCAAAATTCCACAATGCACGTCCACTAGACTGTGGGGTACTAATTTGAATTTTTGGGGTCCCATAATAAATAGCATAGGCTGGATTGATTTTTATGAATAATATGAGTATTCAAAAAATAATAATAAAATAAAAATAAAACAAAATAAAAAATTGCATGTAGAGCAATGGATTGATAAAATGCGAGGCTTTAGGCACTTGGGGATCATGACTCCAGAGTTTTCTAGCCCTAAGTTTTCCACTCTATCTCTATTTATAGTAATGTGACTTTGTTTTTGATTATGTTAACTCGAGATGATGTCCAATTATGTGGGCTTCACTTGGTGCCCTAAGGCCTTTGAGTCTGGGAGTCATCGACAAAGTCTTGCTACATGGGTTAATTTGATTAACTGCAATCTCAATTACTATGGAAATATTTCAAAAAAAAAAAAAATTCAAAAAAAAGGAATGAATAATACTCATATTAGGATTAAATGTGATTCCACCTAGCACTTCCATGATTTCCCCCTTGAATGAAAATGAACCCCCAAATCTATTGTGATTCACAACACATCATTACACCTAATTGAGTTGGATGAAGTATGATGGTGGATTTGATCAAAGGAATGAGCTTGGGATTGCGATATTCTTTTAAATTTATCTTGTTTTAAATTATTTTGATAGGTTATAAAGATATATTTGTGTGCAGTTTACATTGTGAGCACTATTTGTTATAATGTGTTTGAAGAAAGGAATTCAAATAAAATCATTGAATTATTTGATCAGGACTAGAAAATATCAAGTTTGGGGGTGTGATTATCCAATAAAAACACATATATTAATGAAATTTTAATGGTATTAAATGTTCATTTTTGATCTTATGGGCCTGAGTTAGTGGATTTTGATATTGAACATCCATTCTCATCATTTGTGCACTTCATGCCTAATGTACACCAATTTAGGCCCAATGATTCATCTGATTATGAGGAATGTATTTATCCATATTTTAATATTATATTTTGTGAAATGGATATTCACTTCAATTTAAACATTTTTCATTCAGGGATCAATGGATGATTCATAAATGATGATGGAGATATTTGGCGATGAAAAGATACAATTCTGGAGAAGGCATATTGGACACCAGCCCACTGATGAGAATATGGGGCCCACAATACAGGCCCAATGAAGCCCAAATTTCTTCGGATAATAGAAGACATATAGGGGAACAAATCATTATTCAAGAGACAGCGCTAATTCTTCCACCATTATGGATATTTAAGTGGACCAATTTAGAGATAAAATTTTGGGCCAGATTCTGCGACCCAGAAAAACATCCTACTAAATGATAATATCTCAGAGTCCACAACTCTAAATGGGCCCAAATGTTACATGAGGTTAGAAGACATCTGTGTCTCCATTTTATTCTTCTATGGACCACTATGATTCTTCCATACATAAGGTCTTCCAAGCGCTTCTGTTCGGTGAAGGAAGGCTGGATGCCACCTCGGGTCAAGGGTGGAAAAATCAACTCCCCCTTACTTTCCACCCACCTATGGCCTACCAAAATTAATTGAAGAGACTTAGACTGTTGGAGGCTCGACCCAAGGGTTAAAAAATTCCTATTTAAGGCAGTTGTTTTGGTGGATTTAATAATCTTTTAGCTTTGTTTTCATATTAATGTTATGCTTCCAATTTCTCTTTGTAACGTTCATCCTTCACATGTAAGTTATTTTAATTCTTCTTAGTTTCTTAATAAAAGTTCTTCTTCTACTATTATTATATTGTTATAAATATCATGTTGATACTGTTGGTTCAATTTGTGAATTTATTCACACCATACTTTGTGATATTTATCACACAATGGTGGAGTGATCGATTTTTTTGTTGTTTTTTTACTTCTTCAATTCCACCCCCATAAGTCTACTTCTCGCTTCCGTTGAAGACATTTCATCAATGGAGGGATAACTCTTTTATGGGTTGATCCAAGGGAGTAGCAAGGGGATGGATTGGATGTTATTTCTCACTCCATTAATGGCTAATCACTTCTTTAAAATGATATATTTATTTGATGATTTTAAAACATCTTCGTCCTACTTGAATTTAAGCTCACACACTTCATGTGCTAATACAAACCTTTACCTTGAAGTGCTCAAAACATTGATCCTTAAAGTGAATAGGTGATTAGTATTAAATGGTGTAGGCATTAATCTATTATGGGATTATGTAGTTTTATCTCCTTAAATGAACTCGTCTCATATATAAGAAATTGAAATCATTGAAAAAGAAATACGTCCAATCCACCCCGAGCGATAACCTAGGATCAACTCATTTCTTTTAAACTAAATTCACATAAATCTGTTATTTATCCTTTAAACCCATATAAAATCAACCCAAGATGGCCACTTCATATCCAAAAAATATTCCATAGAATGTACGTGTCTATAGGTTACTTCTTAGGACTCTGAGGATTCGACAACCCAAGAAAAACTACAAGGACCGTTCTTACTTCATATCTTGGGTAAATTTGAGAAAGAATCAAGTATCTTGTTGAAAAATTTCTTAATGATGATATTTTATTTTAAAATATAATTGATATAACTCCCAATGTGTGGGAATATAAAAGAACTATTTTCAATTATATAAGAATGATTACTAATCTTACTTTTGTTGATATTATTATCTCTCCAATGAAATATGAAGTAATATTTGAGGGAGGTAGTGAAAAAAACAAAATGAAAAATGTTGGAGTATCTTTTTATACAACATCTAATATTCCTACTAAAGATCAGTAATTATAGAATGTAGTATAGTCTTCAAGAAAGAAGAATGTTTTTATTGAATCCAATTCTAGTTAATCAGAACATTGTTATAATGAGTTGGCTATCTTGTTAAAAGGATAAACATGATAGATGATATTATATATTTTAAATGTGGAAATAGGAAAGGCCATAAATAGAAAAATTATATAAACTATTCTGAAGTAACATATTTTGAATTAAAAATGGCATGACACAAATGAACTGATTATCCTATGCTCCAAATAAAATATAGAAAGGGAAATTTTTTGGATGAAATTATACTAAATATTATAAGTGAATTTTAAAGAAAAGACATAAATATACAGCAAAATAGAGTATCAGTGGGGGAGATTCTTCTTAAAAAACTACTTAAAATGAATGTTCTGATCAGAGGAACAATGGTATATTTGAAAATGTACCAATATAAAATAAATGTTTTATGGAAATATAACACACTTTATAATCTATTAAAATTATGTATTTAAATTAATATATCCAAATGATGAGAAATATTCCACATCTTCAAAAGAAGAATACTCCATAGTATGATATTATAATTTACCAAGTTATCATAAACCTTCAATATTTTTAAAATTATATAAAAATGAAAATTTAAAAGTTTCTAAAAAAGATGATTATTCCAAAGAAAAAACATTGAAAAGAACATTCAAGAATAACTCTTATATATAATTAAATATAAGTTCTTTCTAAATATATTGATAAAAATAACATTAAAAATATTCAATTTGAAAAAAATTTAGAACATGATTTTTGAGGGTAATATTTTAATAAATAATGTTGTTAGACTCAGTATCAATACTATAAAAAATGAGGATAAAAAATGGTTTCGAAATTATAATATTAAATTTAGGGTTTGAATAATCATTCATAAAACTTCTAACACTGGTAAATAAATAATTCATTCAATTTATAAACTAATTAAAATATAGAGTGATAATATTGGAATGGGTTATACTTATAAAAATCTCTTTTTAGAAACAACTACTTTGTTCCTATAAGTTCACAATTTTGAACTATGTGAAAAGGTTTTGTACATTATAAGTAAAATACTTCTTTAAATAGAGTCCAATATTTATTAAATTGAATATTATTTCAAGGAAATGATATTTTACCAAAAAAATAAAATTGAAAAAATATGGTTACCCAAAATACTCTTTTCTAATCATAAAAAATCCAAGAAGGTTTGGGTTCTAATAAACTAATTATTTTGGTCTTGGTTAATGAATGTAGTTTCCGACAAAAAATATATTGTTATGTTGATAATGGTTTCTCTAGAAACAAGACTAAAAAAACTTATTTCTAAGATTATTATAATGATGAATGTTATAAAAATATCCTTTGGATATAATTATTAAGGAGAAATCATTGATATTGGTATCATTGTACTTCTTCAAAAAACTTAATTTAAAATTTTTTATTTTTTGTAGGACTTATGCCCAAACTTATTATCATAATTCAAATATTTGACGATGGGTATCATGTGAAATTTATATCCTAGTCAATATCGGTTTGATAAATATAATGTTCGCGACCCTTGTCAATACTATAAGCTACATAAGTAATTTTTTAAAAACAATTAGTGAAGTGTCAAAATTTGAATAATTATAGTTAGTGAAAATGGACTTATTTTCTTATATAGAAACTAGATGTATTTGTGTCATATACAATGTATAATTTTTAGTTGATGATCTCACTATATACCCTTGGGTATTTTTTCTTATGAAGATATATGAAGCCTTTTTTTGTTTTAAATATTCCATATCTAGAGTTAAAAATGATAAAAAACCACCCCTTAATTACTATTCATAGTGATCATGGTGGTGAATTTGAAAATTATGGTTTATAATTTTTTTGTAGTCTGAAAGGTATTAACTAAAACATTTCAGCACCTTGGACCTGAAAGAAAAATGGTGTAGTAAAATGATGAAATTGATTTCATCACGACATTACTAGACCCATGCTTATTGAATACACAATTATCAAATTTTTTTGGGTTAATGCAGTTAGTACTGCATGTTATATTATAAATCTTGTTTTGATGATACCCTTCACAGATCTGATGACAAAAACTTCTACACCGGTTCTCTCTTCCTATTTTGTTGGTGAGGGAACCTCATCAGCTTTAATGGGAGCCCATCTTTACCCTTTCCCCCCTAATATGATCTAGATTTACTTCCGATATCCCATTAGATCCATCCTTAACCTAATGTTTCTAATATATTTGATGAAATAACCCAAATTTCACTATATGTTTCCGAGTTCAATGCAGCTTCATAGCTCGTGAAATCGACATTGATTTCTCTGTTCAAACATCAAAATCAATCACTTGAATCATTTGAAAAATTTATTTATAGATCATGTGGGTTTTAGGAGCATTCTATAGTGGGTATTATAGATAACAGGCACATCAAGATCAGATTTTCATTAGAGTAGGACCTTATAATGTCAAGTTATAGTGATTCTCACATCATCAAATGATCTCACTTTTTCCTCTTCTAGTGGAGTTATGATTTATATATGAAATGTGGTTCCTTGAACATAACTATTTTGGTATGATTTAAAAAACATTCAATTCCTTTTCAAATCAATTGAATAGTTTGTATTATAGGGAACCTGGTTAGTAGATATTTGTGATCATATATTCAAACTCATTTTTAAACCATAATATTTAAAAATGAATTTGTATTGAGATAGATTTTTTGAATGCTCCATCTGATTTTTCATGGATTTATTTTGGAGAGGAGTTCCTGTATAAATAATCGATCTTCTATGAAATGTAGGTGGATTTAATTTCTTCATAAAAGAATATGGTTCCTAAGAGTGTTGGGTGTAGGTGTCCGGGTATGAAAGGTATTCAAGAGGAAATGCAGGACTCGAAAGAGGGGTATTTTTTTACAACAATGGGATCAATGGAGGTGGTTCTTATTGGTGACTTGTGTGATTGAATAGAGAATTTAGAGACAGTGTGAGGTGGATTACTCATGGATGGAGAGCTGTAATAGAATTTATTTCATATAATGCACTCATCTGATCAATTTCATGACAAAAATGTAGAATAGTATGTCTCCTCCCAGAAGGACACACTTGGGATTCCTCAAATTCTGATGGTGATCGTTGTATTTAAAATATTGCATCATGACTTGATGATTTTGGAAGCAACAGGTTCATATACTCCTCATATGAATGTAGTTCCTATAGTTTTTAATGAGGATGATGTGAAATTTCATGAGGGTTGTATGGATTTGATATTATCTCAAAAAACAAACGTTAAGGGAGAGGCAGTTGTATGTTGTTCTATTAGAGATTTTAGTGATAGGGTGAGGGTGACAATAAGGGAGCATCCTATAGGGGCCAATCTGATCATTTTGGTTTGGAATCTTTTTGTGAACTTGGAGGTCGATTGTTTGGAATATGAGAAAGGGGATGACAATCAGACCATTAGAAAAATCGTAGTTCAAATATAGAACCCTTCGAATGATCATATTCTACATGGAATAAAATCATAGGATAAGGTCTCTAGTTGGTTTACGGAAGACAGCGTAGATGATGGTATCGAAAGAGGTCATCAAAATCAAGGTAGGTAGGAAGGAAGGAAATACAATAGGGATGTAGGGAGCCACATTGTTCTGAAGGGGAAGAAGTCTACAGTCAGTAAGGATTACTCTAATATAACTATGTTTAAGGACTCTATGTCTACCCTAAAGGATAAAAATGTATAAATTGATCCCAAAACTCATGATAATGTAGAAAAATAGAGTTTAATTACTCATAATGTCAATCAGACATTGGAGTGTGGTCTAGTTAAGGAAGAAAAACAAGACAATGGGAAGATAAATTAACTATTATTGGAGGAGGGAGTTAGGGATTCAACCAAAGCTATAAATGAGAAATCACATGGAGAATGGGAATCATCGGAGCTTACCATTCTTTATATTTAAGTGATTCTTTAAGAGTCAACAGTGTTTAAAACCACATTGGTGGATTAAGAAAGGATGGTTAAAATAATTTTTTTGGGTGGACCTCAATAGGGATCAATGTTCTTGGATTGATATCTAAAATTTTATATTGGATCGTGGTTTCAATGAGAGTAAGATTTATAGGGACCCTTATTTTTATTACATATATTATTACATCATTTTAAAGTCAAACAAAAAAAAATTGTACAAAAAGGATGGAAAGGTATATTATCATGGGAAAATTAAGACTATACATAACATTTAAAAAACAAGACATAAACATTAATTTAATTCATTCATCTATATCTTATTATTGGACCTTTAATTCTCTATAGTACATGTATTAACCTTATGATATACATAAAAAATGGGTGATTTAAATTCCTAGTTAGAGGATATATAAGAGCATGAAACTATAAAATATATGGTGAACATCATCAATATCATCATAACATAGGATAATGATTGTAATCATGAGATGAAACACTAGATTAAGGCATGAAATTTGGAAATTCATAAAAATGAAACATAATGTCTCAGTAGTAAAAATCCACACATAGTTTTGAAAAAGATAACATAATTTTCATGCATATTTCACATTTCTCATTAGATACATCACATTACCAAACTCATTGGTGTTCTTTATAATTCTGGGTGCACCTGTCTCATCATAACATTTACATTGTGCTATATAATATTGGGCACACCCATCACATCATAACATTTACATTATCATGCATGCCATATAGAACATATATCAATTTTTGAAATAAAATAACCTATGTAATGGAATGGGTTTCATTTAATAGTCATCCATTAAAAATATGTGGATTACCAAATGAAATATGGAATAACGTACTTGAATCAATAACCTTGAGTGAAGAAGAAACAATTTTGAGAATTAATCGGTGTATTTTTTTGAAAGAAGTGTTCTTTTGGAAAATCTTTTGTTTGTAATAAACTCAATTATAATACATGTATATACTAGATATGATAATATGATGATGAATAAATTATTTCTATGGAACTGAAAATGAGGTGAAATATGGTATACCAAAAGAATGAAATTTTGGTTCGGGAATTCCCCTTACATTGAGTTTGAAAGATTCCTTCAAATTAATACCTAGTATAATAAAAATAAATTCATTAATTTAGAAATCCATATCCATTTTTACATTAATTCTATTTATTATGGTTTTGTTAAGTTCTTGTATAGTATTTCCGATGAGTTATAAAGTTCAATTTAATCATTCAGGAGAAATATTCTTCACTATTTTCATGAATATTTCATGTGTATACATCAATGGAAGTTTGATTAAAATGAGAATAAATATACTAAATTTTTATTATATTTTATTAATGATAATATATTATCATGAATGGTCTTATAATTTTTTTTGATTTATTTCACAAGGATGAATCATTAGATAAAAATTAATGATTATCATTTTAGGTTAATTTAGGCCGTTTTTCGATCACAACAGGCACATTTTGTTTTTTAATTTAGTATTATGTGTATATAATAGTTAAAGAACATAAAATGGATTATAAAATTAAAATAAAAATATTTTTTCAACCATTTAATGGTTTTATTAACATCCTTTATGGTGTTACTTAAATATTAATGTGAATCTTCCACTATGTGGGTAAATTAACACATCACGGGTGGCGATTTAATTTTTAGGATAAAAGATGGAGATGGAGGAGTTTATTTAAGGAACATATATTTACAAGATATAATAGAATTATATCGGAAATAATTGATTTATCATGCCATTTGGAGAAGATAATTTATGAATAAGTGAAAAAAAGTAATGAAATTAAAAGGAAATTAAAAGAAAGAGGGGGAGTATTTAACAATTGAATTATCCTCTTGAGATACTCCTCAATGCACCACGGTTTGGACTTCAAAGGATAGAAAGAGCACCATAATATGGGGTAGGTGATAGGGATGATTATTGGGCATAATATTTCCAAGGCACAATGATTGAGAGGTGTGAGGAAATGAGGGTTTTAAGTTTGTATTTATAGTGTTGTAGAGGGGTGTTTTCTAAATATAATATTCATTTAATTATTATTTTGGTTGAATACTTTGAATAGTTTGTGAATTATCAATAAATATATTATTATAATGAATAATATTTCTAGATTAATGTTCTTACATTAGCATTACAAAAATAATCACTAAAAAATTCATGTATTTAGCATTTATCGAAATTTATTGTATTTAAGTATTCATAAAGAATTCAAGTATTTCAGAAAAATCTGAAAAAATTCACCCATTACCATTTTTCAACATGTATAATCAAAAATTGAACCCCAATATATGAATATAATTTACAAACTATTTGTAATTTAAATTTTATTTACAATCGTCATTTACTTGGAAAATATAGATTTTAATATTATAAATGAATTTATAACACTATTTAAAATTAGGTAATATATCATTAAATAATGAGACATAAAAATATTACTTTATGAATGCAGTTTTTGAAAATAAAATTCCATTTAAATTATTAAATTAATCCGAAAATTTCAATTAAATATTAATGACTTATAGAAAGACCAACACCAAATTAATTATTTTTTAAAACAATTATTTACTTAGACTATGATATAATTATACCATATTTTCACTTATAAGATACATAAACTGTATTTATCTTTTATGGGTGAGGCTACCATTCATTTGGCTAGTTTACTATTCATATGGTTTAAATTACTATTATTAAGGTTCTGTTACTATTTTATCAATTTTGGTTCCTTAACTTTTTGAAGTACTACTTATTTCATTAATTATTATTCTATAATGTATTTATTATCGATATAAATGATTTTATGAGATTTATACTATATGAAATTACATTAATAAGGGAGAAATTAAATTGATAAATGTTTGGGTTGTTACATTCATCACCTTTTTGAAATTTTTCCACAAAATTACGTTTTATATAAATAGGTGAGGGTACGTCCCCTTAATCACCTCCTCTGGTTCCCAAGATGTTTTTTCATACTTAAGGATCCTCCACAAAAGTTTGACAAGGTGGGATGTCTTTTTGTGTGAAACCATATCTCTCATGTTAGGTATCTTTACGAGCGACTCTTTATAATAGATATCATCTTCATGATATAACACTTCTCATTTTAGTACATGTGAGGATCTTGTATGTACTTCCTTAGGAGCGATATGTGGAACACATCATGAACATGATCCATATTTGGTGTAAGTGCAAGCTAATAGGCCACATATATTATGTGATATAGGATACCAAAGGGGCCAATGTACCTTGGTATTAGCATAAATATCTTTCCAAAAAAAAATGAATCTCTTCCATGGTGATATTCAAAGGAAGAAATTACCTCCAACACTGTACTCGATGTCTCCCTGATGGTTGTAAACACAACTCTTTTCCCAACTCTGAGCATCATTGATATATTACTGGATGGATCCAACATTATCTTTCATTTCATTTCAATTATCAGGTCCAAGTTTCTTCCCTTCACCAACATCATCCCAATAAGTTTTAGTTTTACATCGCTTTCCATATGAAGCCTCATATGGAGAAATCATAGTACTTATGTGGAAGCTATTGTTGTATGAGAACTCAACCAATGGGATATTTTTATACCATCCACCTATTAATTATAAATAGCATTCACCAAGAATATCTTTGAGAATATGAATATTCTTTTCAGATTGGAAATCAGATTGGGGTGATAGGCCATGCTGAAATATAATTCAGTACTCAAATCATGTTGATAGCTCCTCCAAAATTTAGATGTGAAAATGGGATCACGATAAGAGACAATTGAGAATGGAACACCATGAAGGCTCACCACATCTTTCACATATATATCAGAAATCTGTTAATGAAAGATATATTCTAGAATAGTGAATGAGTGTTCAGTCTTGGTGGGTCGGTCCACCATAATACATATCACATTATTTCATTCGGATGTCTTTTGGAGACCTAGGACAATGTCCATGGTGACATTATCTCATTTCCACATAGTTATTGGCAAGGTATCCATCATCCCTTTGGACTTATGTCACTTGGTTTTAGCTTGCTGACATATCAAGCATGTTGGGATATACTCCACAATCTCCTACATCATGTTGTCCTACCAAAAGTGTTCCTAGACATTACGTTACATCTTAGTACTCACCTGATAGAAAGAGAAAGTTGGGCAATGTGAATTTTCCAACAGATCATTATTTATCCCATGTTATGAAGTCAAAAAAATCCTCGTTAAAAACCAAATCACACCGTCATAATTGATATGGAACCCTTATAGATTCCCTTCAGTTACTGTATTCACATTCTATTGTTACTCCAGATCATCCCTTTATATTGCTTTAACCATATCATGGATATATGGTTAAGAAATCATTCGAGAAAGGTAGAATGTATTCCCTTTTATTATTATTTAAAAATCCATCATTTTTATATCCATGAAGATATGATCCTTTTCAATCCCTGACATGGATAGAGTAGTAAGTTATTTTCTACTTTGCGCATCAATTACCTTGTTTGCCTTGCCAGTATGATGGTAAATATTGAAATAGTAGTCTATGATTATCTAATACCATCTACATTGATGCGTGTTGAGCTCCCTTAGTGTGAAAATATAATTTATGCTCTTGTGATCAGTATATATGTCACGCTTCACACTATAGAGGAAGTGCCACCAATTTTTCAACGATGAAATCCTCGCTGAAAACACCAAATCATGCATCATTTATTATTTCGCATGGGTTTTCAAATACTATGAGACATATTTTATCACATTATCATTTTTCATGAGAACACAACCCAAGCCATTTATGGAAGAATAACTTTATATCAAAAAACATTCTCCACTTTTTAGTAATATGAGTAAAAGTAGAGTGATCCACCTCATCTTTAGTCCCTTGAAGCATTCCTCGCCCTCTTCCTTCCAAACATACATTACCCATTTCCTTGTGAATGTTGTTAGAGGTATTGATAATTATGATACATTTCTCACAAAACATCGATAGTACCCTTCATATCCATGAAGAAAACATATTTTTGTGACACTGGAGGGTATGGGCCATTCCTCAATTTCCTTTTTTGAAGGGTCCATATAAATTCTCTCACTGTGATCGCATGTCCCATTAATGTGACTTAATGCATCCAAAAGTCACATTTTCAAAATAGGGCGTACAACTTAACCTTTCTCTATGTCTCCAACTCAATCCTTATATTTTCTCCATGTTCAGCCTTTATCTTTGAGTATATGAGAATATCATCAATAAAAACTAACACTAATTTGTCAAGGTAGTGTGTAAATACTACATTTATCATAACCATGAAGACTGTAGAGGAATTAGTAAGTTTGAAGGGCATCACCAAAAACTCATAGTGCCTATCCCATGTATATAAATCAATATTATGAATATCCTAATTCGTCACCTTTAGCTAATGATATCCAGAATAAAGATCCTCCTTTGAGAACTATAGAGCTCTGTGTAGCTGAACGAATATGTCATTAATCATTGGAAAAGGATAATTGTTATTTATGGTGATCTTTTTTATTTCCTGATAATCAATACACAGCCTCAATGATCTATCCATCTTCTTGAAAAAGATCATTTGTGACCTCAAGGTGATTCACTATGGAATATGAACCATAATTCCAAATTATCTTACAACTACTTATTTAACTCTTCTATTTTGACAGAATCTACCCTAGAGGGAGACATTGAGATAGGTGTAGCTCTGAGTATGAGTTATATTTATAAGTCTACCTCATGATTTTATGGGAATATAGGTATCTTTTTAGGATATGTATCATTATATTTCCTCATGATGGTTATTTCCCCTAGTTTGAAACCTTCATCTGATTCAACCATTTGATCTTGGTACGATTCTTTACAGGCAATCAACACCCTCACCATTGAAGGATTTTCCAATGAAGATTCAGGATCCTCATTACATTTGTAGAGGATAATAGGTTGTTTAGAATATGTAATAATATTTCCTTTTCCATATAGTTTATGTGTCCTCTATATAACGAGATCAAGTCCATCCCCAGTATTGCATAAAATTCTACCAAGTGATGTATTACAAGATTCACTGGAAGAATCTTCCCACAAACGCCAAAAGGATATGAGTCCAACACATAGGATGAAATGATTTCAAAGAATGGATCATTGAAATATATCTATACTTCATGGATTCAGGGATTTGATTCAATAGTTAAAGAAAACATTTATGATATAAAGGAATGAGTAGAACCATAATCATATAATAATTTTTACATTCTTATGTGAATAGGATGTGTACCTTGTATGAATTTATTTTCATGATCCGCATCCACAGTAATGATGCAAAATCCTTCCCTTTATCCTTAGTATTTGGTGGCTAATGATTTTGATTACCCTCAAGGACTCAAGATTCATAGAAATGTATTTCATAGTTTCCTTTCTCCCTATAGTTGTAGCATTGGACCATGGGTGCTTCTGTCCTTTCCTCCACCACATTTTATTTCCCCATCATACTATTTTAACATTCGGGATCTTGATGGCCTTCTCTCGCACACATTAATCATTTCTCCATCCATTTGAGATTGATTCCATAATTATTCTTCCCCTAATTTTTAAATGTGGGTGGTTTAATTTTCTTACTACCTTTCTAAATAAATCCTCCAACTTGAAACTCAATATTTTGTTTCTAATCAACCGAGAAATGGGTCCATTCTCCAAACACCATATACCCTTTGAGACCACATTGAAAAAAATATTCATTAATCCAAATGTATCAAATTTAAATAGCCTTTCCAAGGTGTGGTTTTAAACCACTAAATAATATATCAATTTTCATATCATTTTTGATAAAAAACCCAAATCCAACCTTCCATGTTTTTTTTAAATTTATATTATAGTCTATGATAGATTCAACTTTCTATTTATTCATCTCTATGAAATATCTCTATATCTTTATTCAAATATTTCAAGGGAAATACTTTTTAAGAAACATTATCTTAATGTCTTCCAACTATATATCTTCAATTTAATCCTTCGTCTTATAATTATTAATCAAATTCCACCATTGATTGGACACTCATTCATGAAGATAACCATCATGATTCAAATTCTCCATCTCAGAACAGTGCCGAATAGAAGTGATATTCTTCATTGACTTGACCAACTATTCTACAACTAGTGGTCCAGAAGATCCACTAAATATCGGTGGACATTGTATCATAAAACACTCGATGGCTAGTTTTTCACTCTTAGGTGAAGTCATACATTCCACATTATTCATTTTTTTGTTCATAACCTGAGACAACTGGGTAATAACCTTCATGAAATTTTGAACTCCTCCACTTAAATCATTGGGGATGTCATTCAGGAAATCACTACATTATCCCTCACATAGGTCGTTGGCCAGATTTCTCATAGTTCAAAATATTTTCTAAAATAGAAAAGGTTATAAAAAAGAAAATTCAACAAGAAATAAATTAATAATATATAACTTTTTTCATTTATGTATTAAGGAACATCTTGTGAGATCACAATGTTTATCATTTCAAAAAAATGATTCTTGTGTAATCACATATTCTACATCTCAAATGTGGGTTTTAACTATGGTTTACTAATCGTAATTCCAAAATTAATTAAACCAACCTCTATTACCAACTATGGAAACCCTGAATTTTCATGCATATATTATGACATCATTTTAATGAAAATCATCATTAAATCATTACAAAATGAGGATCCAACGGTTTAGTGTCTTGATAATATTATGACCATACATTACATTTACAAAAATAAAACATATACATTAATTTAATTCCTTTTTATCTATACTTTATTGTCCATTTAATTCTCCTTAGTACATGTATTCACATAAGGATATACGTAAATAATAGCTAAGCTAAAATCCTAGTAAATGATAGATAAGAACATGAAAGAAATACAAAATAGAGATAGAATCATCAATATCATCACAACATAAGAAAATGGTCATAAGAATGTTAAGAAACATTAGATAAAGGTATCAATTGTGGGAATTCATAAAAATGAAACATCATGTATTTCTGGTTTACTACTATACATAGTTGTGAATAATTCTTGCACCATATTAACACATATTTCACTTTTCACATGAGAGGCATCACATTATCCAATAAATTGGAGTGCTATATAATTATAGGATCACTCTTCTCATAAGAAAATTTTTTCACAGTATAATTCTTGGTGCAGTCATCACATCATAACATTTACATTATCATGCATGCCCCAAAGAACGTAAATAAATCATGCAAGTAAAATAACCCAGGGAAATGAATGGGATTCTTCTAATAATAATACATTCATAAAATTTTTGTTCCAAAATAAAAGAGGAAATAATGTACTTTACACAAATCATTTTTTTTAAATTTTCATAAAATCACAATTAGGGATCCAATGGGAATCCACACGTCATCAAATAAAACATAATTCCGCAAGAAAATTCAAATGTCAAAATCCAAAAAAAATTAAAATAAATGTCACTGGAATATCACATCGATAAAATCACTGAATACCCCTTGAAATTCTTGAGGATCTATAGATAAAAATTAATATTGTCATGTCCACACATCATCTTCATCATTACAACTCCATCTCTATTAAATCATCAGCAAATTTTACTTCACGAATGACCACCTCTGCATGAATGAAAAAAATCATAACCTCGTCTTCATCACCATCACCAATCATCAAGAAGTTATAGAACCTTTTTGAAAACATCTACTACAGCCCCCAAAATCAGGAACTAAAAAATCAAGAGACACAAAATTTCTTCCTTGATAACATTTGGGAAGATGCACTATAAAAAACTATTGAATAAAAAAACAACTCCATCTTTGTTATTGTTTCCACCACTAAAAGTGACCATGCATGAATAGAAAGAAAATCATAACAATATTATCAGTAGAAATATGACTTTTAATTCCTGAGGAATGAATCCATCTTCCAAATCCCACATCCCAAACCTTTTTGTTACGACTTCCCCAAATATGACTGGGAGAGGAGCAGAGGAAGTGGAGTTTAGAGCATGGATTTTAATAGTAGAGGTCATTGAAGAATGGAATCATGTAGTAAGATTCTCATGAAACGAATACAAGAGAAAAAGAAAACCAAATGCGAACCTATAAAAAAACACCATCAAAATAGAGAAGAAAAAGACATCTAAGAAGAAGAGGAAAAGCATAAATGCAATGATCCAATGTGAGAATGAAACTCCAATCTCTGGGAAAAAAAGCCAATGAGAAATTGAATCGGAGAGAAACCATAACTGAAGCCATCACCGATGTGTGAAAGGAAACAATGCCAAAGACGGGGGGGGGGGGGGGGGGGAGGATGCAACCAATGGATAATCGTAATGGATGAAGTAATGGACACTAAATTAAGGGTAGGCTGTGATACCCTATATTCCAATAGGGATCCTTTGGGAGAGGAGAGAGCCCAAGTTTAATGTCAAAGGTGATTTTTTAAAAAGTGTTATTATGGAAAACGTTATGTTAGTATTAATCTCAATTATAAGAAATGAATTTCCCAAAAAAGAAAATATAACGATGAATAAATGATTTTCATGTAATAGCAAAACCGTTGATGGGGTGAAATATGGAAAACCAAAATAAAGAGATTTTGGTTAACGAATTCCCCTTATATTGGGCCCGAATAATTCCTTCACATTAATATCCTATATAATCACAGTAGATTATTTAATTTATAAATATAGAATCTTTTTACATGAATTTGATTCATTATGGTTTTATTATTTTCATTTATGTGATTTTGGATGAGTTATAGAGTTTAAGACACCCTTCCATATTTTCCATATCCTGAAGCAAGGAGTAAATATAATTAATACTACCTCAGTGAGAATCAAAGTCATTGAAAGTGATACCTGAATCTGTTATCTATATTGAAGTAGAATTTAAAAACCATAAAGAAAAGGGAAATGCATTGAAAATATTGTATAATCAGAAGGTTAAGTAGTCCAATCAAATAAATTGTGATATTAGGGAACATGATTATTAATTTAGGGTAGTAAAGAATTTTTTTAGAATCATAAAATTATTTTATGTAGTTATCTTTTTATATATCTGATCATGTGATTTTCATTATAGAATTCATAGATTCAACTAATGATCCAAAAGAGGAATTAAAAGTCATAAAAAGAAATTACCAAATCTGGATCATATATTAGCAATCTTAGATTGTGTGAAGTAGATATTTTCATTACGAGGAAAGAAAATAAAATGTGTTCTTATGATATTTTAATATTGAAGATTGATGTTGGGAAACAAGAAATGTTAGATGAAAAAATCATGAATCTGGAGAAGGATCGACATGAATTTAATAAATAAAGGATTTCCTGAAGAATATTATGAATAAATGTAAAATATTTCTTCTGAACTCTTCATGAATATTTTGTAAAACATTTCATTGTTTTTTGATTATGAAATACTTTTTATCTAAATCCGTTGTGCTGGAATGTTTTCCAATTATTATTAGATATATTTTATTTCATTTTATTCTTTGAAAAATAGTTAGTTTATATATTAAAATTGTTTTGTGTGTTATTTATCCTATCAAATTTTAGGAAACTATACATACATTCCCATTATTTTTGAAAATCACAATGGGAGGTGATTTTATAAATGAGGAGATTTTTTTTAGAGGGGAGTTATTATACTAAGAGAGAGGTGTTATAATTATTTACATCACATTAAAAAATAGTAAAAACTCAGAGTAATTTATAATCAATAACATCAATGTTCTCAATAGAAAAAAGGGTTGCATGTTTTTTAAGTTATTAATATTCATTTATGTATTGTGGTTTTTTAGAAGGGTGGAGTTTTTTGGTTCATAATTTTTACTTCTTACTCTCATATTCCTTTATATTTAGAAATCAGAACACCATAAAAAACTATGTTTACTAAAATATTATGTCCAATTTTTTTTTTATTTTTTTATTAAAATCCCTAATTTCTTCCAAAAGTAGTAATGTATCAAATATATTATGAATATAAATTTCAAATTACACAATATGATACTTCATTATGATGTTTTTTCCCATCCATCAGAGTGATCTTCTTTTGGACTAGTGGTCAGACATATGTATTTTCTACATTACTGATTATGGTAATGATGATCAAGATGACCTTTGTACATATACCCCACACTAACCCTCATTCAATTCATCATCTTGATATTCAATAATGATGTTCATCGGACTGAATAATGATTATAGTCAGAGTACCAAATAATTGTAGAAATTATAATGAACACATTAATCATTGTAGTAGTTCTAAAACAAAATAATGTCAGGCATTTAGTTATTCTTGAACATTGTGATCTATGAAATATAATGATATCTGAGGATGGTGAAACTAACTCAGAAATATTACGGTTGAATATTCAGTAATAAATAGCTAGAGATTTGAAGATTTGGGAGATGATACATTCTGTCACTCAAGTCATATAATATTTTCTTTATGTGAACATCTCATTTTTAGTCATTGTAAAACATTATATAGTATTTATTATATAGAATACTTTCAAGGTTATTTCCTTTAGAACCTTTGATTTTTTATTTTACATATGATAATTGATATGATCAATGGATTCTAGGGATAAGAAGATGGTGAATCTTATCGAGTGTATTGAGGGCTTATGAGGCATGGATGATAGATCCTTATCTTTATATTGAGAGATTAATAGGATAAGAAGATATATATTATTCTGATCATTACATCGAGGGAGTCCTTTGTAAGGAAAAGAATAAATTTATAGTATATTTAAAAATATGGATACCTTTAGTCATAGTCGTTGATTATAATTACTTACAAGGATAATGGTGTGAATTATTTTAGTATATCATGAATCTCAATGTTACATTTATAATCTTGGTATTTACTGTTTTTTCATTATCTATTTTTTAGGTTGTGCATGTTTATCGATGTTTTTATTCAAAATGATATTTATAAAAACCCATTTTTCATCATCACTATGAAATACATTAAAAACTACTATGATATATTAAGATCATTTGTGATTTGGATTCAAAATTTTTTATCATTGAAGGATGTATGATCCCAATATTTTCACTCTAATAAGTATAATGTTTTTTATAGTTAACTTTTTAGACTAAAATTAACCCCTCTTTTAATTATATAAATTTAATCTATCATTATTATCCAAAAACCCTTAGTGTCTTTATCTGATCTAGAAAACAATTTTTTTTAATCAAACAGAGTTGGAACTATAGCATCAATGTTAAATTCACATTATTTCATTTTTTATGTAGATCTAATAATTTTATATACTATATTTCATTAAATATTGTATATTATGGATAGATTTATTTCATATTATGTTTATTTTAAAGAGATATAATTAAGATATAAGTAATGGAATTAGTTTAAAGGATGGATCTAGAGGTTTCATGTGCATTTCTACATATTAATTAACTATTGTGTGTTATGTGGCATCACTACCACACTACTTGTTCTAGAACTAGAAGTAATATGATTTAAATAACCCTCTAGTTTTCTTATAAATTCATTATTTATTTTATGACATATATAATTTTTTTTAAATGATACACTTATGGTATTTTTTAATAAAATTCAGGAAAGAAAATAGTTTTCAAAGAAATGTGTTACTGTTGAGAAATTAGAGTGTGTGGTAAGCTTGAGTTTATAAAATTTCATTATGATGCCCTGTTTTTTCAGTCTTGGGGCAAATTCTAAAGTGTATGATGTTATATTTCATAAGTTTAAGAATTGATGAATGTATGGGACACCACTCATGAATATTGGGACTTTTATTGGGAAAGATTGAATGTGGAGTTGTGGAATGATGATTCCATGTGGTAATGATTTTGGAAATTTGTTTAACTTATTTTATATAAAATTGTTCAAAACATACTTGTATATTTTAAATATAAATTTATAAATTTGAGAAAACATGTTTTTGTTTCTAGTAGCATTTGTTTTATGGATTACGTACAAAGTTTTATACACATCCATCTTAGTAAAAATGATGTATTTTTAGATGACGTGTACCAAGATATAGGATAAATTATGGTGTTACACATCCTTAATAATTCTACATAATATAGTGGGATTGTGACATAGAGTTTGAGTTTTCATCATGTTTGGGATGATTCTTGGTTTAATTCCTCTATAGTGTCATTGAGTTATGATTTCCTTTATTATGTAATTATTTTAATTTTTTAATCTCTCTTCTACTATGATGTTTCTTATATGGTTTTATTTTTATAATATTACATTACATTGCTAAAATAGCATCATTTTACAACGTTTCTTCTTCAAAAGGTTATTCATGACCAATGGAAAATCATATTCTAATTATCTAGTATTCCCTTCTCACTTATTTCACGTCATTGGTATATTGGGGTCAGTACATGATGTTAATAGCACCTCTCTGCTACCAAATCCAATGGCCTAGGAGGGGATGATTGGAATAGTTTTTTCCGGTCTTTCAATCATCATGGGATGCTAGAATGGAGACATGAATGTTGGAACATTAAATTTGACACATAAAAAGATGCATCTAACCAATTTAAATTGAACATCGAGTTACCAAGGTGGTTCAAATACAAATGGTGTTCTTATTCACATCTATGAATCATGTCGCATCATCATCATTGGTTTATCTAATGGGGATAAAGTATCATTCATTAGTAACAATATATCCTACATGGAATTAACTATTTATATTTTTGTTGAATATCTTTTCAATGTTGTCTATATTGTCTATTACATTTGAGGGATTGGAATTTTCCAATCCTTTAATTTTCCTGTGAGTGATGCATATGTCGTGTTTTTAGCTACCTATAAAGAGGCGAAACTATGTAGAGGACATATGACACCAAAATAATAAGATATATAATTTGTGGTCACACAAGAACCATTGGTGATTAATGAAAATTTTAGAGAATTTTTCATTCTTTTAAAGCGGTAGATAAGGGAAATCAAATCGAAGAAAATAGGCAACTAGATTATTCAGGGTAATTTCAGAAACATAATCTATCTACAATTTTAAGGGATTCAAGAATAGAAAGGGATGAAGAATAGATAAATATAATGAAACAGATTTTTGATTTCCATAATATCCAATCTGATCTAATATTCAGATTAGGAGTGTACATGTTAGAATATATTTCACTCTAATGGTGGGATTTAACTTTCCATGTTAATGTTGACCAAGGAAATACATTGGAGGATATTAAATATTAGTTCAAAAATACAATATACCATAATACCATTATGTTAGATAGAACAAAATATTTCCATATCATAAATTATATGAATCTATCAATGATGGAGTGTGTAACTATGTTTATGATCATAGTAAATTTTCATCTAGAAGTAATTGTGATTTCATCCTTGAATGACTATTTATTTGATACTAGTGTATCACAATATTTTATTTAATTTTTTTTATTGATGAAATTGTGTTTTATATCAAGATAATGTTTCATGTAAAGAGTATCCATACACCTCTCCACCATCAAATGTGTAGAGTATTTCAACATGCATCTTGTCTTATATCAATCGATGGATTCTAGATTGATTGGGAAATTTTTTTATGATCATTTATGTCACTATCATGATCATATGGATGAATATTTTAGTTTTCATCAAGGACCATATAAATTATTCTGTGTGATGTATATCATTTACATTTCTGGATGGGATAGTGTATGTTTTTAGGTGAGACTATGACGTGTATGCCATAAATGAAGGATCGTTAACACAAAGGCATAAAAATATTTCTTATGAATTTGATGTAATAAATTTGGGTATTAATAATCTAATTGATACTATAAATTTTACTACAATAGTTGGTCAATATCTTGACACGTTCCTGAACAATTTCACTACTATATCAACTGAAAGGATAGGTTGAATTTTCTTTTGATCTCGATCCTGGGGAAATTCAAATTTCACTTCAATAATATATATTGGAATTAAAACAATTATAGGAGATGAAATTCCATATGGATTTTTTGTAAATTATATTGTTAATAAGACAGAGTAAATAACATTGATATGCTCTAGTTATTTTTTTTCAAAAAGGATGATGGTTCATTTTGAATATGTATTAATTACCATAAGTTGTATTAGGTTTTGATAAAGAATATATATCAAAAAAATCATATTGATGACCCTTTTTATCTCTTTATAGGAGGATAATAGTTCGCTAAATTTGATATATTCTCTATGTATCTGAATTATTGAGATAGGAAATATGATATTACAAGGACTAATTAATGAGACTTTATAGTCATTATGATTATGTGGATATTCCCAATGGTATAATGTAAGGACTGTCGGTGTTTATGGAATTGATGAATCAGATCATTTAGAGGAATCTTGACCATTTTAGGGTATTATTCCCCAATGATATTATGATGTGTTCTTTGACTAAGGTAAATCATGGAACATAGTTGGGCATACAGTTGGGTAGATTTTTAGAACATTACCATATCTATTTCATTGAATGTGTGATTTCTAGATACAAGCGGTATGTTTCCTTATACATATCCTTGATGAATGATTAGTCTCATTTGATCCTAAAAAGGTGGATGTTGTTATCTCTTGGAAACCTCCAAGGAATTTTAATTGAGATATATAATTTCTTTTTATTAATATGGTATTATCAATGATTTGTTCATGATGTTTCCTAATATTTTTCAATAATGATTTTGTTCTATGAAAATTAATTCCTTCCAAATAGAGTAATGTGTGATAGAAATATTTTTATTTGTTTAAGACTCAAATTACATTAGAAACCATATGTAAATTTCTAGATTTAGGAGGATGACATGTACTCTCTTTTGATGCATCCTATTTTTGTTTGGGATTTTTTTATAAAGGGAGATCTTGTTGCACTTTATGGGTCATGACAGTTATGCTTGAATGGGATGAATTTTTAGACACATGTTTTTATTAAGATGTTATTTTCCAGGACTAGAAAACATGGAAACACTATATCATAGTGAGAGGGTCAAAATAATTATAGATCATAAAATCGTGAAACACATATTTTCAAATATATATTTTAATTTATGTTAATGAAAATATATGAAATACCTTCAGATATATTAATTTTACTTGATGTACACACCAGGAAAATTTAATTCAATCGATAATGATTTTATTATGAATTTATATAGACACTTCACTAAAGAGTATTTAGATTAGTGTAAAATGATTTGAGTGTAAGATAATATTCCTCTATATTCTGTTAGGTAAGGTGATATAATATTTTTAATTATTCTTTATCTTGTTCATTATCTTATAGAGGAGGCTAATGATGCTTATCCATATAATATTTCACTCTAAGCATGATGCCAAAAACAAATGATGGGAAGACCATTGAGGGTTGGAAGCTAGATGAGAGATTTTTGTTTCATTTTAGAGGAAACATTTTGGTTCCTCTTACTTATAAAAAAAATAAATCTTCATACAGACCACCACTTGAGACGGTATATTCATCATCAAATTCCAAATGTGTATAAGGATATTAGAATAGAGTTCTAGTGATATGCATGGGAATCAAGGGTGATAAGGTATATCTCAAGATGACTCAACTATTATATGTTCATGATTAATCTTCAATAACCATCATGTATATTGAATTATTTACCTACTCTCATGTGGAAATTGAATAATTTATATTTTCTTTAATTCACATGTCTACCTTGATTAGTTTATAAAAATGGTATTGTATGGGTGATTATGTATCACATCACATATTTACCTCACTTTATCCCTTTTAATGAATCCAATACATTTGAGTACAAGAAAATCTCTACATTGAAAAAGTTGTAAAGATACATGGAAAAGTAATTACAATTTTGTCTGACTGAGACCCCAAGTTTAAATCACAATTTTTGAAATCCTTATAGAATGACCATAGAATCCAATTGAAAATGATTATAGAAAATCCTCATCAAATGGATAGATAGTCTAAATAGAGGATCCAACCACTAGAAGACATTATTATTGATTGAGTTATGTATTATAGGGTATCATGGGAAGATCATTTACTATTAGTGTATTTATAATATAATAAAAATTACCATGACATTATTAATATGTCTCTTGTCAAAGAATTTTTTGAAAATGCATATCATTTACCACTTGTTGGGTGGAAATATGGGGCTTCACATATTAGAGAGTGAATTGTTCATTAGAGGATGAAGAAAATTTTATAGTAGGAAACTAATGAAAATGGATGAGAGCATTCTGAAATAAAATGTGGATATTAATTTTCATCCATTATCATTTGGTGTAGGAAATCATGTTTTCAATAGTTTCTCTTAGAGGATATCTCATCATCATTTTGGTATGTAAGGTTAATTTTCTACTTGGAAAATAAAATCTTTATATATACAAGAACAAATTGGTGTTGTGGATTATTTATTAGCTTTACTTAAAATATTTATCTATCTGAACAATTTATTTCATATGTCTCAAAGGATGATGTACCAACCTGATCTAAATCATGTTATTTAATGTAACATTCTTCATATTGACAATAATTATATATTCATTCACATGACAATACAAATTTCTGATAGAAAATCTGATTTATTTTGTGGTAAAAATATAGGTTTGAGATTAATTCTACAAAATCATAGTTTGATTTAAAAAGATACATGGGGATAAGAACTCTTTATGAATGGGAAATGGCCCAAAAAATTGCAATAAAACAAAAATATCCAACAATCCATGGATAGAAAGACAAATGGTGTGGATAATTTAACACCCCCTAATTCTAGGTATATTATACATTTACTACTTATCATGATGTTATATAATAATATATTTCATTTTAGAATTTTTTTATTGTTTTTTTGTACTTTGTGAGGGTTTTGGGGATTCATAGTTTGAGAACGGGTAGGAGAAACTATGTAACATATCTAATAATAAATGAATGAGTTTCTTTGTGTCACGTGGTAGATCCTCATTTGTCTCCTAGTTTTCATAGAACATTTGTAATCCTAGAGAAAACTATATGAGTGGAGACAATGGGGAAATATGGGGTTTTAAATATAGGTGATCCAACCATGTAAGGGTGTCATTTGGAACTATTTTCATCTGAACAATTAACACGATATTTCCCATATCATGTATCCTAACCTCGAAATAATCGTTAAATACTCAATAATTAGATTTTAACAAGGTTTTTGAGAGAAGATACCTGATTTCTAACCCCTTTTCTCAATCCCTGAGTCATTACACCTCTCTTAGGCATCCATGTTCATTTAAATAAATTTAAAATATATTGTTGGTGAATTAATTTGTGTTAGATTCCTAGAATCCATGGTATGTCCTCATTGTTTCTTGTTATCACTAGATCAACCCATATTAACTGTCATGAAGTATTTCATCTAATATTTTATAGATAGATACATATACTTTGATTTATATAATGATGATATTTTTTTGGGATCTAAGGATGGTAATAATTTTCCATTACAAAACTGAATGTTATGTGTGTTTTTCATTTTTTTTAATTTTACCATTTTGTGTAGGTGGAATCTCTTCTACACTATGTTTTTGAAAACATGATGTGTTGATGTTTAAATCACCGTCACTTGATTTGATGGAAGTTATTTCAATTATTTATTACATAATAGTTTTTTTGAAAATGATACACAAAAGTTCTTTAAAAAAATAGTTAAAAGAAAATTTTATTCCAAAAAAATGGTTTTACATTTTGATCATAGAAGTTTTGGTTGGAATGAGAACCTGAAATTTCAGAATGGTCCCTTGTTCGTTTAGAGTTATTATTGGTTCCAAAGTGGAACCAGAAATATTCCATCATGTAATTACATTATTAAAAGATGGGTTACTATTTATGAGTATTGAGACTTTCATTGGGAATGTAAGGATTAGTGGGTTATGGAACAATGATGTCAAGGGGATTTAGTTTTGGGAATTATTTAAATTTCATATATAAAGAAATTTTTAAAAAATTGAATCTTATTATAATAATATATTTATAAATGTGAGCTTGTTCCTGATAGTGTGTGTTAGGAAGTCTTTGGGTATTACCAATGATTTTTAATAATAACCCCCTTCTAGATATGTTTGTTGTGGTTGAATAATTTGTGTACCAAGATACAGGTAAAGGATAGGTGGAATAATTCTCTTATTATGTATCTTAATGGAGTCTCCATGGGACATTGAACTAGATCATGGATATTATTTTTGGTGATGCATGGGTTGATGCCTCTTTGTTTTCATTGAGTTTTTATTTCCTTTATATTTTCATCATTGTAAATTTTTATTCCTTCAATTACTGTGATGTTGCTTTTTGGTTTTTGATGTATAATATTAATCTACAAAAATGAGATAACATTTTTACCTTGTTTAATATTCATAATTATTTTCAATATTGAGTGATATTTGTCCCCCAATAATATATTATTCCCATGGAAGTTGTTAGCAGTTGTTGATATCCTGGTAATATCACTTAAGGGTTGTTTCACCTCTGACCCACCTCAGATAATTGGTTAGAAAGGGATGTAACAATAATGGTCCAATCTAATTTTTTTTAAAAAAACATTGTTATAAAATTTTATATCATCTATGGAGTTACTTGATCTCATGAAGAACCATAATTAAAATTGATAACTCACTTTTATTAATGATACCTTACAATCAATAACTAGTTTACAACCCCATTTTTATCAAGATACTATTATATATTTATAATTTTTAATTATTTTCTATCATTGGATCTTTTCCTTATAAGTTTATATCCAAACATATTAATTTTTCAACTATATAATTCTATTTATTAAAAAAATTACAATAGTTTTTTGGGTGCATTATATTAACGATGATGTCCTATATAAGATCCCAAATTTGGTGGATGTACATTATCATTTAAATATTTGTTTAAAAAAATTTATGTTGGTTGATTAAATGTTTTCCTACTATTTATGGAGGTTTGGGGTGCTATGGGCATTCAGAAAATGATAGAAAGGAAAATCGGGCCATACTTTCCATGTTTCATTGTCAGTGGGAACTGTGTGCAAAACATATTATTTCCGTAAGGAGTGGTGCATAGTTAGTCAAACCATGTAAGGGGGAAACAAAATTTTTATAGGATTGGATAGGGGAATTCCAAACATTTGGGTCGTATATTGTCAAACCGTGCATGATTCCTAGGTAACCATGCATCATAGACCACATATGGATAGATACAAGCACATGGTTGGTGCACCTTTTGTCAAACCATGTAGGAAAACATTGAACCCCATTAAAATTGGGTATTTGTTTACAATACTTCCCATGGTATATTATTTTTTCTACAACATTTGAACAATAATTTCTTGCCTAGAAACTCTAGTGGTGAAACAAAATGACCAAGGCTTCCCAATAGTCAATCCCTATTAATTCATGACCATCTGGAGTGCTATTGGGTGTGGATTTGAAGATATGGGTATGTCTAATAAACCCCATCATTCTATTTTTTAAATTAGGTCTTGTGGTTTCATTTTTATTCTATAGAGGCCATAAAACCCTCTTTCTCCTTTTGGTCTTAATTTAGGAATTCCAAGGACAATTGAATATGAGTTGAAGGATAAGGATAAGGGTGCATTCATCTTCGAAATCGAGGTAGGTGGAAAAAAGTTATATCCCATAGTTTCGATGTTGATTTGAGAATGTGTGGTATTTTTATTGGTTTTTTTATTTATGATTTGACACCCTTAGTATGATTTTATAAAATATTTGGTGATATGATGAATTAAAATCCTTACGATCCCCGTGGGATGCATTGAGGTTGGTTAGATTTGTTTTATAGCCACCCAAGGAGTGTTCCATCATGAAAAACCTGTACATTAAAATGGTGAACATTTATTTGTTATGATAATGTAGATAACATGATATATGTGTTGAAAATTTTCATTAAATTATGAAGGGAACTAAGGTGGGTTTTTTTGACATTGATAATGGTATGAGGGATTTTTGGAACATTATAATTGGGTTAAATAAATTATATTTATAATGAAAAAAGGATAATTATTTGAAATGGGAATATGTTAATGATATATGGTATAATGAAGAATTTATATGTTGATAGACTAGTCAAATTTTAAAGTTATTTGGAATGATTGGGTATGTTTTGGGATAGGGTACATGTGGTTAGATCTTAATGGAATCATGTTCACATGGCTTGGAACTTGTTGGTTATGACTGGTTCTCTACTCCCTCAAGTCGGGTTGGACTGAGGCTCTAACCCCCACCACTATAATTCAGGGGTTAGGGAGTTGGAATAATTCTCTTGGGCATTAACGGATGCATTAGATGATTTCTTAGACTAACACTCAAAGGTAAGTGTGATGAAATTTATTTAGGTCACCAAGAATGATGTTCCAAGGTATGTTTAATGAATTTAATTTTCTAAATTTTTTCATAGTGAGATAGGGAACTATATTTATTACCTTCTTCATGGTGGTTGATTGACTATGTCCACGTTGTAATAAATGTAACACCTAACCCATGGACTTAAATGGATGATATTTCATTAGTTAAATAATTATTTACTAATGAAAAATATAGACTCTTGGTTTACATTATATATTTTATAGAATTCATATAATATCTTCTTAGAAATAATATTTTATAGACACTATTTCCATTGGGATACTATGTTGTAATCATACCCAGATCGGGTCGCTATTGGTTGCATGAGAATATTTCATGGTTGAAGGTCAAGAAAAGGGAAATGGACCTATTACATAGGGTTGATTTGGGATTCACATACGCATGGTTTATGATCTGGAAACAGATTCATAACCAGTTTTGGGTGTTCGACTATTTTACTTTATTTTGTGATTCTTCTTCACAATTGGAACCGTTATCATGCCATGGAATATTTACTCATTTGTAGTGGTAATACCTAGTTTTGGGATTTTTTTTGAAATCATGTATTTATTTTTTGTTTATTTTTTCCATTATTTTTTTTCCATATTATGTGTGTCACTCTGATATAGATTTTATAGACTCCACACATGATCCCCTAGACCCTCGAACTAATTAGATACCTTTGGCCTATGGGGAGCTGTACTTGAGGACTTGAGGCGACAGAACTCATGGAAATAGTTAGTTCATCCCAGGTTGGGTACAATATAATGTGATTTAAGTGTAATTATTTTCAATGGATATATAATTTCACGATGGTAGATGAGTGGTTTGTATGTGTTAGGTCATGGAAATATGCTCGTACGTGATACTAGTTGAACCATGTTGGGAAAAAACCCACGTTTCCTTTGTGATTTTTTTATTGTGTATTGTTACAGATGAATTATACTTCACCATTGGGTGAGGCACTTATTTTGTGATGTAACAATTTTATGATATTTTAATATTAGCTGGAATAGAATGATGATGTGAATTAATGACTAAATATTATAACCTAAGGATGTAGGTTGAATTCATCATGGTAGGAACACACGATATTGATGTGTTGACATGAAGGGTAGAAAGAATTTTGTTTTTTTAAAATTTAATGCAAATGGTGTCTAATTATAATGACGAAAATGTTTTAATGTAATGAACGTGAAGGAACAACTAAAGAATATGTAAAATTAAATGTTAATCATGAGATAAATTCATTGTTGTAACAAGATGAGAAATGGAAAGGGTGTATAATGAATGTATTGTGACTATGTATGTGGGTTTAGACAATGTTGACAATGGACCACTGTGGGGATGGTTTAGGTTATTATTCCATATGTGATGATGTATATTAGGATAGTGTGTATTTAATTTTTTTTTATGGCTAGTGGACAACCTTCTATTATGGAAAATGTATAAGCTTTATGTGATTTGTTCTAAGACTAGTATTTTTAAGTACATAGAAATTCCACCATAAAAATGCGTGTCAGTTGGGTGAAAATTTGATATTGTTGAGAATTATCCCCTAGAAATAGAGAAATTAAACCTAATAATCTTGGGTAATATATGAGAGGGGAAGTTCCAGGAGAACATAGCTCATTTTATGTATAATATTGAACTTGACCCCAGGTTGGTTATGCTGAGCATGTTTGAGATGACTAAGAATTTTCCATAAACAAATCCATTCATGGTTTACCTTCACAATAATGGGGTATATTTATTTAATAATTGAATTACTAAAACAAATATGGGAATATTTTTATCTCCTAAAATCTCACATATTTCTAGTATTATAGATTTAATATCTCATACTCACTATAACATGGTCATTATTTTCATGATTTCAATTACAGAAATAAAATACATAAATGTGGATATGGATGTAAATTTCATATACACCACAAAATTTTACATGTTCTAGAATTATTGTATAGTAATAATTTCATAAAAATTTATATGAAAACCCTTCCAACAAGAACTAATTTGATCATTTTTCATGTTTTTGATAACGACTCCTCCAAAATTATATCGTTAAAATGTTTTTCTCCAAAAAAAATTTCATTTTACAACATAGTTTTATATATAAAATTTTTGAAACCATCTCAATGAAATAACATGATCCTTTCCCATTAATAATATATTATAAATTCATTTCACCAATTCTAAATGGAATGAACAATAACATTGTATATTCCCCTATGAAATGGTTGTTGGTTCCTATAAAAAAACTCAATAATCATCTCCAAAACTCAATAAAACTCATTCAAAAATTAATTAATAACAATGGGTGTTTTTTATTTATCAATTTAATTTATTTATATGAAAAAAATACAAAAATATTAGGATTATTTTTGTGATAAATAACTAGAGTAAATTTATAAACTATCTATTGATACAAATGTATAAGGAATTTTAGTAAATTTTAGTGTATCGTTGTTTGAAAAACTATTAATAAAACATTGAAAATTTATTGATTCCTTCAAAAAACTCAATGATTAAATCTGGACATGTTCTAAAATTTGTTCCACAATCAATTATTTTTATACCACCATATAAGAGATATAAAAGAATATATCATTTAATTATCTGTATTGACCAGAGAAAAATAATTAAGCTAGTAACACCACATAATATCAAGTATTACTAAACATAATCTAATGGTCTCAAATTAGTGGTGTTTTCCTGAAAAAATAATTGATATATTGTTACATAAAATATAATTCCAAATTTTCATACCTGAATATTTTGATATTTTATGATTACTTGGGTGTATAAAAATAATACCAAAAACATGATGACTACAAATTTAGAACCAATATGAAGACCCACTATATAGCTTGTAAAGGTAAATAAAAATAAATATGATTCAATAATAATAGGATTTGTGGTAGTTTTATACCTTATTTGAATAAATAATTAATAAAAATTGGGGTCCCTCAGGCCAGATACTTATGTAGTAATACAAAATACATATTTTCTTTCACCCAACACACATATGAAATTCAAATAGAACCTTCATATTCCTAGATAAATATCATCATAAGAAAACCTTCTAGATAAAAGATAATATCCATTCCTGAAACAAAACAATAAATTTCACCCATATACATTAAATCACATGTCATTTATGAGGGTTGGGGAAAAATCTAATGACTTAGTAGGATTCTCCCACTCTCCTTGATTGAATAAGTTCTAGTGATAAATTAAATGCGAATAAATGTTTTAATAGAGTGATATTAGTTAACATATACAAATAACCCACCTATAAAAATTAATCATGCATTTTAATATAATGATAAACCTCGATAGACACACACTCTATAGACTCATATTAAACAAACTTTGTCTTTGGATGTGACTAATCATCCTTTAAATGATCAATAATCCAAACTTATGACCCAATGTGGTATTATACATAATATCCCTTATATAATCTAGTTAAATCATAAATAAATATTGGTTATAACCATGATTCTTACACCTCATTGTTTGACTTATCCTATTATTCATTTTACTATTTGGAAATAACCAAAACAACAACAATTCATGGGGATCTGATATTGTTAAGATCAAAAATAATTTATATTCAAAGAGGGAATGAATATTAAATCTAAATAAAAATGAAAATACATAAAAAAGGATGTCAAATAGGGTTTAGAGCATAAAATAAACACTAAAACACAATTCAATGATAAAAAATAGGAAACCTAATGATTGTGTCACAAGAAAATGAAATAAAAATACCAATGCTCACACCCTATGGATTAGTATCTAAAAGATAATAATAATAATTATTTATATATTAATATTGATGTGTTTCAATTTATATAATTGACAATTTTGTGAAATTATTAATTTGAAAATCATTTCATATCATTGTAAAATTAATGTTTAAAGTGTAAATTTGGGACCGATTAATTATCTGGTTGTGGAATAAGTTATATTCATTATTTTAATTTTATATTTTGGGATATGTTTGATCACATTTATTGGAATATTTTTTCTAGTAAAGATCAATCGATAAATCCCAATGTAAGTTCTATATTATTGTCAATTACCACTAATATTCCTACACAAAGAATAATGGGCCTTAGGCCCATCTAACATAAGTGGGGCCTACAGTTCATGCCCAATGAAGCTATAATTTTATCTGTAGAAAGAGAGTATTATGGTTATAATTTTATTAAACTATGTATAGAGTAAATTCCATTTTTTTCATGGATATCTAGGGAGATGTAGTTGATATTTAATTTATCGGTTAGATAAAAAGGCCTGTAAAATCATCCCACCATTTCGAGTATAACATCTGAAAGGATGGTCCAATTGGCAGGAAATGTGATTAGATTTTTGTGAAAAAATAGAAGAAGATATTTTTATTCTAAAACCTCTTTATATTCATCCATATTCAGTTACAAGTTCACACATAAAAAAAATAAATGAATCTGGATGATTTTCCTGTTTAACATTATGACATCCTAATTTCCCTTGATTTCTCACCCTCCTTTTGACTATCCTAATTTATATGGAAGTAATTTATTGATGGAGTATCAAAAATTGGATCCTAAGATTCTACAATATAGATAAGGTATTTAAGGTATTTTTATACAATTTTTTCATTCAATTTTCATTTTATGTTTTCATTTTGTAATCACATCTTCATTTTTGCCATTGTATGTTTTTCGTTCAACTTAATTTTATAAAAAATGCTCTTATCCTATCTATTATTTTTCATTTCAGTTTTATTCTTCATATAATTTTCTTACGCTTTATTTAGGGATTTATTTAATTTATGACATTATTTTTGAAAATCGTCAAACAATGTTGGAGTGATGTTTATTTGTTTGTTTTTCTTTTCAATTCTTACTTTTTAAGATGACTTCCTACTTCCATTGAGATCATTACATCAATAGAGTGCTAGTAAATTTATGTGGTCAATATAGGGAGTCCCATATAATGGACTTAATTTTATTTCATGCTATTTAATATTTGATTGAGTTTTTTATTTTAATATTTCCATTTGATGAGCAAATTTTTTCTTCATATTCACCAACATTAAAGATGAAACATTTTGGGTGCCCGTACATTGAAATTTTTTGGAGGGATCATTAATATGATTCTATAATTTAATTTTATATTACACATGAAATATATTAAGGATTAAATTGGATAATTGTTTTGTGGAATTATCTCATTTTTGGACATATCAGGAAATAGTTATCTGAAACATTCTAAGAAAATAAATTAATCCAATCTGACCCTTTTAATGACCTATGACCGATTCATCTTCTCAAATTGTATACAATAAAATCATTTGATATTTTATTCTAAAAATAAATCAATTATCATAGGTAATTTATTATTATTCTTCCAAAACAATTCTACCAAATATTGGCCACTTCATATAAAAATATCCACTAAATCATAGTATCTATAGGTTTCCTCTTCAGTCCCGATGGATTTTACCACTACATGTACTCAAACGACCGCTTATACGTGTAGGATAAATTTGGGAACAACAGAAATTTTTCACTTTTTTTGGAGACCCATGTATTTACCTTAGAGTATATCATTATTTTTCTCCCAATTTTCTCTTTTCTCAACAAAATTTATCTTATCTTTTCACCTTTCTATTTTTGTGAGTCCTAATGATATAAAATAAAAACCACATTACACTCCAATGGAGTTTCAACCAAATTACACATTCAAAATCTCATTTCGGAATCAAATTTCAAGCCAAAATTGTGAAGTCAATCACCTAGGAAATTTCTATAAAAAACATTGTATTATTACCCCACCCATGATGAGATGTACAATCAATGTGATGATGTAGGTTTAAATAAAAAAATTTCTAGCCCTCTCTAGGATGGATGAAGCGACAAATCAGAAGTAATTTCATGATTTCCAAAATCTTATAAATCCTAATATGCAAAAATTATTTGGGCAATTTTTTTGAACTAGTTGATCAAATGAATTCATATATCAAATCCTTGGGAGTTGAACTACAATTCTAGGATGTAGACATAGAACCCAATCCCACCCATTTTCCCCACCTCAACTTTGATAGAGGAACATTTTTACCCACATAAACCACATTAATTTTCTATTGAACAAATATTTGAATCTAGGGGACTTGAAGAACATAATGTAGTTATTGATTGTATTTTAAATAAAGTGGAAAATTATTTTCTATATTCACAGGAGGGATATTTTTCATCATGGATTGAGTGTTTGGAATTTATACCCCTTGATGATTTTTCATGACCACTTATTAGTAATCCATTGGAAGTGATAATTAAAATTGATTCTATAAACACTCATGAAATTCAATTAACTAGTTGGGGAAATGATTAATGTTTTAAAAATAAACCTTTTATTTAAAAAAAACATGGATAGGAAATATTTTTTTTTAAACTTCCAAAAATGTTTTGAAAATTTCAATAAACATAAACTCAAAATTATTTTCCTTCCTTCCCTACACATGAATCCCGTCATTGGTGATAACCGTGAACATGAATATATAATCAATTATTCTCTTGAAAAAAATAATGATTGAATTATAATTGATGAATTATGGAAGACTAAAAATGCATCTAAATCAAACATTTTGTATATAACATGGATTTTACCACTCATTATTGAAAATCATGTTTTACATGAAAATTTTTAATCAAATAATAAATTTCAATCTTCTTGAGATGGTGAAAAATGGTGTCCTAAAAATGTTTAAATTGGTATTAGAAAAATTTCAGGGTCTAGTTTAAGATATCAAATTTAAAATAAGTTCTTTCAAGGGGTCAACCCAGCTTCAACATTGTTTATATTTTATGTTGTTGGTTTTTGGCCATGGAAATCCACGTTCAGTTTCCAATGTGTTTTAATGTTTCTTGTGTGTGAGATTTATGTGTTGAAGAATTTAATTATTTCAAAATAACACTCATTCCTTCTAATGTTCAAACCTAGGCTTCAATCATCACCCAAGATTATGCGTGTTATGTGAATCCAAAGTCTTCAATTTCATATTTATGGATCATTAGTTCAACGAAGGTGGTTTTGTTCAATGATTTCATTTCAAATCACATATCAACCATTTTATTCCCAATTCTAATATTTATCTTTTATTCTCTTTAAAATAGAGTTTAGTTTCATTCTATGTGTGTGGGAGTGAAAATCTTGGATTAAAAAAAGGTACTTTAGGATATTAATTAAATTCAATGAAAAAAATTAAATTCATTATCCTGACATGAATTAATATATATTTATCAACATAAAAACTAAAGTTAAAATGATTTTGAATACCTTTATTATTATTTTAATGCATGTTTATGTTCAAAATCATAATTTTTTATAAGTGTTGTTGTTAGATGATAATTTCAAAATTCTACAATGAACATCCCATGGATTTGTGTGTATGTTTTAGGTCATGGGTCCCTATAATCATAACATAGTTTTTGGGGGAACATTTTAGATTTATTTGTGTATCCCTAAAAAAATTGAAAAATGACTACTTCGGGAAATGCTTTTTCCAAATGTGCAACGTCTGTTACTTGGGGATCATGAATCCATAATTTTCTTCCCTTTAGTTTGGCATTATATCTCTATTTTTTAGCATGAAATGGACAATACGTGTGGCATTCAGAACATGGGTATCATGAATACATAGTTATATTTCATATATTTTGTCTTTTCATATATATTTTTGTTTGAAAAAAATCAATAATCAAAAATCAAAAAAATTAGACACCCATATTAATGATTAATGTGATTCCCCCCCAGAACTTCCATTTCCTCCTTTTCAACAAGAAAATTTTCCCCATGTCTTTTGTGATGCACCACACATAATCATTCTTAATTGAAATTGGATATAATGTAATGATGTATTTTAACAAATTAATTTGTTTGGGATAAGGATATTTTTGTAAACATATCTTGTTCAAAATGATTTTTAAATGTTTAATTATTGTTTAGAATGATATTTATGAGAAATGTATGATAAAATTTATACATAAAAGGGAATTTAATTCTATATTTTTTTGATAATTTTTATCGAGATAGAGAAAAATATTATTAAAGGTGTGATTAGAAATTGATAGATGAAAATATTAATTATTTATATCTTCATATTTATGGGATTCAAATTCCATAAACACCAATTTTAGTCCAATTCAAAAAAAAAACTTCTTTTCAATATTGTGCAATTAATGTTTAAATTGACAATTTGGGACCAATTAATCATATACTTATGGAATAAATAATATTCATTACTTTATTTTTATAATTTGGGATTTTATTGAACAATTTTTATTGGAATATTTTATTTTTTAACGATCTAAAGATGAATCCCTATGGAAGATGGAGATATTTGGAAATGAATGATGAAATTTATGGACATGGTATAGTGAGAATTAGGAATACCAAACAATAACCGGGAATAAATTTCATGCCCAAAGAGTATAAAATTTTAAATTTAGATAGATTAAATTATGAGGATAATTTCATTATTCAATGTCCCTAGCTAACTCTGATGTTTTGATGGAGATCCAGTTATCTAAAGTAGACCATTAAATTATGGTTCAGATCTGAAGGCATGTAAAAGTATCCCACTATTTCGAGCAGAAAATTCAAAATGATAATCAAATTTGCCTGAAATTTTGAAATATATTAGAGGAAACCTATAACAATACATTCTTCTTCTATAACCGCTTCAGATTCAAACATATTCAGTTACATATCCATACATCAAATATGGTAATGAAACTAGATGATTTTCCAAGTCAACATTTAAACATACAATTTCATTTGATTTCACACCCACCTTTTGATCTCTTAATTTATGGGAGGAATTTATTAATGGGGGATATAATGTTGGATTCATATATTCCTATATAGTGAGATATTATTGAATATATTATGCATCCGATGTTTTTCTTTAAATTTGAATTTTACATTTTAATTTTTTAATTGCCTCTTCATTTTCCCCATGTAAGTTTTTCATTAACCATAATTTATTAATTTAATTTATTCTAATTATTATTATTTTTCATTTATTATATCTTATTCATATAAAATTAATACCATATCCTTAGGGATTTATTCTATTCACAACATGTTTTTTGAAAATCATCACACAACATCTGATTGAGGTTTATTTCATTGTTTTTCTTCACCAATTCCTCCCTTTTAAGTTGACTTCCAACTTCCATTGAGGTACATTAATTAATGGAATGATAAACATTTCATGGGTTAATCCTAGGGAGTTGAATGGTTGGATTAGATGTTATTTCATGTTCTTTAATATTTTAATGAGTTCATTATTTTAATATTTCCCTTTGATGAGTTATTTTCTATTTCTTCTTCACCAACTATAACGATGAGACATTTTGAGTTCTAGTACTATCCAATTTCTTGGAGTGATCAATAATATTATCCACTAAGTGAATTGGTGATTAGTATATATATTTTTTAGGGACTTAATTGGTGAATGATTTTTTGGAATTATCTTGTTTGTGGATATATCATGAATTAGAGATATGAAAGTATCTATGACCTGAAATTCATCCAATATAACCCTATTCGTGACCTCAGACTGATTTATATTGTTTAATTAGTTACATTAAAATCATTAGAAATTTAATTATCGAAATAAATCCAATATCTTATGTAATTTATTATTATTCTACCCAATAAATTTGATACCATGTTGGAGACATCATATCCAGACAACAATCAAATCATAGTGTCAATATGATTCTTTTTTGGTCCCTATGTATTTGACCCCAACACATACTACTACAGACATTTATAACTATATGGTAAATTTGGGCACAAGGACTACCCCATATTTTGTAACACCCATATGTTTTTATGAAATATATTCTTGAAATATTTTTTTATTATTCATTAGATTATATTTCATGAAATTGTGAGTTTAAATAAACCAATATATTCCCTTATTATAAAATTACCATTATAGCCTAGTTGTTAGCTTAACGGGAATAATTATAACTAACTTATGAAAATTAATTCTGAATTCATTGGATATGGATTATTTTTGGAAAATATAAATCAATTAGATATTTTTTTTTCAGTGATTTACTCATGGAAATTGAATTTATGAGATATATATGTGTTATATAGTTAATAACATATTTTTTATATTCATCTAATTGACATTTTAGTTATAGGGTATCAATAACACCCTATTCGATGTATAAAAACCTATTTTTAAGATTAATTTTTATCCTTTGAATAGATAACTAATTTTAAATTCATATTTTTTCACATTAATAATATTTATATGACAACATAAACACGTTATTTTGAAGTGGGATATAAAAACTCTTTTTGGATAAATTTCTGATAAATTTATGTTTTGATGAATAGTAAACAACGCTAAATTTTAATTGAAAACAATTTTTTTCATTGAGATAATTTATATTGTTAAATTATAATATTTAATGGGTTTAATGTATAAATAGAATATATTTTTTACATTCAAAAAAATGTATGTTATTTTCATCATTTTCAGAGTGAATACCTAGGTAAACACATTTCAATATTTTGCAATGTTTTAACTGTAAAAAATCCAATTCTCTTAATTTGAATACATGATACATTTTATATCATTTACTAAAACTTCATTGTTTTTAATTTTAAAAAATAAACTTAAAATTTGGAATCAGCAGGGTCAAATTATCTTAATAGGATGCTTTTTTTGGCATTATGAATAGTTACTGTGGTAATTATTTTTATTACCCTGATTGATGGTAAATAGTGTAATTAGATGTAAAAATAATATTATAAAATTACCATAACATGTGTAAAAAACATATTGGATGAATAAATTATACCCTTTTTATCTATTTTTCGATGTGGAATCACTTAGTGTCCACTTACCAATGAATATGACAGGAATATAAAAAAACTGATGAAAGTGAAAAAATGTGATAATATCATTTTATATAAGAATATTAATTTTAATATATGAATAACGAGGAGATAATATAGACTATATATAGTTCATGGAAATATTAGATCATTTAATAAATCTTATAATTTTTTCTATAATTTTCAGAGAATAAATAATAACCATTAATTATGACATACAAGTGATGTAAAAATTATATTATTAATAAAAATATAAAATAAATGATTTTAAAAATATTAAAATAAATATCATATGAACTAATTAATGTGATACAAGAATTTTATAGGTGACTATTACATTTTTGGTGTGAATTAAAAATTTTGGTTTGAATTTTTCTTCTGCGTGTATTTTATTTAAAGACAAATAAAGATATGGTGTCAGATATAAAACTATTCATATTTTAGAAAAATAACATTTTTTTATATAATATAAAAATCATGAAAATATTTAAAAATTATAAATTGAAAAGTTTAATATCCATAATGTTATAAAATATCGATTTATGGTCAATTAACACCGTTTAAGTAAATATTAATAACCATTAAATATTTATAATTTTATTACCACAATTAAAATCAAATAGAATAACTAAGTGTAAATTACTAAGATATGGTTTAAACAGACCAATATATTGTAAAAAATACAATTGTTGATGATAATAAGACCCTATATAATTTCATATTCTAAATTTTGACAATTTGGAAATTTTTTTTGGAAGGGTTTGATTTTATTATAAATTATTATTTGTGGAGTTTACAAAAGATCCCCTCACATCAATTATAAAAGGTCACCTACTCCCTCACCCCTTTATTTCATTATGAGCCATGGAGGTAATCCATACCCTCCCCATATTCTTTCTCAACTCCCATATTTTTATTCTAGAGGTTATGGTCATCTTGAGAGGCCAACTCTAGTGCTCTAAGAAGATATTTATAGGAGGAACGTTGAAGAAGAGTTAATATCAATTAAATATTTTTTTAAACTTATTTCTTCTACTTAATTCACCTCATGAGTTACTTAATTATAATGTAATTACTCCAGTATTACTTATTTTATGAGAGTTTATTATGATTATGAAACAACCATTGTCCACCATCTACCAATCCTAGGAAAAATGAAATCACCATGCGTGTATACGTAGAACATACCATCTCCACGTCGTGGTGTAATTAGTTTTTCACCACCACCTTACATGGATGTAAATTGTCACAACCCGTCCCCCGGGGCCCGTGCCATGACTACCCCATGCCCGCCATCCCAAGCCCAGGGGAATGGGACTAGCATCGAAAGGTGTATCCCCTAAAAATGAGAAGGTACTGCCTTTATATCCGGTAAACACACTCAACCAAGCACACAACATGATACAAACACATGCAAACTTTATAGAAAAAAGATATCTGAATGTAAGAGGGGACAGAATACAAGCCCAACTATAAAGTTAAACAGACAACCCAAATACAATTCAATTGAAGAAATAATAAGATTGCTACTGGGTAATCCTCTGAGATTCCTACTTGAATGGTAGGTACATATTTCCTCCTCAGCAATCAACGTCCGCCCGTATCCTCTATGTATCGACAAGCCGTATGGTCTACCTCTAGCACCGTCCAATCCTGTTACCATCAGCCTCGATCAGCGATGTCTGTCGTTTGCATTATACACAACGAGGTGCTAGCATAGCCCGTGTAGGGGTGAGTATAACGATACTCAGTAAAGACCCTGAAACCCTCAAGGTCTCACAAAATCCACAAAGGATAAAAAAAGAAAGCATGAAATCAACTAAAAACCCTATATAGTTATATTCCCTTTCATATAACTACGTTATAAATTATACCCATCTCAATCATGAGGAAACACAAGGTCCAACCCAAAATCCCAAAGCTCAAATGTTCCACAAAAGAAAGAATACCAAAATGGTAAGTACCACACAGGTAGGCCATACAGAAGAATACCAACAATGTATTACCACGAAGGAAAGTACCATATAGGTACGTACTCAGATCACACCAGGTATAACTTAAGTACAATAGTAGAGATGACTAGATGTAACTGCTGAATCATATTACTCTGTTAAGAGGCAGACCCATGAAGGATCCCAAATTACACACCCACACAGGGTCCTAGTACATCGTCATACCCACACAAGATCCTATTACACCGTCAAACCCCCACAGGATCCTAGTACATCGTCAAACTCACACATGATCCTAGTACTCCATCAGACCCACACAGGATCCTAGTACATCGTCAGACCCACACAGGATCCTAGTACACTATCAGACCCACACAAGATCCTGGTACAGCGTCAGACCCACACATAATCATAGTACTCCGTCAGAGCCACACAACATCCTAGTATAGCATTAGATCCACATAGGATCCTAGTACTCTATCAAACCCACACAGGATCCTAGTACATCGTCATAATCACACAGGATCCTAGTACATCGTCAGACCAGCACTGGGTACCCGCACTATGTTTGCTTGTCTCTGGGAGAGTTCGCTCCTCAAAATACTGGTCGACACTCCAACTGCAATAGAGTCCCTTGAAGAGTTATCCCAATGGACCTCTAAGTAAAAGGGGTCTCAACATAATAGACGGTGCGTCAATCGGACTCCTGGTCTATAAGTTAATGGCATTTTAGTCCCGACAGCCCCGTTGGATTCGTTCTCGATCAAAACCGTCCATTCCCCATCTTTTTCCAAATCTCAGGTGGGGTTTACCAAAAGGACCGTCTTACACCAAGGTTTTGGGAAACGTAGACGGTTCGTCAAATGGACGCCCACAACTCATGTTATGGATGAAAGACCGTAAAGGGGCGAAAATGGTCCGGGTACGGTCCCACCCGGTCGGACCGACCTAGTTCGGGTCGACCCGGCCCGCTTGGTCTAGCCTGGCCCACTAGGTCCAGCCCGCACTGGGTGTCCTGGCCTGGCAGCCCACGGTGCGGGGTTACTCGTGGTGGGGTCCGCCCTAGCTGCACCTGGGTGGAGTCGCGCGCCCCCAATCTCATTCAAACACCGAATGACTACGGGCGTTCAGTTCAATCAACCGACATGCGTGACCCTCTATAGGTACCACTCATTGACGCTCAGCTGGAAGAAACGGACGGCCTATTACTCTTCCCAGCAGCGCGATTGCGCATCGCTGCCCCTCCGCAGCCACCCATAAACTATCTGCCTTCCTTCCTCCTCCATGGCTAGGTGGGCTGTTTCCATCCACTCTGACGGCGGCGCGGCGGTCGCACCACACGTTCTTCCGCCGTCGGCCGATGCATTATCTGCTGTTCAGTTTCCTCCATGGCCACTAGGCTGCAGTTCCCTGCTATGGAAGTGCGGTCACTTCTGCCCCACTGCCATGTGGCCGACCGGTGTGCCGACCGCCTTCCAGTGTGCCTCCTGCTCGAACTGTAGGCAGCCAGGTGCAGGTCTCCCATTGGGTTCACCATCACGGCCTTCCATTCTTCCAGCGGTGCCAATGCTCTCCGCCCTTCTCCCGTGCAATGTGATGAATACGTCAATATGGAAATATGCGGTGGGATCAGGCAATGTTTCATTTGGACCTTACCCTCTACCATTGATCGATATCAGGAATGTCATGAATTATTCACAATGGAAAAAAAGATCGAACCCTACCTCATTCATTTGTTGGAGTTTGTGTGAAGAAGAATTTGAATATGTCGACATTCGTTGTGCCTGCAACATGCCTCTGATCCCGTGCTCGTTCATCAGTTCATCAGATAATCACTCTTCGATATAGGTTGTTCTTCGTTGGAGAACTTCCTCCCACCAAGTAACTTCTTTTTCCAACCCCAAAACTCATCTAAAATAGGAGTACATGTTATAATATCTTAACTTATGACATTAAAATCATTTAATCAAAAAGATCATTAAATGGGTGGTTACACTTCTTGTGTAACCACTCCTTTAATGCTCCTCATTAAATGAGGAGTTTAAGTAGTGGTGGCCCCCACCACTAAAACATTAAAGGGGTGGGTTAATAATAAAAATAAAATATAAATATTTTATTTTATTATTTTCCAAAAAAACATCTACCCTAACTCATCTGTGATTAAGGTGAAAGTCTCCTTAAGAAAATACTGGTGCTGCGAGTTCAAGGGTGTTCTCAGATTTCAATTCCGAGCACCGGTTCAAAAGTTTCAAAAACCCAATCGCATGTTTACTGAACGTACCAGAAAAAAAGTTCATAAATTTATTCAAGGAACACCGGGCCATGGTATCATGCACCATCAATTTTTTCGGACTCATAAAATTCCCATATAATTAAAAAAATACATTGAATTTACAGGTCTTTACATTCCCCCCACCTTAGGGATTTATGTCCTTGTAATCCATAACTCAAACTAAGGAAACACGTGGGGGTACTGAGAATGTATCTAAGCCTCTCGCTCCCATGTGCTCTCCTGGAGGTTCCCATGCTGCCAGCGAACATGAACCAAAGATATTGACCACCCATGAAGGACCTGCTCCTATCGATCCTCAATCTCAACTGGAACCTCCGTAAATGTCACCCCATTTTCGATGTGCAGCGCGCCGTGGTCGATGAAGTGAGAGGGGTTGTGCACGTATCTCATCACCTAGGATACGTGGAAGACTTCCTGAACTCGGTTCAACTGAGGTGGAAGAGAAATGCGGTAAGCCACCTCGCCAACACTTTTAAGGACCTGGAAGGGTCCGATTAACCGGTGAGATAACTTGCCACCTAGGCCAAATCTCTGGAAACCTCCTCGAGGTGAGACCCGTAGAAATACATTGTCACCATCCTCAAACTCCAGAGGTCTCCATCTCCTATCGGCATAAGACTTATGCCTACTCTATGCAGTCTTCATCCACTCTTGGAATACCTGAACCTTCTCCATGGTAGCCAATACCATATCTGGTCCCATGAGTGCTGACTCCCCTGGGTCAGTCTAGAACAAGGGAGATCTTCTCGGTCTGAAGTATAATGCCTAGAAATGTGCCATCCCAATGGTGGAGTGATATATTTTTTTGTATGAAAACTACACCAAAGGGAAGTGATCCTCCCAGCTATGACAGAAATCAAGGATGCAAGCATGTAGCATGTCCTCTAGGGTCTGAATGGTCTGCTCAGTCTAGCCATCCATCTAAGGAAGGAAGGAGGTTCTCAAACAAAGTTGTGTCATGAAAGCCTCATGAAACCCCTTCCATAGATGGTAAGTGAAATGTTCAACATGATCAAAGAAAACCATTAAGGGTACTCCATGGAGCTTCACAATCTCTTGAAAATAGAGGTATCCCAAGCTCTCTACTGATCCCTACTCTCAGATTGGTAGGAAGTGGTCCGACATGGTGATTCAGACGATGATTACCCAGATAAAATCATGTCCTCTGGATGAACGTGGAAGTCCTATCATGATGTACATGGATATCCAATCCCACTTATACTCAAGAACCACTAAATGTTGATCCAAGCCTACTGGTACCTGATGCTCCACCATCACTTGCTGACAAATGAGGCATCGAGAGAAAAACTCTGCTACTGCTTTCTACATTCCCGGCCACCAATGCTGTCATAGGAGGTCCTGGTACATCTTTTCCACTCCTAGGTGTGCCGATAGAGGGGATTTATGGAACTCCCTCAATAATTCCTCTCGAAGCGACATTGGTACCATGTTGTGTCCTCTGAAAAGGATGATGTGATCCCCACCATCAGAGAATCCATTTGGTGCCTGTCTTGTAGATATCTGAGAAGGTTGAGCCTCCCAGTCAGTGTACCTGCGCTGTGCCTCCTTGACTCGCCAAAGAAGTGGGTGAGTGACTGTATGAGACTGAAGAAAAACTGCTCCTTCTCGACCCACAAATGATATCTGTAAAGAAGCCAGCTTCTTCATCGCCTCACCTAGTATTTGTATACCAGATCTCCTACTGAGAGCTCCTGCTACAACATTCCCCTTCCCAGGAGTATAGACTATCTCAAACTCATAGTCCTAGAGGAACTCAAGCCAACATCATTGTCTCAGGATTAGTTACTTCTAAGAGAAGATATACCTGAGACCCTTGGGATGCGAGTAAACTATAAAATGTTCGCCCATAAATTTATGTCACCACATCATCAAGGTGAAGACCACTTCTGCTAACTATAGGTCATGGGTAGAGAAGTTTTTCTCATGTGGTCTCACCTATTGGGAACCAAATACGATCACTGCTCACTCCTACATCAGGATACATCTAAGCCCAGTCCCTGATGCATCGCAGTTGACTACGTACCCAAAACCCTAATCATTAGATGAGTAGGTCAGAACGTCATCAATGAAGACTACGACAAAGCGATCAAGGTATGGATGAAATATCCTATTCATGAGTCCCATAAACACTGCTGGAGCATTGTTTATGCCGAACGACAAAACCAAGAACTCATAATGGACATATCGACACCTGAAAGCCATCTTCTGCACATCCTTGTCTTGTACAATGACCTGGTGATATCCTGATCTGAGGTCTATCTTCGAGAACCACCATTCTCCCTTTTTCTAATCAAAGAGGTTGTCAATACTCGGGAGTGGGTAGTTGTTCTTCACCATCACCTGGTTCAGGCACAGATAGTCAACACAAAGCCTCATGCTCCCATTCTCCTTCTTGGAGAACAAAATCGGAGCTTCCCAAGGAGAAACACTGGTCTGAATGAACTCCTTCCCCTATAAGACCTTCAACTATACCCGCAGCTCACGAAGCTCTATGAGAGCCATCCAATATGCTGTTGTAGAAATCAGTGCCATCCCGGGGTACAAGTCAATGTAAAATTCCACATCTCTGTGGGGACATAGACCTAGAACATTATTAGAGAAGACATCTGCGTACTGGTCCACCACTACAGGATAGTTCCGACTCTCCCCATCAACCTCTCTGTGGGTAAGGCTAGACAATTGATGAGTGATCTGCGGCACTCTCCTCCAGGTATGTCCATCCTATGCTGAAAAGGCTCCCTTCTCGCTGATGAAGGTAAAATTGGTCCCATCCATGCGGACACAACACAAATTGTGCCTAATACAGTCAATCTAAGCATGGAATGTAGATTACCAGTCCATACCCAAGATGACGTCATAATTCCTCGACGCCGCTACTAGGCAATCCCAGCCGAAGCTCTCACCTCCTAGAGTATGCTCACACTACTGGAACATGTGAGAAATCGTCGAATATTCTCCCATAGGAGTCTCTATAAATAAGTATGGTGCCAAAGGATCCATCGGATCTTCGAGATCCAAACAAGGGCATTGGAAATAAAAGAATGACTAGAACCCGTGCCTATAAGTAATGCAGCTAAGGTGGAGTAGACACAGATCATACCTCATATGATCTTCGGAGCACCATGGCCGTAGGACTTAGTAGTCATGAGTTGATCTCACCCATGTACACCTGATCCATGTGGTCGGGGTGGACCACCTGGTGGTGGTGACGGCAACACCTTGAATCGTTACCCACAACCAGCTACATGACCAGCTCCTCTTCCATGTCTGAGTGCTCCCTACGAACCTCCATGATCAAACCTCTGTCTCTACCTGGGTGTTCCTTCAAACGTCTACTGATCAGATGTATGATAGTTCAAAACGTCACGAACCATGCGATCCTACCCGCCGCATGTGAAACACTTCCTGTTCCTCACTTGACTGGCTCTGTCTCTGGTACCCCACACAATCAACCTTGAGTCTTGCAGTCATCCACCTGTAGTTCTGTTCCTCTTGGACCTATGTGTCATCTATTTGTTTCCATCTACAGAAGACACCTCTACATGACGACTGGTGGTAGGTCTCGCTGCTGGCGACTACTCAGCATGAAAACTCTCCACTAATATGGATCGTTCTAACACCCCCGCCTGCGTTGGGATTCTGAGAGAAATAATCAAAGCCCTGATCTCCCACCTGAGCCCCTGCTCGAAGGTTCGGCTCCAAACGAATGGGTCTCACCCCATATTAGTGGAGTAGTGTGAGAGGCCGGTGAACCTCGCTGAGTATTGAGCCACAATCATGCTGCCTAGATGTAGATTAATAGTCTCCTGAAAGCGCACTGCGCGAATGGTCGTTTGGAAAAACTCTGCTCGAAACAGGCTCTCAAAGCCTACCCAGAGAAGTGTCACCTCATATTAAACATGGTGCATCAAGCTCTACTATTTTCCTACTATTTCATGTAGAATATTGACGACATGGATCACCCTGAGATCAACTAGTGTCTTTACCAGTCAGAAGACTCTCACCACGGCCTCTAGCCAATCCTCAGCGGCCTGTGGGGCTGTCTCTCCCCTGAACCAGGGTGGCCTCTGGCACTAGAACTCATGCAACGCACTCAAGCAGCATGCACCCTCTACTGCTGGGGCTGGTGGAATTGGTGGCCCAATGGTTAATGGTACACCTGGTTCCTCCACTGGTGCCTCTACTGGAAGAGGTCCCTACACCGAGGCCTCGTCGCTCGATGGGCTATTAGTGCATACTTCACCCGGAACCCAATCTGGCTATCTGCATAGAGGAATCCAAAAAATAAACAGGTTCTCCATGGTCAATAAGTTATACCTGGTGATCTGACTCAAAGAGATCACAACAAAAACTCATGAACAACACACACACAATTAGTGTTTTCATGCGCTATGTTAAGAATAAGATGTTATGGTCCTAGTGTATGGATACCTCAGCCGCTGCACCAACACTAGATTCCCTAAACTGAAAACAAAAATCACTACACATAACACTATTTCAATTAAAAAGAAGATCAGAGTCCAATGTTCTATGGTAGAACCAACTCCTCTAATACAAATTTTTCACGACACATCCCCCGTGGCCCGTGCCATGACTACCACAAGCCTGCCTTCCATAGGCTAGGGGCTGGTGACTTGCACAAAAGGCATATCCCCTAAAAATGGGATGGAATTGCCTTTATATCCTGTAAACAGAGTCAACCAAGAACACACCAAGATACGAACACAAGAAAACTGTATAGTCAGATGAGTTCTGAAAGTAAGAGGGGTCGGAATACAAGACCAAAAGTAAAGGTACAAGTATAACTGAAATATGATAAAATTGAAGAATGATTAAGATAACTACTCATATGTTTTCCGAGGGTCTTACCAGACGGGTTGGTACAGATCTCCTCCACAGCACTCTGCATCCTCCCATCACCTCTTCTTATCGACACGCCGTATGGTCCACCTCTAGCACCTTCCAGTACTGGTATACCCTTCGCCTCTATTTTCACTGTCCTTTGTCTGCATCAAACAGAACAAGGTGCGAGCATAGCCCGTGTAGGGGTGAGTATAATGATACTCAGTAGGGACCCTGAGATCCTTAAGGTCTCACAAAATCTACAAAGGATAAACCAAAAAGCATGGAATCAACAGAAAACCCTACATAGGTATATTCCCATACATATACCAATGTTTTCAATTATACCCATCTCAATCATGAGGGAACACATGGTCCAACCAAAAATCCCAAAGCTCAACTTTTACACAATGGAAGGAATACCACAATGGTAAGTACCACATAGGTACGCCACATAGAAGAATACCCACAAGGTATAACCATGAAGGAATGTACCACAAAGGTATGAACTCAGATCACACTAGGTATAACATAAGTACAATAGTAGAGATGATTATATGTAACTACTGAATCATCTTACTCTGTTAAGAGACAAACCCATGAAGGATCCCGAATTAAAGACTCACACAAGATCCTAGTACATCTTCAGACCCACACAAGATCCTAGTACACCGTCAGACCCACACAAGATACTAGTACATTGTTAGACCAACACAGGATCCTAGTACTCCGTTAGACCCACAAAGGATCCTAGTACAATGTCAGACCCACACATGATCCCAGTACAGCGTCAGACCAACAGAGGATCCTAGTACAGCGTCAGACCCACAGAGGATCCTAGTACATGGTCAGACCCACACAGGATCCTAGTACATCGTCAGACACACACAAAATCCTAGAACTCTGTCAGACACACACTGGAACCTAGTACATCATCAGTCCCACACATGATCATAGTACATCGTCAGACCATCAATAGGGTACCCACACTAAGTTTTCTAATCTCTAGGAGAGTCCTCTCCTTATGCTACTGGTCATTACTCATACTACTATGATGTACCATGAAGATGTATCCCAAAGTATCTCCATGTAAAAGGGGTCTCAATGCAATAGACGGTGCGTCAATCGGACGCCCGGTTTGTATGTTATTGGCCTTTTATTCCCAAGGGCCTGATTGGATTTGTACTCGATCCAACCAGTCCATACCCTAATTTTATCCAAATCTCAAGTATGGAATACAAAAGGGACGATCTCGCTCCAAGGGTTCTGGCACCGTAGATGGTTTGTCCAATAGATGCTCGTAGCTCATGTTATGGCCGAAAGAACATATAGGGATGAAAGTGGTCTGAGTCTTGTCCGACCCAGCCCGACCCATCCTGGGCTGACCCGACCCGGTTCAGTTTGACCCGACAAGATGGGTTTGGCCCAGCCCACTGGGTTCGGCCTGGCCCCCTGGCACTGGGCGGCCCGCGGTGCGGGGTGGCTCACGGTCGGGTCCGCTCTAGCTGCACCTAGGGTGGAGTCGTGCGCCCCCTGGTCTCCTTCAAACACCGAATGGAAATAGACATTTGGTTCAATCAACCGAAACATGGGACCTGCTGTGGGTCCCACTCTTTGAGGCTTGGTTAGCCGAAAAGGCCAGCCCGTTACTCTTCCCAGCGGCGTGGTCATGCGCCACAACCCCTTTGTAGCCAGGCGTACGCCGACCACCTTCCTTCCTCCACCGTGGCTAGGTAGGCTGTAGGCATCCGATCCGATGGCAGCACAATGGTCACGCCACCCATTCTTCTACGGCCGCTGGAAGAGTCGGCCACTGTTCTGTTTCCTCCATGTCCACTTGGATGCAATTCCTTGTTGTGGCGATGCGGTCACCGTCACTGCCCTCCATTGTGCCTCCTGCTCAAACCGTGGCCAGCCAGGTGTCGGCCGTCCATCAGGTGAACCACCGTGGCTCAATAGCAGTGGCCTTCCCATCATCCGAAGGTGAGGATGTGTGCCACCCTTCTCCCACACAGTGTGAAGAACACGTCAAAAAGGAAGATGTGGATCGATCGGGCCATGTCCATTGGGCCCATTCCCTCCACCTTAGATCGATATTAGGCATTTCATGAATTATTCACGATGGAAAAAAAGATCGAACCCTACCTCGTTCATTATTTGGTGCTGGCATGAGGAAGAAGTTGAAGATGTCAACGTTCTGCATGCCCGCATCACAGCTCTGATCCCAGGCTCGTTAGTCGGTTCGTCAGATAATCGCTCTTCGATGGAGGTTTTTCTTCATTGGAGAACATTCTCCCACCAAGAAACTTCTTTTGAAAACCCCGAAACTCAACTTAATGAATAGTAGATATAATAAGATCTTAACTTAAGACATTAAAATCATTTAATAAAAAAGATCATTAAATGGGTGGTTACACTTCATGCGTAGCGACTCATTTAATGCTCCTCATTATATAAGGAGTTTAAGGTTAGGTGGCTCCTACAAATAAAACCTTAATGAGGTTGGGTTAATAATAAAAAAATTGAAATATTTTATTTTATTATTTTTCTAAAAAAAATAACATCCACCCCGACCTGTCTGTGATCGAGGTGAAAGTATCCTTAAGAGAATACCGGTGATGTGAGTTCAACGGTGTCATCAGATATCTATTTTGAGAAACGAGTCAAAATTTTGTAAAACCTAATCACACATTTACTGAACATACCCTAAAAGAAGTTTAGAAATTCATTCTGAGCACACCGGGCCTCGGAATCGCACACCATCAATTTTTTCGGGCTCGTAAAATTCCCATGTAATTTAAAAAAATACATGGAATTTTCAAGGTGTAATTTGTTTTTTACCACCACTTTAAATGGATGGTAATGATGGAATTTATAATTATATATATGATTAATGTAAAATTATACTGATTATGCGATATTATAAACTATCAACATCAATACCATTAAACTATTTTGCGAATGATATCATCGCTTGTGCATACGTATGGCTTACCATCTCCACAATGCGATGTGATTCATTCAACATGATCTTCATTAAACCACGATTATATACATGAATTAAATAAAAAAATATGATATATATTATACTGATATTATTATTTCAATTATTTAAATATATCCTATGAAGTGGAACATGAACTTATCCGACCAATCTTTCATAAGATCATAAAGTAGTCAATATCCGAATAACAAGTGACAATAAAATGATACTAACAAACGGATGATAATATAATCGTTTATGATATCATAAAAACAATTATGATTCTTTTTTAAGTCAATAACATTATTTAAAACATTATACTAGAGGTTCAGATATATACTAAGGATATCAGACCTAAGGTAAGGGATAACATTTCAAATCTCATTTTTATCCAAGATTGTTTTTCTTAAGTATTTATTGGGTTATATTTATCATCTACATCCGTGGTTCTTATATATGTTTTTAAAAATATTATTTAAATCCTTCTATAATTGTTTAATGTAAATTTTACCCATTGGGGATTTTTTACTAAATGGTTTGAATGAAATATTTTATCATTTTAGGTATGAAGTACTTTTTGACATTTCGGCAAAAGTATGAGAAGAATGTTTTTTTTATGTTGAACGAAATGAATTGATTTTTACAATTTTATAATGCCTTATTTTGTTGAAGATTATACTAAAATTTTATAAGGTTATTTTCATATAATATTATTTCATCTTAAATCATATGTCATTTTGAGGAGGTAAAAAGTTTTTTAAGAATAAATTATATTTTCCTCAGGTATTAATTTCAATTATTTTCTCAAAATTATTTTCCATCTAAGATGAAACCATTTAAATAGTGTTCTATTTATAATCGTGTTATTACTATGATTTTAGGGTGTGTTATTTAGTAAATCCATTTGTTTTATATCAATTATGATGGAATGTTGTTTAAGAAACACATTTTATTTCTTGGGTTATGTTGTGATGAATATTTTTATGTTTTTGTGGCACACAGAAGAAAAATTTCATTATGAGATGGGTCTGACCTATATCTACCTCCAATTATTTGGTTAATGATTTATATATCATGATATAGATATGACTGTAATGACATGTATATATGGTTAAGTAATAAAAGGCTGGAACAAGGAGTGAACTTGGTTCCATAATGGACTTTGTCGGCTATGATGGTCATAGAAATGATCCATGACCAATATGAAATGATTTAATATGCATATGTGTTTATGAAATAAAATTTCATTACTTATTTTATGACTATTTGGATTACACAGCACTTTTACGATTTATCCCGTGACATGAAATTATGATCTTTTATATGCATGAAAATAATTTCCAATGTTATGTTATTATGATTATGATATGACTGATATTTCCCTTGGTTACCCTTACTAAGAATTTGTGATCACCCTTTCATATGTTTCATTTCCCCAAGTAATGACGAATGTAATTAAGTATTATATTTCAAAAATGATTCTTGTTGTGAAGAAATAACCAGGCGGGAATTTTGATGTTTATGAACGAGTTGTTTATGTTTCCCAGCTTCTAAAGACATCAAACCTATATCGTCATGCTGTGGTTCTTGTTATGTTATGTAATAAATATTCTTCAATGTTGAAGTAATATCTATATGTAATATTTGGGGCATTATAGTTGGTATCAGAGAAACAGCATAGTTAACTTTTGGAAATTGGGATGAGAAAACCTTTTTAAGAACCCTACGTATATATCTAATTATAAGATACAATCCTAGTGTTTTAGAAAAGACCATGAATAAACTTGGATAAAAAATAATGTGTAATAAATTGAAATTTTATTCTTGAAAATGTGGTTTTCTAATTATGTTTACTATTTTTCAAAATATGCCTCTTGGTTTTAGCCAATGGATGGAACGCAAAGAAACCACATTATTGCTGAATGTGAGGGGAAAGGCAATGATTTTGCCCATGAGAATTTTTTTTTGTAGGAGATGGAATGAAAAATCTAGTAGCCATGATCACAAAAACTTTCAAGATATGTATCATGCTAGACATCCTAATGACGAAAGGATAGAGAAACATTATTTTTAATCCTTCATGAGGCAGTGTCCTCCTTCGTTCAGCGGGTATTCTAATACATTAGTGGCTGATCAATAGATCAGTACCACTGCAAAGTTATTTTCAGATATACACTATTCTGAACATGATAAATTCATCATAGTGGTATATCATTTTGAAGGTGAAGCTGATCAATGGAAGATTATTTTCAAAAATATGAGTCAAATAGATGAAATTGAGTCCAAGGAATGGAACGAGTTCAAGAACATATTTTTCAATTAGTAAATTCCTCACATTCTTCAATTAGTGATGGAGAAGGAGTTCCAAGAACTTATGAAAATGGATTTTAAATACATTGGTACCTATGAATCTAATTTTAAATGACCCTCATGGTATGATTATGGAATTATCATACAATCTGAGAGTAAAATCGATCGATTCTTTAGTGGATTAAAACCATGTATCTGAAGGGAATTAGTTATAAGGGACTTCAATAACTCTGAGAAAATTGTTCAGTATGATATCAATGTTGAGATAGAGATAGCAGTCACCCATCAGCCATATGGGTTTGATAAGAAGATAAAAATGGATTTCAAAGGAAAATATAAATACCAAACAAAAAAGAAGATGAGTTTTTCCAAATGCTCAATGTGTGGAATGAAACATGGAGGGAATTTTCTTAATGGGATTGTAAAAGATTTAAGTGTGTAATAGAAGGTCATCAGGAAGTTTAATGTCAAAGTGATAAAAAAAATATTTCTAACAACACGAAGAAATAAGAGGCTACACAGAATGAACATCCAACACATCAATGCTACAAGTGGAAGGAAATGTGGAATAATTCCAATCAATTCCCTAAAACAAGGATTATTAATGATTATATATGTCAAAAAACTCTATAGTCCAAAGATATTGGAAATTCTCATTCAATCACTATTGATGACATCGAGTACGATAATGAAGTGGTGAAAGGTACACTTACTATCCACTCTAAAGTAGAAAATGTTTTATTTGATTCTGGATCCACCCAATATTTTATTTCATAATAATTTTCTATGGGTATCATTGTATAACTCATCAATAAGATGTTGAGTTAGCTATGACAACTCCAAATGGAAAAAACAGTTGCTTAAAATGTTTATAATTCATCTCTGGTTGAAGTTAGTGGGAAAGTTCCTCCTGCAAATCATGTGATCCTTTCTATAGTGGAATTTTATGTGATTATCTTCATGGATTTGATTTCTTTATATGGAACTTGTATCAATTATCATGGAAGGGATTCCACATTTCATATTGTAGATCTATCTATGTTCATCTATCGATTCAAGCAGGAATATAACCTTCTCATAGAAATTTCATCCATCTTATGTCTCTTGATTTTAATAAATTAGTGTTATTTATCTCAAATGGTTGGGGAGATCCTCATGATTAAGAATATGTGTATTGTATGGGAGTTGGATGTTGTCTTTTTGAAGGAATTTCTATGTATTCCCCCAAATCATGGAGTTTAGTTTTCATTAGGACTCGTATCAGATGAAATGCCTACTTCAAAGACACATTATAGAATGGCCCCAATTGATATGCAATATTTTAAAAACTAACTCCAAGAGAATCTTGATAACGGATTCCTACCCCCAAGTGTGTCACCTATAGGAGCACCTGTTCTGTTTGTTAAGAAGAAATATGGATCAATGATACTCTTCATTTATTATCGAGAACATAACAAGATCACTATAGAGAACAAATATCTTTTTCTCGCCATTGACGACTTATTTGACAAACTACACTAAGTTCAATATTTTTTCATCATTGATATTCATTTAGGATATCATCAATTAAGGGTAAAAAAAGAGTACATACCAAAGATTTCATTTTTTAAAATAATTGGACACAGTGAATTAATATTGATTCATTTTGGAATTAATAATTTTCCTACTATGTCCATGTATCTATATAATATAGTATTTGGAGACTATCTTGTTCAGTTTGTTGTAGACTTTAAAGATGATATTCCTTTCTATTAAAAGAGTATGGAAGATCATAAAGAACACTTGATAATTGTACTAAATACCCTGAGAATGGAGATGATTTATTCCAAATTTACCATGTGAGAATTTTGGCTTCAAAAATTTTCATTTTTGGGTCTTATAATATTATGATTGGGGATATTTGTAGATCCAGCAAAAATAGATTTTATTGAATGATGGTCGAGACCAAAAATGGTAATAGATATCTGATGTTTCCTTGGATAGGCTAGATAATATCAATGTTAGGTGAATTTTTTTTCATTGTTATCCAATCCACATAAAATGTTTACTTGGAACAGAGTTAAATTCGTTTTGACAGGGGAATTTGAAGAGAATTTAAAACTGTTAAAAAGAAGGTTAGCCAGTGCACCAATGCTCACACTTCCTTGTAGTGTAGAAAGGTTTGTAATCTACAGTAATGCATCCAAAAAAATTCTAGGATGTGTTCTGATGAAAAATTATATGATGATAGCTTATGCCTTATGACAATTGAAAATTAATGTGAAAAATTACCCAACTCATGATTTGGATTTCGTTGCAGAAATATTTGAATTAAAGATATGGAGGACAAATCATTATGGTGAAATGATTGATATTTATACCGATCATACAATTTTAATGAATATTTTCACAAAATAGAGTTGAATATGTGCCAAATAATATGGTTAGAGTTGATTAATGATTAAGAAATCTCAATACATTAGCACCTTGGGAAAATGAACAATGTGGTAGATGCTTTGAGTCCAAAAGACAATGCTAGCTTATCCATTTTGAGGCTCACGAAGGATCCAATATTTATAGATTTTCACAGGATGAATCATGAAATTTTAATGGTAGGGGGGAAGTATTTTCATTATCATATGAATTTTCAACCATCTATACATGTGAAGATTAATTAGTAGGGAAGGAAGATGTAGAATTACAAAATAATGTGAGAAATGCTCCTAAATTCAACATTTATTGTGATGAAATAATAAGGTTCAGTAACCGGGTATTTATTACTCCCATACCAGAATTAAATAAGGAGATATTGGATGAGTTTCATAGTTCTTCATTATTTATTCACCCAAGAAGCACAAATATGATCAGGGACCTGAAAAAGTACTTATGGTGGGATGGCATGAAAAGTGATATTGATGAATATGTGTCTTGATGCATGGTTTTTCATGATGTTAAGAGTGATAGATAGAAGTCTAATGGGTTGTTACAAGCATTAAACATACCATAATGTTAATGGGAAAATATAACTAAGTAAATTGTCATCAAACTTCCCAAAACATCCAATGGAAATAATTTTGTATGGTTTATAGTTGACCACCTTACAAAGTCGGCACATATTATTTATATTATAGATTATTTATCTCTTGATCATCATGATAGGATATATGCAAATTATGTGGTAAGATTTCATGCAGTACCAAATTCCAATATATCTTATTGGGATCTAACGTTTACCTGTATATTTTGGAAAGGACATCAGTATGATCTAGATAGGGAGTCACATTTCAGCACTGCTTATCATCCTCAGATAGATGGTCAGTATGAGAGATCAATTAAATCTCTAAAAGACATGTTAAGTTATTTCAATTTGGATTTAAAAGGTGGTTGGGATCAACACCTACCTTTGCTGGTATTTTTATACAACAACAACTTTCACTCCAGTATTCTTATGGATCCTTAGGAATCCCTCTATGGAAAGAAATACTGAACTACAACTTTCTGGGATGATGTTGGGGAATGAAAGCTATTAAAATATGATCTTGTTTCTGAAATGGAAAAAAGGTCAGATCTATTCAACAACATATAAGATCATCTCATAGTCAAAACAAGTTATGATGACAACTAAAGAAATGACCTAGAGTTTGAAGTGGGTGATAGGGTGTTTCTAAAAATATTTCCCTGTAAGAAAGTAATGATATTTGGAAAGAAGGGAAAGATGAGGCCTAGGTATATCAATTTTTTTGAAATTCTGAACCCTGTTGGTAAGGTAGTTTACTAATTGGAACTTCCTCAGAATATCTATCAGGTTCTTGATTTTTTTCTATCTATCTCTCCAAAGAAAGTAAATAACTGATTCTTCACATGTACTATGCTCAGAAGTCAAACCATTGAAGAAAAAACATTCTTATAAAGAACAATAAATAGAGATGTTGGATCATAGTGAGAAGTTTCTACGCAAAAATACCACTCACAATGTTAATGTTTAATGGATGGACAATCAATTTAAAGGATCTAGATGGGAAATTGAGGATATGGTGAGGGTGAGGTATCCTCATCTATTTCTATGTGATGAATTCTAAGGGAACAATTTAGTTTAATGGAGTAGAATATAACACACTGATGTTTTTATGAAATATATTCTTTAAATAACTTTTTTCTTCAGTACCATTATTTGTATGCAATCATGATATTAAATGAACTATGAGAATCTTTTATTATAAAATTACTGTTATATCCTACCCGGTAGGATATCTGGAATAATTATAACTAACTTATGAAAATGCATTGTGAATTCATTGGCTATCAAATATTTATGAAAAATATAAATCAATTAGGTATTTATATTATTGAGTTAATTAATTTTAGTAATGAAATTAATGAGATAAATATGTGTTATATACATATTAAAATATTTTTATATTCATCCAATGGATATTTTAGTCATAGTATATGAATAAAACCCAATTTGATGTATAAAGTCCTATTTTTTTAAAGTTTAATTCTACACATTTGAATAGAGAACACATTTTATATTATGATTTTCACAAAATAATAAATTTTATTTAAAAAATAAAAATGTTATTTTGAAGCCAGATATTAAAATTTACATAGGATAAATTTCTGATAACTTTCATGTTTTGATGAATAGTAAAAATATGCTAAATTTTAATTGAAAACAAATTTTTTCATCGAGATAATTTATATGGTTAAATTATAATACTGAATGGTTTTAAAGTATAAATAGAATATATATTTTCTTTCAATATAATTTATTTAATTATAATTAATTTTCCATTGAATTCATAAGTAAAAACATTTCAATCTTTTCCAATGTTTTAGAATAGAAAAACCTCATTCTCTCATTGCAACAAGGAGAATAATATTAAAATAATAATTGAAACATTTTTTTTTGAATTTTTAAAAAAGTAATCTATATTTGGAATCTATAGGTCCAAATTATGTTTATATGTTACATTTATTTTTCAGTATTATGAATAGTAACATTGGTAATTATTATTTTTACCATGTTTAATTGTAAATTGGGTAATTAGAGGTAGAAATAATATTATAAAATTACCTTAAATCCTTTTAAAATAATATTGTATGGCTAAATTCTACCCTTATAATCTTTTTTTTCGAAATTTAATCACTTAAAGTCCACTAACCTATTAATATGACATGAATATAATAAAAACTTATTATTGTGATAAAATGTCAAAATCTCATTTTATATAACTATATGACATGTAATATATGGGTAGCTAGTAGATAATATCAACTATATATATTATATGGAAGGAAAACATAATTACCTATATCATTGAAATTTATTTATAATTTTTTGAGAATATATATTTACACTTAATTATTACAATAATAGTGATGCAAAAAATTATTTTTTAATAGAAATATAAAGTAAATGGTTTTAAAAATCCTAAAATAAATATCATATGATGTAATTAATGTTATCTACGAATTTTATAGGTGACCATGGAATGTTGGAGTGTATATAATATTTTGGTTCGAATTTATCTTTTATGTTTATTTTATTTGATGTCAAATAAATGAATGGAGTCAAAATTGAAACTATTCATATTTTAGAAAAATAACAATTTATTAAATTAATTAAAAATAATGAAAATATTTAAAAAATTAAAAGTGATAATTATAATATCTAAAATGTCATAAAATATCCATTTATGGTAAATTGACACCATATATGTAAATATTTATAATCATTAAATATATGAATTTTATTACCACATTTAAAATTAAAGAGAATAACTAAGTGTAAATTAAAAATAGATGGGTTAAATTGAAAAAATAACATATCCCAATATTTTTTTATGATGAGATTACAACACTATCTCATATCTCCTTCGAAATACGTACATTTTTTCTGATTTTTGGGTAGGTTTTTATTTTATTATAAATTCTTATTTATGGAGTTTCCAAAAGTAACCCACATCTCAATTATAAAACGGAAACTCCTCCCTCACAAATTCACTTCAATGTGAGAATTCATGCTCAAACATCCTCAACTCTTTATCCTTCTCAACTCCACTATCTTAATTCTAGAGGTTCTGGTAATTTTCAAATATCATCTCTAGTGATCTAAGAATAGATTTAGGGGAGGCATGTCGAAGAAGAGGTAATATCATTTACAGATTCATTAAAACTTTATTCTTCTTCTACTTCCTCTTCATGAGTTGTTTCATAATAAAGTAATAAATCCAATATTTCTTATATAATAAGATTTTATTACGATGGTGAATCATTTGTAATCAACCGTCCACCCATTCTATGAAAAATGAAATCACCAGACATGCGTACATACGACATATCGTCTCTACGCCGGTGTGTATTACATTTTTCACCACCACATTACATGTATGGGTAAAATGATGGAATTAATATATATATATATGGTTAATATAAAATTATATTGATTCCATGATACTATAAAATATCCACTTCAATACCATTCAATGATTTTGGAAAGGATATCATTGCTCGTGTGTACGTGTAGCCTACCATCGCCACGATGCAATGAGATTCATTCTATATGATCTTCATTAAACCATGATTATATAAATGAATTGAATGAATAAATAAGATATATATTATACTAATAATATTCTTTAAATGATTTAACTATATCCTTAGTAGTGGAACATGAAGTTATCTGACTAATATTGCATAAAAACATAAACAAGTCAATATCTGAATAATGAGTGAAAATGAAATGTAACTAAAAAATGGATGATAATATAAAAATACATGATATAATAAAATGATTATGATTCCAGATTAAGTCAATAACTTTATTTAAATCATTATACATCTGGTTCAGATACACACAAAGGATATCAGACCTAAGGTAATGGATAATATTGAAAATATCATTTTTATCTGAGATTGTTTATAAGTAAGTATTTACTAGGGTATATTTATCATCTACATCCATGTTTCCTAAATATGTATTTTAAAATATTCATTATATACTTCTATAATTTTATAATTTAAATCTTAACCATTGGTTAATTTTAACTAAATGGTATGAATGGAATCTTTTGTCATTTATGGTACAAGGTATTTTTGGGGTTTTGTGAAAAAAGTACGAGAATAATGTTTTTTTTAAACCTATATGGTATGAATTTATTTTTATGCTTTCATAATTCATTATTTCCATGAAGAACACCTACAATATTACAAGGTTATTTTCACATAAAATGATTTCTTCTAAAAATCTGTGGCAATTTTCAGAAGGATAACATTTTTAATGATCAAAGGATATTTTCCCCAGTATATAATTTCAAATGTTTTCCCAAAATTATTTTCAATCCACGATGACACACTTTAAATAGGGTTTTATTTATAACCAAATTATTATAATTATTTTATTATGTGTTATTTAGGAAATCCTTTTGTTTTTATATCAATTATGAAGAAATGTTGCTTAAGAAACCCATTTTATTTCATGGTTTATGCTATGGTGAATGATTTTATGTTTATTTGGAACACATAAGAATGGTTTCGTTGTGGGATGGGTGGGACATATATCTCCATCCAATTCATTGGGTAAAGATTTATATATCATTATATCTATATGTCTATAATGAAATGTAAATCTGATTCAATAACATAGGGCTAGAAAGAGGAGTGGACTTGGTTCAGTAATGGACTTTATCTGCTTTAATGGTCTCAAAAATGAGCCATGACTAATATGAAATGATTTTCTATGATAATGTGTGTATTCTAAAAAATTTCATCTCTTATTTTATGACTATTGGGATTTTATTTCACTTTTATGATTTATCCCATGACATGAAATTATGATATTTTATATGTAGGATAAGATTTTCACATGTTATGTTCTTATGATTATGATATTATTGATATTTCCCTTGTTTACACTTATTGAGAATTTGAGATCAACCTTTAATATGTTTCATTTACCAAGTTCATGATTAAAGTTATCAAGGAATACATGTCAAAAAGGATTCTAGTTATCAAGAAATAACTCGGAGACAATGTGGATGTTTTATGAACCAACTGTTTATGCTTCCCAGTTTCTAAAGACACTAAACAAATATAGTCCTTGCATTGTTTTTGTAATGTTTTGTAATTAATATTCATTAATGTTGATGTAATATCTAAATTTAAATTATGGGCTGTAATAGTTGGTATTAGAATAATGGTATAGTTAACCATTGTAAAAAGCGATGAGAGAACATTAGTATGAACCCAAAGGATATGTCTAAGTATAGGATAAAATCCTAGTGTTTTAAAAAAGACCATGAATAACATAGGATAAAATCTAATGTTTCTAATATTTAAATTTTATTCTTGATTATGTGGTTTTCTAGTTACGATTAGTGTTTATCACAGTATGATTCTTGGTTTAGTCAATGCTTGGAACCTGAAGCAACCGCGTTAATGCTGAATGCGTTGGTAAATGCATTGATTTTCCCCCAATGAAACCAATTTTTATGGGAGATAGAATGAAAAATAATGTATCCATGCTCACACAACATTTTCAAGATATGAATCATGCCAGAATTCCAAACTAGCAAAGGAGGGATCAATATTCTGTTGAATCCATTAGGTGGCAGCGTCCACCTTCATTCAATGGGTTTTCTAATCAATTAGTGGAAGAACAATGGATCAGTACCATTAAAAAGATATTTTACAATATATTATGTTCTAAATATGATAAATTCAACTTATCAGTATATCTTTTCAAAGGTGAAGCTGATCTATGGTGTAATCATATCCAGAATATGATGCTAAAAGATAAAATTGAGTCCATGGAATGGGACGAATTCAAGAACATATTTTTCAATAAGTACATTTCTTGTATTCTTATAACAAACATAGATAAGGAGTTCCATGAATGTATGAAAAAGGATGATGAATCTGTTGGTACCTACAAAATTGTTTTTACAGGACATTAAATGTACCATTATATAATAATTATCCAACCTGAGATTAAAATTGATCGACTATTTAGTGGATTAAAACGAAGTCTCTGAATGGAATAATCCGTAAAGGACTTACCTAGCTTTGAGGTAATTGTTCGATGTGATATCAAAGTTGAGATGGATATTGGAGTAACCCATCACTTATATGGGTATGATAAATAGAGAGAAATGGAATTCAAAGGAAAATCTAAAGACCGAACTAAAAATAAGATGTGTTTTCCCTTATGCTCAAAGTGTGGAAAGAAAAATGGAGGGAATTTTCTTAAAGTGACAAGTAAATTTTTATTCTGTGGAAGAGAAGGTCATTAGGCAGTTGACTATTTAAGTGAGAGGAAAAATATTTCAAATGATGCTAAAATAGAAAAGGATACACATAATTCTCATCCTACACTTCAATTGTACAATTTAAAGGAAATGGGGAATTATTCTAATCAATAACCCAATCCAAGGGTTATTGATGATGTTCAACATTACCAAAATCTTAAGGCCAAAGATAAAGGAATGTCACATGAAATCACTATCAGCGATGTGGAGTATGATAATAAAGTGGTGAATGGTACACATACCAACCACTTTAAAGATTAAAATACATTATTTGATTCAAGATCCACCACTCTTTTACTTCTGAAGAATTTTTTATGGGTATCTTCATTTTACCTCCACAATTAGATGTTGTGTAAGTGCGACAACACCTAATGGCACAATAATATCAAAAAAAGTTTATAAATCTTTTCTGGTTGAATTTTGTGGGAATGTGTTTCCTATAAATATTGTGATCCTTCCTATAGTAGAATTTGTTTGATTCATAGCATGTATTAGATTTATCTGTAGGGAGATCATATCAATTTAGAAGGAATGGAATTCAAAATTTCATATTGCAGATCAATTGATGATCATCTATCAATGCTAGGAAGAATATAAACTTCTAGTATACATTTCATCCATCTGATGTGTCTTGATTACAATAAATGAAGGTTAATTATCTCAAATGGTTGGGGAGATACTGCTGATTAAGAATACGACCATTGTATGGGAGTTTGAAGAGGTCTTTCCATAGAAATTTCTAGGTTTTCCACCAAATCATGAAGTCCAGTTTGCAATAGAACTCATACCGTTGTCTGTGCCTATTTCAATTATAGTTTATAGAATATCCTCAATTGATTTGTTGGAATTGAAAAAGAAACTCCCATAGAATCTTGATAACATATTCATATGCCCTAGTGTGTCACCTTGGGGAGAACCAGTTCTTTTTGTTAAGAAGAAATATGGATCAATGTGACTCTACATTGATTATCGAGAACTTAAAAAGGTCACTATCATGATGGAATATCCTCTTCCCTGCATTGATGACTTATTTGACCAACTATGTGGAGCTCAATATTTTTCCAATATTGATCTCCATCTGGTATATCATTAATTAAGGGTAATGAAATAGGATATAGTAAAGAGGAAATTCTGTATATTTTATGGACACTATGAATTTATTATGATTCTTTTTCTTCTTTACTAATTCCCCTACTATTCTCATGGACATAATGAGTAAATTCTTTAGTGACTATCTTGGTCAGTTTGTGCTTGTCTTTATAGATGATATTATTTTCTATTCAAAGAGAAAGGAAGAACATAAATATCACTTGAGAGTTGTACTGAAGAACCTTAAAAAGGAGAATCCTTATACAAAATTTACCATCTATTAATTTAGGGATCAGAGAGATTCTTTTTTTGGGTCGCATAATTTCATAAGAGGGGATATTTATAGATGCAGGAAAATAACAGGTTATTGAAAGATGGTTGATAACAACAATGGTAAATGATATCTATATTTTTCTTGGTTTTCTTAGATATTATAGAATTCATGTGAATGATTTTTCACAATTATCTAATCGACTCCCCAAGTTGACTCGGAAAGGAGTTAATTTCGTTTGGACAAATGAATAAGGATAGAATTACAAAGCTCTAAAAAGATTTTTTTGCTAGTGCACCTGTTATCACACTACCTTGTAGTGGAGAAATGTTTGTAATCTACAGTGATGTATCTAAAATCGAGCTGGGATGTGTCCTGATGAAAAATGATACTGTGATAGCTTATTCCTCAAGGAAGTTGAAAATTCATGAGAAAAATTACCCAACTCATGATTTTTAGTTTTTTGTGGTAATCATTGCATTAAAGATATAGAGGAATTATCTTTATGGTGAAAGGTGTGATATTTATTCTAGTCATCAAATTATAAAGCATATTTCCACTCAAATAGAGCTGAATATGGTTCAATGAAGATGGTTGGAGTAGATTAATGATTACGAATGCTCAATATATTACCACCTTATGAAAGTGAACAAGGTGGAAGATAATTTGTGTTGAAAATACCATGCTATCTTATCCATGATGAGAATCACAAAAGATAAAATATTTATGGATTTTCAATGGATGGATTTGGACATTTTAATAGAAGGTGAGAAATTTTATATTTGGAAGATTAATGTTAAACCATCTATAAAGTGTAGATTAAGTTGGAACAAATGGAATATATAGGATTAAAAAAGAAGGTGAGAAACATTACTGTATACAACTTTCATTTTAATGAAATATCAATGATCCAGAACCGGGTTTTTATTCCTCCCATACTAAAATTAAAGGAGATATTGGATGGGGCTCATAGTTATTCATTATATATTCACCATGGAAGAAAAAAGATGTACATGGAGCTGAAAGGGGACTTCTAGTGGGATGTTATGAAAAGAGATGACGCAAAATATGTCTCTCAATGCATGGTTTTTCAGCATGTTAAGGATGAGAGACAGATGTCTAAGGGGATCATACAACCATTACATATACTATAATGGAAATGCAAAAACACAACTATGCACTTTGTCAAAGGATATCCAAAAACATCGAAAGGAAATAATGATATATGGGTTATAGTTGACCACTGTACGAAGTCGTCACACTTTATTTCATTTAGATTGGATTTCTCTCTTGATCAGTTTGATGATATATATATATATATATATATATATAAAGGAAGTGGTAAGATTTCACGGAGTACCACTTACCATTATATATGATCAGGATCAGAGGTTTAGCTTGGTGTTATGGAAAATTCGTCAACATGGTTTGGATATAGAGTTAGGTTTTAGCACTACTTATCATCCCCAGATAGACGGTCAGTCTGAGAGGACAATTCAAACTATGTAATACATGTTGAGAGCCAACTATTTGGATTTCAAAGGTGGTTGGCATCAGCACATACCTTTGGTGGAATTTAATTACAAAAATAACATTCACTCTAGTATTCATATGGCTCCTTATTAAGCCCTCTTTGTAAAGTAGTAAAAATCTCCAACATTTTGAAATGATGTTACGGAATGAAATCTATTAGGACTAAATCATGATGTTGAAATGGAAAAAAATTAGACCTATTCAACAACACAAAATAGAAGATCAGAGTTCAAAAAAATTTTATGTTGAATATTTAAGTAAAGACCTATAGTTTCAAGTGGGTGATAAGGTGTTTCTACGAATATCTTTCCAGAAGAGAGTAATGATATTTGGAAACAAGGTGAATCTGAGCCCTAGGTACATCAATCATTTTGAAATTATGGATCTTGTTGGTAAGGTAGATAACTAATTGTATCTTCAAAAAAATCTCTCCCAAGTTTATGATGTGTTCTATGTATCTCTTCTATGAAAGTACATACCTAATCCTTCACATGTACTATGCTCATATGTCATACTGTGAAAGCATGATCTTTCTTATGAAGAACAATCAATAGAGATTCTAGATTTTAGTGAAAAACTCTACGCAACATGACCACTTGCTTGGTTAGAGTTTTATAGATTAACCAGTAATTTGAAGATGCTAAATGTGGAATTAAGGATATGATGTGAGAGAGGGATCCTCATCTATTTCCAAGTGACATATTTTGAGGGAAAAATTCAGTTTAATGGGGACATAATATAACACCAGGATGCTTTTATGAATTATATTCTTTAAATAATTTTTCTTATTCATTGGCTTTCATAGCACAAATTCATGAGTTTTAATGAACCATGAGATTCCCTTATTATAAATTTTTTGTTATTGCCTATCTGTTCAGATAGTAGGAACAATTTCATCTAACTTTTGAAAATTCATTTTTAAATTTTTGGCTATAAATTATTTATGAAAAATATAAATCAATTATATATTCATATTTTTTAGTTAATTACACTTGGTATTGAAATTAGTGAGATTTATATATATTATATACATAATAAAATATATTTTTATATCTATCCAATGAATATCATAGTCATAGGGTATGAATAAAACTCTATTTTATGTATAAAATCCTATTTTTTAATGATTAATTTTACAACTTTTAATGGAAAACCCCTTTTAAATTATGATTTTCGCACATTAATAATTTTTTATGAAAACATAAACATGATATTTTTAATTCGGATATAAAAATTTTCTTTGGATAATTTTTTGATATTTTTATGATAACTTACATCTTTTGAAGAATAGTAAAAATATGCTAAATTTTAATTTAATTTTTTTTCATCGATATAATTTATATTGATAAATTATAATATTGAATGGTTTTAAAGTATATAAATAATACATTTTTATCATTCAGTATAATGTATTCAATTACCATTAATTTAACATTGAAATCATAGGTAAAAACATTTCAATATTTTAAAATGTTATAACATTAAAAAAACATGTTCTCTTATTCCAAAAATAGGATTAATTTTAAATTAATTACACCAAATTCTCAATTTTGAATTTTTAAAATTGGAAATCATATTTTTAATCAGTAGATCCAAATTATTTTAATAGGAATCTCTTATTTTTGGGAAATTTGAAAATAAACATTGGTAAGTATTTTTATTACTATGGTTAAAAGTAAATCGGGTAATTAGAGGTAAAAATAATATTAAAAAATTACTTAAACACCATTAAAAATATTATTGGATGACTAAATTCTTCCCTAATAATCTTTTTTTAGAAATGTAATCACTTAATGTACACATACCTATTAATATGACATGAATATAACTAAAACTAATGAATGTGACTAAATTTCACAATCTAATTTAATATAAGTATTTAAATTTCAATTTATTGGTAACAAGTAGATAATATTGAATAATGATAGTATTTAGAAAGGTAAAAGTAATAACTAAATCAAAGATATTTATTTACAATTTTTATATATTAAATAATGACCATTAATGGTGAAACAATAGTGGTGCAAAAATTATTCTATTAATAGAAATATCAAATAAATGGTTTTGATAATATTGAACTAAATATAATATGAACTATTTAATTTTATACATGAATTTTCTAGGATAATATGAAATTTTAGATGGGTATTGAATGTTTTTTTCGAATTTATCGTATTTTCGGTTTTTATATAAACTATGATAAATGAAAGGTGTCAAAATTTACAATATTAATATTTTAGAAAAAAAAATTATTAAATTATTTAAAAATTATAAAAAAATTTAAAATTTAAAAATTAGAAATTATAAGATCTAAAATGTCAAAAAATATCTATTTATAGTCAATTAAAAATATAAAGTAGATATTTATAAACATTAATATTTTAGAATGTTATTACAACAATTAAAATTAAATAGAATAACTATGTTTGAATAAAAATGATATGGTTTAAATTGAAAAAATAGCTAGTCAAAAATTTATTTGTTGATGAATCTATAACCATATCCCATCCCATCTTATATATTTTGAAATTTAGGAGTTTTTGGGTAGGTTTTTTATTATAAATTATTATTATTGATTTTTAAAAGTGCCCCTCACCTCAATTATTAATGGGAACCTCATCCCTCACCACTTCACATAATTTTTAGCCTTAAATCCTGGTCATCCAATTACAATTTTCCTTCTAAACTACACTATTTTCATTCTAGATGTTTTGGTATTCTTCAAGGACAAACTATAGTTCTCTAAGAAAAGATTTAGAGGAGGCACGTCGAAGAAGAGGTAATGTCATTTACCGATTCTTTCAAACTTATTTCCATTTCTACATACACCTAATGAGTTATTTCACTATAAAGTAATAAAACTAGTAGTAATTATGTAATTGGAGGTTATTATTATTATGAAAAAACCATATTTCACCTTCTACCCAACCTATAAAAAAATAAATCCCCACGTGTTCGTACGTATGACTTACTGTCTTCACTTCATGGTGTAATTCATTTTTCACCACAAACTTACATGGAAGGTTATAATGATGGAATAAATAAATATATATTTTATTAATATAAAATTATATTGATTTTTAGATACTATACACCATCCACATTGATACCATTCATCAATTTTTTGAATTATATCATCGATTGTGTGTACGTATGAACTACCGTCTCCACGATGTGATGCGATTAATTATACTTGAACGTCGATAAAACATGATTATAAATATGAATTTAATGATTAAAAATGATATATATTATACTAAAATTATTCAACAAATGATTTAACTTCGGCCTAATAAGTGGAAGATGAACATACCTTACAAATCTTGCATTAAAACATCAACCAGTCAATATCCTAATTACTAGTGGAAATAAAATATTAAAAACAAACATTTGATTATATAATCGTATATAATATCATAAAAATTATTATAATTTTTGACTAAGTAAATAAAATTATTTACATCATTATACAGGAGGTTCTGACATATACGAAGGATATCCGACCTAAAGTAAGGGATAACATTGCAAAAATCATTTTCATCCGAGATTGCTTGTTTATAAGTATTTATTGGAGAATATTTATCATCCACATCCTTGTTTCGAAAATATGTATTCCAAAAATATTATTTATGTATTTATACAGTTTTTAAACTTAAATTTTACCCATTGGTGAATTTTTACTGAATGTAAAGAATGCAATTTTTTTTCATTATCGGTACTGTGTACTTTTTGACATTTCCGGTAAAAGTATGAGAAGAATGTTTTTTAACTTGTACGACCTAAATATATTTTTATGATTTCATAATTCCTTATTTACTAGAATATTTCTCTACATGATTGTAAGTTTAATTTCACATAAAATTATTTTTCTAAATTTTTGTGGCATATGGATGAAGAAAAAATTTTTCGAAGAAGAAAGGATACTTTCCTTAGGAATTAATTTCAAGTGTTTTCTCAAAATTATTTTTCATCAAATATGACACTCTTTAAATAGGGTGATATTTTTAACCATATTATTCCTTTTAATTGATTGTGTGTTATTTAGAAAATCCATTTGTTTTACATTAATTATGATGTAAATTTGTTTAAGAAACCCATTTTATTTCATTAGTTATGCTATAGTGAATGTTCTTATAATTTGTGGAACACATAAGAATGGTTTTATTATGATATTAGTGTTACATATATAACCCTAAAATTCATTTGGTAAATATTTTAATCTTATGAGATACACATGATTGGAATGACAAGTAAATTTGATTCAGTAATACATGGCAGGAACACAGAGTGAAATCGGTTTAGTAATGGACATTGTCTACTATGAAGGTATCGACAATGAGAAATGACTAATATGAAATTATTTTTTGTGCTTATGTGTGTATGACACGTAATCTCGTGACTGAAGTTATGACTTTTGGGATTAAATTTCACTAATATGACTTATCTCTTTACATGATATTATGATATTTTATATATATGATAATATTTTCAAATGTTATGTTCTTATGATTATGATATGATTGATATTTACCTTGATTACCTTTCCGGGGAATTTGAGCTCACCCATTCATATGTTTATTTTTCCCAGGTCATGAAGAAAGGCATTAAGTAAGATATATCAAAAAGGAGTCTAGTTATGATTAAATAAGTATGTGACAATGTGGATGTTATATAAACCAGTTTTTTATGATTCCCAGTTTCTTATGACACTAAACCTATATGGTTCTAGTGTGGGTTTGTTTTTTTATTTAATAAATATTCTTCAATGATTAAGAAATATATATTTGTAAAGTATGTGCTGTTATATGTTGTCTCGGGCATCATTATTGAAGCCATCTCCCAAGATCACCATAGAAAATATATAACTTTATCCCATATATTTCAATTCATTAATGTACATGTATCCCATGATAAGAGTAAATGACACTAGGAACAACACTGTTCCCATTGAAAATGTATAATTATCCATAAAAAATGTGCATATCATATTTTATTTACTTAAGGTGGATCCTTAAGAAGATCTTGGATACCTTTATCACATATGACCAGTAATATGTACCAAAGAAACTATCACCATCTGATAGAGAGTATTATAATACATCACTCCATGTTTAGATACCATTGGAGAAGATTATATATTGGGTTGTTCTAATCCTGACTCAGAAAAGAAAATAGTACAAGAGTCATTGAATGTAAAGTTAATCATAGTTGTCGATCCACCAATAAAACATTGATGGTATTTTAAACAATTTTCCAATTGTATAAAATCAAAATCTAGAGGTTCTTATTGTGAGTATGACTACTTCACATTCTATTTTCCAAATCACATAACTCACAATAGCCTAATATAATAGAACAATATATGAATCTTACTAACATATTAACTGTGCTATAAAAAAACCCCTCAAATTATTTTTATTTTATAGATCAATAAATAGAAATATCATTAATATAAGAACAATTTTATTGATTTTGTAAATTCATTATAATTAAAACATAATGGTAATATCTCCCACCTCATCTAATGTGGTTCAATTAAGAGGGATATTCTATAATATACAAAGAGTCCTACCACTCATAAATAATATAAATAATTTCCCATTAGAACATTTTTAATGTCTCCATAAAAATATCATAAATAGATCCCATGACCCACACATAGTAGTTAGAAAAAATAAATATTCTAGGACTTTATCTCATTATAAGGGGTATCTCAAATCTCATATGATCATATATAAAAGGGAAATGTACCCAATACTTAAATCATTTCTCACTAAACAATATTCTATGGTATTGTTTCCCCTATAGATACAATTTTATCACAAACAATCACAAAGCATATATTGTAATGAATAATCAAAGAACAAACTGGAAAAAAGACTATAGAAAACCTCATCATTTTCCTTGTAATGTCAAACCAACCAAATCCTTTCAATAATACCAACAAATTTAATTCCCATTAAAATATGAGAAAAAATATTATTCAAAATCCATTATAGAAGGGAGATACATTTTATATTTAAAATAATGTGGGCCTTTTACTAATGCTAATGAATATCCCTCTTAGATATTTAACAGAAACACCCACTTATTCATCATTTTTAAAATCTTAGAAGACACTTAGAAAAACCAAAATATTGTGTTTAAATATAAAATTAGAACAATAATTTTAAATAAATTGTTTTTGTTATAAATCCAAAATAAATTATATTTATATTTAAATCATAATCTTAATGTTAAAAACATTTAATTTTAAATATATATTTCAATATTAAATAATACCAAAAAAATATGAAAAAATATTCTTTGATTCTCATTCATAGAAGGAAACACCAATTAAAAATTTTATACCCTCTATATCCTTGATGAAATTTATTAAAATTAGAAGCAAACTCAATTATGGATAGAGTAAATAGAGAGAGTGAGTTTAATGAAATAATTTTAACAACAAAAAAAGTAGATAAAATAATCTAAATAGTCATGGAAAAAAATTTCTAAAGGTTGTGTACTTTAGTTAGGGTTCTTCTTAATATTGAATAATCAAAATAACCACAACAAATCTGATAAAATTAAATCTCATACAGAAATATTGAAAAATTAATAAACTAAACATTGAAAATAAAACTCCCATAATGGATTAATAAATTAAAAACACATCAAGTTATTTTATGGTTTTGAATGTATGAGAGACTAATTGAAATATAATCCTATCATCCCCCCAGCCATTCTAAAATAAAACAAGATAATTATAAAACCCAAATTAATCATCAATTGCATCATAAATTTTAAAATATAAAAAAATAAATATCTATAGTAACATATATTAAGATAAATGAAATTCATTATTGAAAATACAATATTTTCTAATATGCATCTATACACAACACCAAAAAATTTCATCTTTTTGAAGATATTCCACAATACACTCCTAGAATAACTATTTTGAAATATACACCAAAATTCAAAAGTTTTGTGAAAAAAATGATATGGAGGGAAGATTATTTCCTTGAAATTTAGAATATGATTATCATTAATTTTAATATAATAATTATTATATTTATCGTTTTTTATTAATACATTATAGTTCATTGAATAATGAATTTGATTAAAATTATTTTTGCATACCATGAAGAAAATATTTTATTTTTTGGGAATATGTAGATTAAAACAAGACTCCCACTTAGAGGAACTCAATTATTTTTGGAGAGAAATTTCATTTTAATAAAATATTAATATTATAATTTTGGAAAATATAAAAGAAAATATATTTTTATGATGTCTAATATAATTTTTAAAAGGTACATAAACTATTATTGTTGTAAAACTGAATATTTTTTCAATAAATAGGGTTTTTTGATTTAAAATTTAAAATAATCATCATTTTTTTATAAATATTTTTAAAAAATTATTTATGAAATCACTATGTTGAAAATATCCAGTGGGTAGGTTTTCAGGATTTTCGAAAATAGGCCAATTTTTGAGTAAAAATTAAATAATGTATAAATATAAGGTATTTCTTTATTTCATAATTAAATCGGAAAAGAGAATTAATAAATTTTTAAAATATTACTCATGAAAAAAAATTATTTTGTTATTTAAAATATTTTTTTAAGTTATTTGATTTATTTTTTAATCATTTAATGAGTCCTCCAAAACCTATATTATATTTTATGGTCTTAAAATTCATTCTTAAAAAACATGACTGACATCCACATCACCAAGGTTATTATTTTAATGAGTTTGGTTGATATATATAAAATGTAATGAATAAAACTCCATTTGATCGTAAACTTTGAAAAAACAGTGGTAAAACACATGGGATAGACTATGGTCTGGATTAATTTATCATATAGATACAAAAACCTTTGTCAATAAATTATTAATGAATTACCCTCAATTTTTCTAAAAATCTCAAATGAAATCCCATAATCATTGACATTATTCCATTAGAGAATAATTATACTCTTCCATTATCTCTATAAATCCATATAAGTTTGTTCTAAAGTCATTAAGAAGCTCCTCACAATTTTCTAGAAGCTCCCTCTTATGTAAAGGTATCCTCTACTTCTCCACTTTTTCCAAGCACCTTAATTACATTTTTATTTTTTATTTAAAATTGTACAGTTGAGATATGTTTGCACACATCCATATTGTTTTAATTATTATTTTCAATTGATGAAAACACCCTTTAAATATCATTAAACCCATCCACGAACCTTTATTTACCCCCTTTACACTTTAAAAATTTTCCTATGATTTTCAATGCCAAAAGATTGTGTATTGAATAACCATCCCCATTTCCAATCAAGGGTATTCATAAAAATATATTTACCAATCATTGATTTGGGTCATCCATATATATAACCAGTGCTCCGTAATCTTGATATTTAATTTGATTAAAAAATTCGTATATTGTATCATCCATATGGAACACAAATGCATGTACATGATATGATTATGGAGGTTGGTCCTAGAAATATATATCTCCTTAATGAATTGGGTACATTTTTTAACTCAATATATTAAGTGTATAGTGAAAAAATGGTATCCTAATCTATAAATGTTTGGATTTCTTATTTGTTAGCCTTGAAATATTCTTATGATGTCATTTTTTATATTTTTCCCTCATTTCCATGTGTCCTTTATGTTGTCATCTTATATCATGCTTCGATGTTCCAGTTTATGATTCTCACATATATTATGTTATAATGATATTCTGTTTGCCTCACAAGTACTAATTTACCATATTATATACATTTATTATACACTTATTTGGATTTATAGCTTACCCCTTCCTTATATACATCTCTATTGTATCCTATACAGTGTGAGAAGAGAAATGGAATATAAGCGAATATTGTGAGATTAAAAATAGGGGTTTTACCCATATTTCATGTTAATGATCTATGTACCTTATTTACCAAAGACAGTAGGCCTCATGGTATTTTGTTATTTTATTAATTGTGTTCTTATGTAAAAAATCTTGTAAAAATAATATTAAAATACACAAGTTGTCATAGTTGGTGTCTGAGAAATTTGAAATTATTTTTGGAATTAGGACAAGAAACCCCAAGTGAAAGACTTAGGTATAGGACTAAACATAGTAAAATATTCCTATATTTCGGTAAAGTATAGATTAAGTGGTATCTAATTAAATTTATACATGTTTGGATACAAATTGTGGATATGGATCTAGAATAGTTGTACCTGGAATAAAAATTCTTGAAAAGGAAACATTGGCTGTGAATCAATCATCACTTGTTCAATGAAAAATAGGTCATACTGCACACCTTGTATTACACTTCAAGGGGATATTTTTTGGTTATTTCACAAGATCTTTATTAACCATTATGAGTGAAAAAATAACCATAATATTTCATGTTATGAAATAAATAATCGATAACTTATATTGAAACCTTGAAATTCATAGATCAAGGAATATGTATCATTTAGGATTTTTTCATTAAATTCTCAGTTTTTCTCTTTAATGTAGTTAATAGTTTGATAATTTTCATCCCAATGTTATTTTTTCATTTTTAGATGATTTGATTGATAATAAAATAGTGAACGACAAGTATATGATCCATTGTTGAACATATTCTTTAAAATCATGCAAGTTTATTAGAACTATTTAAACACCACCTCAATATATAGTGGTTGAATTATCAATGAAGACCAAGAATGTGTCCATTATTTCATAACAAGAAAATAGCTGATCCCCTATAAAAATATATGGGATGAACATCATAATAAAACTTTCGATACTAGGATTTTCATAATTTGATGCTATTTTTGTTATGGACTTGATGTTACTATATATAGTAAACATAAATGGAAAATATGAACCATGAAGACATAACCATTTAGTGGTAATTCAATGATGTGTTTCTTATATAATTACATGGAATAATTCCTAGGTGAGAGGCTATTTTCTCAATCAAACATATACCTGGAGGATTACCGATATCTGAAATTACTTATTTAACGACCATTTTTGATATTCAAGATCTTAGAAAGAAACTCTATGATAATATGGGTAAATAGTTTATGCAACCATGTTCTTCACCGTGGGCTGCACCAATCCTTTTTGTTAAGAATAATGATGGGTCAATGCACCTATGAATTGATTATTGAGAGATCAATAAGATCAAAACAAATAGAATTTATCCTCATACATGTATTGATTAATAATTCAATCAAATATGTGGATACCAATACTTCTCTTATTTAGATATTTTATTATGATATTATCATGAATGGTAAAGAAATTTGATATCCAAAAAAAGTACAAGGAATTTGAACTAATATTTCATTTTTATTCAATTTTGACAGACTACATATATATATATATATCATCAGGTAGATGATGAATAGATTCATTTGGTATTACCTTGAAAATTTTGTGGTAGTATTTATTTTTAGTATTCTCATCTACTCTAAAATAATGAAAGAAGTTTAAGACAATTTAAATATTGTATCAAAAAATTTCAAACGGAAAGGTTATTTTTACCATATAGTAAATTTGAGTTATTTATAGAGAACGTAAAATTAATGGGGAATTTTTTTGTTTGAAAACGGATATCTATAGACCATTTAAAAATAGATTCAATTAAAGGATTGGAAATAACAAGATATGTGATGGAGATTTATAGTTTCCCAGGATTAGGTAGGTTCCATAGTAGATTTATGAGAGAATTTACATGATATTTGCAACAACCTGAGATTTTATGAGAAATTTTCTTTTTTAATTTCATTGATGTATTATGTTTTACGCTACACCATGATTATCTTGCACTATACACAACACCCTATTATCTTGTAGTATACGCAACACTATTCTTGAATTGTGTTACACACAATTTCATGTTCATTTGATAGTAGTCATTCTACACAACATTGAGTGTATATATATATATATATTCAATGTATAAATTAAATATGGTTGGATTATATTATATGAAACAACAAAGGAGCCTTGCACAACACACAACCCTGACTTGGCTTGCATTACACGCAATCACAACCTTCCTCGATAGCGTGTGTTGTACGCAGTACCAAGTTTAACTAAACAACGATATATGATTATAATATTATTATGAACTAGCCATTATGAATATTATTAACTACATTTTGAATTTTATAACATTATTATTCATCTTACACATTTTCAAGAATATGGTATGAGAACAAAATATTTTTTTTGTGTGAAATATTTATTTTTCAAAAATTGCAGTTTTCCCACCTTTTGATGGCGCACCCACTTTAAATCTTTTTTTTGACATGTCTATAAGTTCAATTTGAAAAAATAAAATTCTTCTTTGGAATCAGGATATAAAAATTTACTTTGGATATTTTTTTCATATTATTCTGATAACTTTCATATTTTAATGAATAGTAAAAACACACTATATTTTAATTAAAAACATATTTTTTCATCGCAATAATTTCTATGGTTAGATTATCATTTTAATTGGTTTTAAAGTGTAATTTGAATATATTTTTACCATTTAATCCAATGTTGGTCATTGGAATTAATTTCACTTTGAAATTGGACATAAACAAGTGTCGGTCTTTTAATATTTATTGTTTCTTAAAAACAGGCTATTTGTTTTGATAACAGGAATTACTTTTAAAATTAATTATTTCCACTTTTATTTTTTCAATTTGGAAAAAATAGAAATCATTTTTGAATTTGGAATATCAAATATAGCTTAGGCTGAATTTTTGGTATTTTTCTAAAAAACTTAAATTTTGGATGAATAGTGAAACCACTTAGTGGTAGTTAAAAAACTGAATCTTTCATTTAAATGAAATTTTACCACTTCTGTGAATTGAATTTCAAAAATCCGACATACATGGTTGTCATCAAGAAGTAAAATGTGGTTCAATAAGAAGAAAATAATTTTTTGTGAATAGTAACTTTTGACTTTTATTTACTGCGGTTAATGGTAAATATGGTAATTCAAGGTTAAAGAACTATTATACTAATTGAAAATTACCTTAACACTTTTCCTAACATTATTGGATGAGTATTGGCTGTCCATGGCATCCTTGGGTCGATTTTGGGACCCCATTGAGCCACTTGGGAGTGATAATGACAAATTGGATTAATTAATTTAATGTAATGAAAAAATTGACATTAACAAAAATCATTTAGTAATTAAGTTTTATAAGGGGATATATAAATTAACTTTTCGACTATAAATATTAATTGGAAATATAAAAAGATTTCATACATGGTGGTATTTTTTTTATAATTTTTAGACATCAAATAAATTAAATTATTTATGACACACTAATGATGCAGTATTTACCTCATCAATAAATGATTTAAATAAATTAGATTATAATGATTAAAATATTATCCAAAACATGTCCAATTCGTATTTGACGATTTTATTTTGACCATGAGTCATCTTATCTTAGACTATAATGATTTTTGGACCATTAAAAACCGAATATCATTATATTATAAAATAATATTTTCACTCTTTCCTAAAGAGAACCTCCTCACCCTTATAAAAGGAGACCATTTCTATCTAATTCTTCACACCTCTCAAGCCATTTGTATCATCCAAACTCTTACCAATTAAGCTCCCTACATCCCTCCCCTCCCACTAGAAGCATTAAATTAGACAGAAGGCACTTCAAGAAGTCCTTTTGGTTAAAACCAAAGGAAGTTACCCAAATTAAAGGTAAGAGTTTCTCTTAAGTTGTTTTCTTTTATTCTACTTATCCAACCCATAAAATCTTTTTAATCATTTATTTTGTAACAAAAACAGTATCTTCAATATACTAGGATTTTTTTATGAGAAGTATTAGAACTAAACCTACACACATCTCCATCTAATGGATGAAGAACATAATGTTTCGGTGGATGGAAAGCTAACGCCTCACGAAACGATGATTGTTCGATTTTCTCCTACCGCCTCTCATTTTGGATATTATGATGGAACTATATTTATATATGATATATATTATGTTTATTATTTCATTATTATTCTTTAATTCCCAATTATATAAAGCCTTTATGGTTCCCATAATGGGTAAATATGATAATCTATTTTAAGGAAGGGTGGACTACCGCCCCCTCAAAGTGATGTGATTCATTAATGCCTTATGTGGGATGTATAAAGGATAGAGTAAATAATATTTTATATGATATTGTACTGTAATTATAATATACCTATGTATCATTGTGTTTTAATCCCATTAAAATAAGAAATATAAATGAATGTAGCGTTTATGTGTACGTACGGTTTGCCGTCTCCGTGAACGATGCATTTCATTTCTTACCTCCATATGTTATGTAATATTATAAATACATGTATATACTGGATATATATGATATATATGATATATAAATCATGAATATCATTCTGGATATAATGAACCTTTGACCACATGAACTACATGTAATTATAAGAAGTCCATTTTTGACTCAAGTACCAAATATCGACAAAACTAACGTTATTAACTTAAATGGTTACATAATGTTTATAACATGGTAATAAATGATATAAAAGGAATATTACACTTGAAATATATTATTAAGAAATTATAAATTAACATTGGTTTATTATTCAAGATATTAAAGAATGATCGAGTCAAGCCGGACATGAGGTAAGGGAACTTCTTAACCCAATTTCTGTTCTTTGGGTTGATCTTGTCTTTCTTGTTTCTATTTTTCTTTGATTATGTGAGAAATTAATCTTTATATCTTATCATGTATTTATACTTTATTTATGTGACCTTATAGTGAATACACATAAGTGATCTATTTTATATACAAAAAGGTCTTTGTAAGGGAAAATCTGGAAACCTCATTTTTATCCGAGATTGTTTATTCGTAAGTATTTACTGGGGTTATATTTATCATCCATGTCCCTATTTTATAAAAACATTTCATGTATGTTTATAATAATTTTTACCCATTTTTGACTTTAAATACATGGTATGTAAGGAATCCTTCTTTTGTTTACCATACGAGGTACTTTTTTTACTTTTCTAGAAAAAGTACGAGAAGAATGTTTTTTTAACTTATATGGCATGAACGGATTTTTACGGTTTTATAATGCCTAATTTTCATGAAGATTACTATACATGATTTCATGACTATTTTCAACAAAATAATTTTCTTTTAAAATTGAATGACATTTTGTGAAAAGAAAATTATTTTGAAAGAAGAAAGGATATTTTCCTTAAGAATTCATTTCAAGTGTTTTGTCAAAAATATTTTCCATCTAAGATGACAATATTTAATATGTGTATGTTTAAAGTGTAATGTCTTTTTTATTTACATGGTTTAACATTTCTTATGATGAAATGATATCCATTTGTTTTATATGGATTATGTTATGATGGGATGATGTTTATGAAACCCATTTTATTCTTCGGGTTATGATGAATGATTTACGTTCATGTTGTGGAACACATAAGAATGATTTCATTATGATATGGGTGAGACCAATATCTCCCTCCAATTCATTGGATAAAGATTCATATCTCGTGATATATACATGGCTGGAACAGATAGTTAATCCAGTTCAGTGATACAGGACTGGAATGAGGAGTGAACTCGATTCAGAAAGGGACTTTGTCCACTAAGATGGTCTCGGAAGTAATGCCTTGGCTACTATGGAAATAATATCATGTGTTTAATGATTTACACAATTACATGTTTTATCTCCATTCTATTTTATCATGATTGATGTTCCTTTATGATATATGCCTTATGTACTTCCAAGATTTATGTCTTTGCTCAAGATTTTGATGCTTAGATTTTATGTTCAAGTTTTTGCATTCAAATGATTATGGATTGTTTTATGTTCTCTATGTTTACCCTAACTGTGAATTTGAGCTCACCCTTTACAATGTTTTATTTTCCCCAGGATTTAAAGAAAGGTTTTAGGTAATAAAAAAGAATGGGAAGATCTTTATGGAAGATGTTGAAGATATTTCACCATGATTAGAAGATTATATTCTGAGTTTTGAAAGACACTAAACTATTACGGTCCTTGTGTGTCTGTTTTTGTTATGTATTAAGAATTCGACAAAGATTAATGTAATTTCCATGCACGTCAAGTTTGGGGTCTCTACAGTTGGTATTAGAGGAAAGGTTTTGTTAACCTTTGGAAACTAGGATGCAAAAACATTAGTGAGATCCCTAGAGATATTTATAAGGTATGTCTAAGGATGTCCCTAAGGATTAATATAACTATAGGTTACAGTCCTAGAATTATGTTAACAATCATGAATAACCTAGGGTGAACCAAAGCTATCATAGGATAAAGAAGGTGTCATAAGTTATACATCCTATAAGTGACTTTTTATGATTATTTAGTTCCTTGTTATTTTAACTGTTTCTTACACAATGGATTCTGGTTTTAGTTAATGGAGGGAACTAGAAGGAATTGGGTGGACATTTAATTCGATGGACAGATTGGTGACTATGAGAAGCGAAATTTCTTAATGTCTAGAGAGAAAGATATTATGATTTTTCCGAATCAGACATCGCGATATATGATTAACAAGGTGAACTTTAGTGGTATTCCCAATCCATCAAATAAAATGAAGATGGACTTTTATGCATGTTCGCATGTTGAGGAGCATAGAGAAAGGAAGTTGATATTTCTAAAGAAGGAAAGAAGAAACTTGATGAATACATCAAATGAAGGGGAAGATGTTATCTGTGTGGAGAGAAGGGTCATAGAGTGACATACTGTTATGGAGTTCAATGTCTTATCTATGGAGAACATGGGCATTACCCAACTCAATGCCCTGACCTAAGAGGTTACTTCTAAATCAAGGAAGGACTTATTACATGACAATCATTGAAGAGGATGGTTTTAAGTGTTTATGAATTGGTATTCAAGAATAATTATGTTGAGGTACTTTTATGGTATATTGGAATACCAATATATTGGTCCATTGTGGTTTTCCATAAGAATATGGCATCGGTAACCATGAAAAGTGATTGAAATATTTTTGGAAAGCAGATGATATGCGCATAATGAAGGGATAAAGAGAAAATAATATGTTTTATTGTATTCATGAGCTCATGACTAATATAACGACAAAGTGATATCATGGTTTGAGTATATATAAAATTCTGGGATTTTGGTATGTGGAATGAGTTAACTTTTGACAGCATTTATGTCTTCTCTAAGGTTAAATGGGTATTAATTTTTCAAAAGAATACATGATTAAGGTATTCACATGTTTGGAATGTGACCAACAAGATATATCATATGATATATGGGGGATAAATGATGGTATTCATGTGCTTGTTATGTGACATTTCAAGTAATCGTTTTCCTTATACTATGAGATTGGACATATGTATGTTAGATAAGCCTAATGATTGGAATGGATTATGTTGGACATCAGATAGTATTGTTTAAGGCTAGATTTTTTTTTGATATTATTACAGGAGTGTTATAATAATGTAGTTTTAGAAAAAGGGACAACCTACAGGGTGGGTGACAACCCGTCACGTCAGACAAGGCTGTGGGAATCAAACCCAAAACCAAACTGTGATATGCCTTTATCTCCTACCACTGGCCAACAGGAAGTCCCTGGTTATTAGAATATAGTTTTCTTATATTAACCGGTATGATAGATGAAGTATAAGTCCATTTTTGGAATCATATATGATTAAACTCACTATAGATAGACTTATGTATATTTGATAACTTTTTCTAACCTATTGTTTGAGACAGATAGAATGACCCAACATTCTATCACATGATATGATAACACTTCATGGAAGACAAATTCAACTTCATTTCTTTAAGAGATGATGCGGAAATTGTTCAAGGCACAAACAATAGTGAGATTATACCAAAATCAAGTAAGTATTTCTTTTAATTATTCTTCATATTTAGGGGAATTATCTTGAAAACCAAAAAATCTGTCCAAATATCCTCATATATGATGAATTATATAGTACCTTAAATCATCACAAATTTATGGCTTTGTGATTGATGGATTTTTCATAGCCATGTTCTCTACCACTCTCCATCAGAACTTGATGGTTAGATTTTTCTTCCACATACATATTTTCACCTATGTTGTCCTATTTGTAAACCCATTTCTAAGTTACTTTGGGTGATTGTTATGAATCTAACGTTCCTTTTTAAAATGAAGTTTTAGTATTCCTTTTTACGATGTGGGTTTCTATGAACGAAACTTTCAAGTATTAAACCATTTATAACCCCGACGAATTTCGAGGGTGAAATTCATTTTATGGGGGGTAGAATGTAACAACCCGATATTTTATGAGAATTATTCTTTTCAATTTCATTTATGTTTTGTGTTGTACGCTACACCAATATTATCATGCTCTATACGCAACACCGTATTAGCTTGTAGTATACGCAACACTATTCTTGGATGGTGTTACACACAATTTCATGTTCGTTTGATAGTAGTCATTCTACAAAACATTGAGTGTATATATATATATATATTCAATGGATAAATGAAATATGGTTGGATTCTGTTATATGAAAAAATGAAGGAGTCTTTCACAACATGCAACCCTGACATGGCTTGCATTACACACAATCGCTTCCTTCCTCGATAGCGTGTGTTGTACGCAGTACCAGGTTTCACTAAAGAATGATATATGGTTATAATTTTATTATGAACTAGCCCTTATTAATAGTATTAACTACATTTTTAATCTTATAACATTATTATTCATCTTACTCATTTTCTAGAATATGGTATGAGAACAAAATAAATTTTTCGTGTAAAATATGTATTTTTCAAAATTTACAGTTTTATCGCCTTTTGATGGTGCACACACTTAAAATATTTTTTTCCATGTATATAAGTTCAATTTTACAATATAAAATTCTTCTTTGGAATTAGGATATAAAAATTTACTTTAGATAAAATTTTTATATTATTCTGTTAACTTTCATATTTTAATGAATAATAAAAACGCACTATATTTTAATTAAAAACAAATTTTTTCATCGCAATAATTTATATGGTTAGATTAATTTTTTAATTGATTTTAATGTGTAATTAGAATATATATTTACCATTTAATCCAATTTTGGTCATTGGAATTAATTTCACTTTAAAATTGGACATAAACAGGTGTCGATCTTTTGATAGTTATTGTTTCTTAAAAACACGCTATTTGTTTTGATAATGGGAATTACATTTAAAATTAATTAATTCCACTTCTATGTTTTGAATTAGGAAAAAATAGACATAATTTTTGAATTCAGAATATCAAATATAGATTAGGCTGAATTTTTTGTATTTTTCTGAAAAACTTCAATTTTTGACGAATAGTGAAACCACTTAGTGGTAGTTAAAAAACTAAATCAGTAATTTAAATGAAAATTTACCACTTATGTGAATTGAATTTAAAAACTTTAACATACATGGTTGTTATAAAGAAGTAAAATGTGGTTCAATAATATGGAAATAATTTTTGGTGAATAGTAACTTTTGACTTTTATTTACTGCGGTTAAAGGTAAATAGGGTAATTCAAGGTTAAAGGAGTATTATAATAATTAAAAATTACCTTAACACTTGTAATAATCTTATTGGATGAGTATAGACCGACCATGGGTATCCTTGGGTCAATTTTGAGACCCCATTGAGCCACTTCGGAGTGATAATGACAATTTGGATTAATTAATTTAATGTAAAGACAAAATTGACATTAACAAAAAATTTTAGTAATTAATTTTTATAAGGGGTTATATAATTTTTCTTTTAGACTATAAATATTCATTGGTAAGATAAAAAGATTTCCTACATGGTGGTGTTTTTTTATAATTTTTAGACATCAAATAAATTAATGTATTTATGACACAATAATGATGCAGTATTTACCTCATTAATAAATGATTTAAATAAATTATATTATAATGATTCAAATATTATCCAAAACATGTCCAATTCTGATTTATGGTTTTATTTAGACCATGAGTCATCGTATCTTCGACTATAATTATTTTTGGACCATTAGAAACCGAATATCATTATATTATAAAATAATATTATCACTCTTTCCCAAAGAGCCCCTCCTCTCCCTTATAAAAGGAGACCATTTCTATCCAATTCCTCACACCTCAAATGTAACACCCCGACCCCAGTTACCCAGAGTCGGTGCATTATTACATAACATTGGTATGATCACAAGAAAGATCAAATCTCGAAAGACCGATTGGTTTAGTAGCCTTGGAAACACTAGATATATTCATAAGTTTTACATTACATCATAAAATGAAAAACTACTACAACAACATAATGTATCAATAATCCACACTCATATCCCACATAACATCCCTGCAGGTCATACATAATTTACTTCTTCACTTCCTGGGAAAAAATAAAAGATAGGAAAGGGGTGAGCTCAAATGCCCAGTAAGGATAACAATATAGCGGAAACTTTCATAAATAAGAATAAACTTTTAAGGCAATGTATAACTAAAACAAAAGCCTTTCAAACATAAACTTTCAACATAGTATGGCATAAATAAAATGAAATAATGTCATTTACCTATTCACATGGATATTCTACTAATCGAATAATCACATGCAAAAATCAATAAGACATGTTTTGTTACGTAAGACATGTTTGTAAAGGATAGGTTGTATATTATTAATATCCAGAATGATATCAAGTCCTTAAACATCATTTTTAAATCATCAAATGATAATTATACTTGAATGGATACGATGGAGAATGAATCTCATCGCGTTCGTGGAGACGGTAGTCCGTAGGTACGCACGAGCGACAATATCATTCTTTTGATATTAAAATAATATATAAATGGATGGTATATAATATATACAGAATCATTAACATGTTATATTTATTATTTACATGAGTTACACATCATTATTATACCCATCCAAATAATAATATATTGAATAACAATTACACCACGACGTGGAGACGGTAAGCCGTACGTACGCACGTATGGTGACATGTTATTCAAAGGGTGGATAGAATACTGAATATGGTTGTACCATATTTATAATAACATCACAGTATATGTGAGATACTGGAGTTATTATTTTAGAATGGTAAGAACAAAAAAGAGGAAGTGGAAGAAGAATGGAAATTAGAAAAGGGTGGTGAAATCATTACCTCTTCTTCGGGTTCTTCCTTTTGATTTGATCAAAAGGGCTCCTTAGGTTGGTTTTCTGATCAAAATAAGGCCTCTAGGTTGTAGTGAGGGATGTTGGGAGAGTATTTGGGCAGAGTTTTGCCGAACCAAAAGGCTTGGAAGGTGTGAAGAAATGAGAAGGAGGAGTGCCCTTTTATAAGAGGGGTGAGGGGCACCTTTGGAAAAGCTAGAAATATTAATTTATAATAAATTCATATTCGGTTTCTAATGGCTCCAAAGTTGATTATTCAAAGGTTAAGGTGGGGATAGGTCTAAAACCACTCAACCAATAGAATTTAGACAGGTTTGGGTACTTATATTAACCTTATCTTTAAGTATTAACTCTAAGTTAATTAGTTTCACTTTTACAATGTCTCTTTGTATTTTTATATAATATGGTTAATAAACTTACTACATACATCCAAGCGACCCCCAAGTGGTCCATTCATGATTAAACTATCATGAAATAAGTCTCCTGGCCGAACCTTAGATTTTTAGGAATTTAATATCAATTAATAATATAATATTTGTTTTAAGAACTCTTTTATGTCAATTTTGACACTATTCAATAGTTTATTTTTGTGAAACTCATAACAGATTGATTACTTCGAACAAAGTCAATTAAATCAATCCTAATATATCATATTATACTAGAAAATTAGTTTAATTCATTAAAAGTTTCATATTATATTTATTTGGGTATTTATAATATCAATTATTTTAATTTTTCACTATTATAGTAATTACTGCATCATCATTGTGTCATAAATAAAATAAATTATTTAATGTCTAAAAATTATAAATAAAATATAATTATGTAGGAAATCGTTTTATCTTTCTAATTAATATTTATAATCTAAAAGCCAACATATATAACCCTATGAAACAATTGTTTTGCTAAAAGATATATGCTTGTGTCATTTTTGTATTCATTTTAACTTAATTAAAATAAAGTGTCATTATCACTTACAAGTGGATCCATGGGGTCCTAAAATCGACCCAAATATGCCCCCATGGTCGACCATGTATCAACCAATAGGTTTAAGACACGTTTTAGGGTAATTTAGTATTATTATAATATTATTTTTTAACCCTTATTTACCGGATTTATCCTTAACCATGGTAAATAAAATATTTACCGCAGTAATTATTCAAAATGTCTAAAAATAAAAGTTACATATTTACACAATTTGAACATCCTGATTCCAAATATGGAATCCATTTTCCTAAATTCAAAACACAGAAGTGGCAGAAATTAATTTAAAATTAATTCCCGCTGTCAAAACAAAAAGCGTGTTTTTAAGAGATAATAACTATCAAAAGATTGACACTTTTTTATGTTCGGTTTAATTGTAAAATTATGTCCAATGGCCAACATTATATTAAATTGTAAAAATATATTCTAAATATACTTTAAAACTACTAATGTTCATAATTTATCACTATTAATTATTTTGATTGAAAAAGTTGTTTTTAATTAAAATTTATTAATTTTCACTATTCATCAAAATATTAAAGTTATCCGAAAAGTACCAAAATTTCACCTTAGGCTAAATTCGATATTCTGAATCCAAAAATGAATTTCATTTTGAAATATAAAATATTTATAATTTCAAAAATTAGGTATTACTAATCATAACAAGTAGTTTGATTGGTTATGGTGTCTTAGAACTCGGTGTTGCGTACAACACACGCTAGCGTACCGTGGAAGCTTGGGATGTTTCATTTTAAATTTTTGATGTCCCCATTTAGTCAAAAAGTTTAAAATATAGTATTTAAAAAGGTTTCACTATTAAAAGTTGGTAAAAGTGCAATACTGAAAATGAATTTGTTCTTACATTATGTCTAAGAAACTCATAATATGGATTCTAAAATTATAAGGATTATATAAAGTATAAAATTTAGTTAATACTAATCAAAACCTCTTTTGAACGGCTTTTTTGGTAAGTCATAGTGTAATTGAACTCGGTGTTGCGTGTAGTGCAAGTTATTGAACTATTTTGAAGAAATAACACACTATGAATTCTTGGGGTGTTACATTCTCCCCTCCTTCAATAAATTGCGTCCTCGCAATTTGAAATTGTTCTTTGAAAATAAAATGTTGAAAATAGAAAATATATTTGTGGGAAAACCCACTTCGGAAATTTGGTTACTAAAATTTATTCTTAATATGAGGAAAAGAGAAATCAAAGGGTCACCACCAAATTATGACCTCGATTAGGAGAACATTGGTGGCAATTAGAGACATATAATTGGAGGAAAAACATAAATATTTATAGATAGTGATTGAGGTAATCAATCAAAAACAAGTATAAAACTGAGGTCCTTAAACTCATCAATCTATTATGATTTGAAATACCATCGGTTCAATAAAACATAAGGTATTGGGATAACATATTTTTGACGTTTCAAAATATCTTAGTTGAAATCCCACATCGAAAAATGAATTAATGAGGCCTCTATTTAAAATAAAGAGTGGAAAGTATGAAGATTACCGAAAATAACACATACTAGGATTCCATGTAGGAAAATATGGATATGTAAGAGAAATTTAACCATCAATTATCTGATGGAGAGTGGTAGAGAACATGGCTATGAAAAGGCCAACAATCCCAAAGCCATGAATTAGTGATGATTTAAGGTACCATCTAGGACAACATTTTTGTTCTAAGTTCCTTTTATTAATGTTGAGGAATTTATTTATTAGATTGTATAAGATCATAAGGAGATATACTTAATTTATAATTAGAGTTTTATCCATTAATAAATTTTTACCACAAACTCATCTTTCACTCTAAAAGATAATAGAACGTAATTTTTTTTTCTATTTACACTATTCGTATAGGGTTCCAAAATAAACGAATTTATAATTCATCTACAAGATCTTTTAATAAAAACTACATTATTTAATACAGGACATCTCGTGGGCCATTGGTAGGTGATACACCCTTGTCGCCCTTCGGTTGCGGGTTTAAGTCTCGCGGCCTTTCCGGTCACGACGGGTTGCCGCCCGACCTCCGGGTTGTCCTTTTATGGCAATCCAAAATTAATACTTAGAATTTATCCAAAATGCTTATGTCTAAACTCACAGTCCAACATTTATAAGGAAGGTAAACATAATGTAGATCCTTTTTACCCTGTAATAGCATATTAATAACTTCATCATGTATTTTTTTAATACACTGAAACATCCTGAATTACCATATTCCTTATTGATTACATTCATCCTCCCTTATTCCATATGGAATGCTGGATATACTTCATCAATACAAAAATGTTTTAAACCCCAACAATGATGGAATATACAAATCATTAATCAGTTCCAAGGTAGTCAAGAATATCCAATATAATTTATCCAAAACAATCATGTATTATTCCAAAATCACTACCTCGGTATCAGAACTATATTATGGTTTATCATTCTCTCAACCATATATTTTCCAAAAATTTATCCTGCTATTGAGTCACTTTTCTTTGTTCCACACAATATCAAGTCCTTAATGAAATAGTACTGCAGTACAATCCTTATATACTCCATAATTATTATAACAAGTACATTGTTGATACAACACTCAATTGACATAATCAACATAAGAGCTCTAATCATTCCTCTTCATCTGTGGTAGTATCATAACTTGATTATTATCCAATAGCATCATTTGCGGCATAGTCTGATGACTGGGACATAGGTTCACGTAGTGTCCAAACTCCTTGAAAATGAAGCATTGTACATTTGAAACCATTTTCTTACCCTTGCAGTCATGTACTTTGTGCCCTTTTCCTCCACACTTATAACAAACTCCCATTCCTTTCAGGAAAGTTCCAGGGTGTTTCTTTCCACAGTTACCAGATATGGGAAAATTATTCTTTTCCCTCTTCCCTTTATCCATCTTTCTCTCTTCCATCCTTTTCTTCTCTTCCTTCCCTTCAAATCCATAGGAGTCAGTAAACTCTTTACTTATCTTATCAACACATGATATTATTTCTTCATATGATGATAATACATGCGAGACTATTTCTCTTGTAAATTATGGCTTAAGACCATAAAATATATGATCCTTATTTCTCTTTGTATCATGTACATTGCTAGAGTTCTGATTCCTTCTACTGGGCGCCATTTCTAAACAATGGCATACATTAGATTAGTTTATGAATAACAATACCTAATCCCAAACTTGTAAAACACTTAACATAAATTGAACTATTTATGGATATAATCCATAATCATAAAAATGTTTTCTTTGAGGAAGTATATACTCATAAACCCTTCATAATGATTTGTAAAGAAAATGAGAGTTATCCTAAGCATATCCCCCGGGAGTGTCGTAACCAAGAGTGCAGCAAGGCCCGTTGTCGTGCACCAGTTCCCGTTCGAGTCTAGCTCAAAGCGGTGTTTTCGAGTTTTACCCCTAGGTACATCTGTGCCAGAGCCGCCTCTACCTGCTCATATCCAGACAGGGATGTATTGCTCGGAAAACTCACAAAATCTCTACAATACCAAAATTCTAGGAAGTTCTTCTATACTAATCCTCAAAGTTCATCTTAGGTCTACGTGCTCTAATCAGAGTTTATCTAAATCTAGCTTCCAAGGTTTGTACTAAACTTCCTCTGATACCAACTGTAACACCCCGACCCCAGTTACCCAGAGTCGGTGCATTATTACATAACATTGGTATGATCACAAGAAAGATCAAATCTCGAAAGACCGATTGGTTTAGTAGCCTTGGAAACACTAGATATATTCATAAGTTTTACATTACATCATAAAATGAAAAACTACTACAACAACATAATGTCTCAATAATCCACACTCATATCCCACATAACATCCCTGCAAGTCATTCATAATTTACTTCTTCACTTCCTGGGAAAAAATAAAACATAGGAAAGGGGTGAGCTCAAATGCCCAGTAAGGATAACAATATAGCGGAAACTTTCATAAATAAGAATAAACTTTTAAGGCAATGTATAACTAAAACAAAATCCTTTCAAACATGAACTTTCAACATAGTATGGAATAAATAAAATGAAATAATGCCATTTACCTATTCACATGGATATTCTACTAATCGAATAATCACATGCAAAAATCAATAACCACTTTCATAATGTTGGAATTCATAATGCCAGACTATCATAACCACATAGTCAAGGCATTGTGCCAAGACTACAAATAAGATTTTGTCAAGGCCTTGTGCCAAGACACTAGTTTGTCTCATGAGACCCACCGATGCATCGAGGAGCTATAGCGGGCTCCACCCGTCACATATTAAGTCCAATGCATTCCCATATGAAAAGGTTTAAACATAACATAAACATTCGTATTAAAACTAGCATACGAAATGTCAATACTTTCACCATAAACTATGAATGGTATAAAAATAGCACATCCGCAGTCAAACATATCACAAAACCTTCAATACAATATAGAAGTTTTGTATCATAATAAATCAACTTCAAATAATCTTAAAATCCATCAAAGGATGTTGACATAGATGAAATCAAAATTCTTTTTATAGAAATATCTCCTTTTAATTTGAAATCATTTAAGATCCATTTAAAAGAAAACATTTTCTTTGAAAATATTCTTATAAGCTTGTAAGGGAAGCTTTGAAGATTTTATAATGGCGGAAAATAGCCGTACCCGCCGTATAAGTTAAAAAAAACATTCTTACCCTAATTCTGTCGAAAAGGTTAAAAAGGACCTTGTTTTGAAAACGACCGAAAGATTCCTTTATAAACCACTTATAAAAGTCAAAAAGGGTATAAATGACTTTAACTCATATTCTAGTAAATAGTAAAAATGTTTTGAAATACATTTTTAAGAAACATGGATGTGGATGATAAAGAAATCCCAGTAGATTATTACGTATAAACAACCTCGGATAATGAAGAGATTGTGAAATAACCATTACCTTGTACTTTTCCTTGGTTGGGGTAGGTTAACCTCCTGTATAGTGGTGAAATAATTGTTATTAAATTATACAAGAATCATATATATTAATATGATATCATATATGATCTTTTAACATTGATTTGTTAATAATATCTTAGAATTATCGTCGTTTCGGGTGTTAACTTACTTGTTTTCTTTTATATGTTTTGTTACGTAAGACATGTTTGTAAAGGATAGGTTGTATATTATTCATATCCAGAATGATATCAAGTCCTTAAACATCATTTTTAAATCATCAAATGATAATTATACTTGAATGGATACGATGGAGAATGAATCTCATCGCGTTCGTGGAGACGGTAGTCCGTACGTACGCACGAGCGACAATATCATTCTTTTGATATTAAAATAATATATAAATGGATGGTATATCATATATACAGAATAATTAACATGTTATATTTATTATTTACATGAGTTACACATCATTATTATACCCATCCAAATAATAATATATTGAATAACAATTACACCACGACGTGGAGACGGTAAGCCGTACGTACGCACGTATGGTGACATGTTATTTAAAGGGTGGATAGAATACTGAATATGGTTGTACCATATTTATAATAACATCACAGTATATGTGAGATACTGGATTTATTATTTTAGAATGGTAAGAACAAAGAAAGAGGAAGTGGAAGAAGAATGGAAATTAGAAAAGGGTGGTGAAATCATTACCTCTTCTTCGGGTTCTTCCTTTTGATTTGATCAAAAGGGCTCCTTATGTTGGATTTCTGATCAAACTAAGGCCTCTAGGTTGTAGTGAGGGATGTTGGGAGAGTATTTGGGCAGAGTTTGGCCGAACCAAAAGGCTTGGAAGGTGTGAAGAAATGAGAAGGAGGAGTGCCCTTTTATAAGAGGGGTGAGGGGCACCTTTGGAAAAGCTAGAAATATTAATTTATAATAAATTCATATTCGGTTTCTAATGGCTCCAAAGTTGATTATTAAAAGGTTAAGGTGGGTATAGGTATAAAACCACTCAACCAATAGAATTTAGACAGGTTTGGGTACTTATATTAACCTTATCTTTAAGTATTAACTCTAAGTTAATTAGTTTCACTTTTACAATGTCTCTTTGTATTTTTATATAATATGGTTAATAAACTTACTACATACATCCAAGCGACCCCCAAGTGGTCCATTAATGATTAACCTATCATGAAATAAGTCTCTTGGCCGAACCTTAGATTTTTAGGAATTTAATATCAATTAATAATATAATATTTGTTTTAAGAACTCTTTTATGTCAATTTTGATACTATTCAATAGTTGATTTTTGTGAAACTCATAAAAGATTTATTACTTCGAACAAAGTCAATTAAATCAATCCTAATATATCATATTATACTAGAAAATTAGTTTAATTCATTAAAAGTTTCATATTATATTTATTTGGTTATTTATAATATCAATTATTTTAATTTTTCACTATTATTGTAATTACTGCATCATCATTGTGTCATAAATAAAATAAATTATTTAATGTCTAAAAATTATAAATAAAATATCATTATGTAGGAAATCGTTTTATCTTTCTAATGAATATTTATAATCTAAAATCCAACATATATAACCCTATGAAACAATTGTTTTGCTAAAAGATATATGCTTGTGTCATTTTCGTATTCATTTTAACTTAATTAAAATAAAGTGTCATTATCACTTACAAGTGGATCAATGGGGTCCCAAAATCGACCCAAAGATTCCCATGGTCGACCATGTATCAACCAATAGGGTTAAGACACGTTTTAGGGTAATTTAGTATTATTATAATATTATTTTTTAACCCTTATTTACCGGATTTATCCTTAACCATGGTAAATAAAATATTTACCGCAGTAATTATTCAAAATGTCTAAAAATAAAAGTTACCTATTTACACAATTTGAACATCCTGATTCCAAATATGGAATCCATTTTCCTAAATTCAAAACACATAAGTGGCAGAAATTAATTTAAAATTAATTCCCGCTGTCAAAACAAAAAGCGTGTTTTTAAGAGATAATAACTATCAAAAGATTGACACTTTTTTATGTTCGGTTTAATTGTAAAATTATGTCCAATGGCCAACATTATATTAAATTGTAAAAATATATTCTAAATATACTTTAAAACTACTAAAATTCATAATTTATCACTATTAATTATTTTGATTAAAAAAGTTGTTTTCAATTAAAATTTAGTAATTTTCAATATTCATCAAAATATTAAAGTTATCCGAAAAGTACCAAAATTTCACCTTAGGCTAAATTAGATATTCTGAATCCAAAAATGAATTTCATTTTGAAATATAAAATATTTATAATTTCAAAAATTAGGTATTACTAATCATAATAGGTAGTTTGATTGGTTATGGTGTCTTAGAACTCGGTGTTGCGTACAACACACGCTAGCGTACCGTGGAAGCTTGGGATGTTTCATTTTAAATTTTTGATGTCCCCATTTAGTCAAAAAGTTTAAAATATAGTATTTAAAAAGGTTTCACTATTAAAAGTTGGTAAAAGTGCAATACTGAAAATGAATTTGTTCTTTCATTATGTCTAAGAAACTCATAATATGGATTCTAAAATTATAAGGATTATATAAAGTATAAAATTTAGTTAATACTAATCAAAACCTCTTTTGAACGGCTTTTTTGGTAAGTCATAGTGTAATTGAACTCAGTGTTGCGTGTAGTGCAAGTTATTGAATTATTTTGAAGAAATAACACACTATGAATTCTTGGGGTGTTACATCAAAAGCCATTTTTCTTGTCCAAACTCAGCCCAATTAAGATCCCTACATCCCTCCACTCCCCCTAGAAGCCTTAACTTAGGCAGAAGGAACCTCAAGAAGTCCTTTTGGTTCAAAGCAAAGGAAGTTACCCAAATTAAAGGTAACAATTTCCCTTAAGTTATTTTATTTTATTCTACTTCTCCAACCCCTAAACTCTTTTTATTACTTTCTTTTGTAACAACACCAGTATCCTAAATATACTAGGATGTTGTTATGATAAGGATTCTAACTACACTTACAGACACCTCCATCTAATGGATGAATAACATAATGTTTCTGTGGATGGAAAACTAACGCCTCACGAAACGATGATTGTTCGATTTTCTCCTACCGCCTCTCATGGTGGACATTATGATGGAACTGTATTTATATATGATATATATTATGTTTGTCATTTCCTTATTCTTCTTTACTTCCCAGTTATATCAAGCCTTTATGGTTTCCATAGTGTGTAAATACGATAATCTCATTTGAGGAAGTGCGGACTACCGCCCCCTCAAAGTGATGTGATTCGTTAATGCCTTATGTGGGATGTATAAAGGATAGATTTAATGATATGATATATGATATTATACTGGAATTATAATATACCTATGTATCATTATGTTTTAATTCCATTAAAATAAGAAATAGAAATGAAAGTAGCGTTCATGCATACGTACAACTTACCGTCTCCGTGAATGGTGCATTTCATTTCCTACCTCCATATGTTATGTATTATTATAAATACATGTATATTCTGGATATATATGATATATATGATATATAAATAATGAATATAATTCTGTATATAATAAAACTCTAACCACATGAACAACATGTAATTATAAGAAGTCCATTTTTGACTCAAGTACCAAATATCGACAAAACGAATGTTATTAACTTAAATGGTTACATCATGTTTATAACATGGTAATAAGTTATATAAAAGGAATAATAAACTTGAAAAATGTTATTAATAAATTATAAATTACCATTGGTTTATTATTCAGGAGATTAAAGAATGATCGAGTCAAGTCTGACACGAGGTAAGGGAACTTCTCAACCCAATTTCTGTTCTTTGGGTTGATCTTCTCTTTCTTGTTTATGTCATTCTTTGATTATGTGAGAAATGAATTTTTATATCTTATCAAGTATTTATACTTTCATTATGTGTACCTATATTTAATACACATAAGTTATCTATTTTATTTAAAAAAAGGCCTTTGTAAGGGAAAATCTCACAACCCCATTTTTATCCGAGATTTTTTATTCATAAGTATTTACTGGGGTTATATTTATCATCCATGCCCCTATTTTATAAAAAAAAATTCATGTATGTTTAAAGTCATTCTTACCCATATTTTACTTCTACTACATGGTATGTAAGGAATATTTATTTTGTTTACCATACAAGGGACTTTTTTGACTTTTCCATCAAAAGTACGAGAAGAATGTTTTTTTTAACTTATACGGCAAGAATGGATTTTTACGGTTTTATAATGCCTTATTTTCATGAAGCTTACTCTACAGAATTTCATGACTATTTTCAAAAAAATACATTTCTTTTAAAATTGAATGAAATTTTTTGAAAGGAAATTGATTTTGAAAGAAGAAAGGATATTTTCCTCAAGAATTCATTTCAAGTGTTTTGTCAAAACTATTTTCCATCTAAGATGAAATTATTTCATATGTGTATGTTTCATGTATAATGTACTTATGATTTTCATGGTTTAACTTTTATTATGATGAAATGATATCCCATTGTTTTGTATGGATTATGTTATGATGGGATGATGTTAATGAAACCCATTTTATTCTTTGGGTTATGATGAATTATTTACGTTTATGTTGTGGAACACGTAAGATTGATTTCATTATGAGATGGGTGGAACCTATATCTCCCTCCAATGCATTGGGTAAAGATTAATATCTCATTAGATAGACATGGCTATAACATAAAGTTAATCCGATTAAGTGATATAGGACTGGAATGTGGAGTGAACTCGATTCAGAAAGGGACTTTGTCCACTAAGATAGTCTTGGAAGCAATGCCTTGGCCACTATGGAAATAATGTCATGTGCTTAATTATTGACACAATTACATGTTTTATCTCCATGCTATTTTATCATGATTGATGTTCTTTTATGATATATGCCTTACGTACTTCCATGATTTATGTCTTTTCTCAAGATTTTGATGTTTGGATTTTATGTTCAAGTTTTTGCATTCAAATGATTATGGATTGTTTTATGTTCTCTATGTTTACCCTTACTGAGCATTTGACCTCACCCTTTATATTGTTTTCTTTTCCCCAAGATTTAAAGAAAGTTTTTAGGTAATAAGAAAAGGGTAAGATCTTTATTGGAGATGTTTAAGATCTTTCACCATGATTAGAATATTATATTCCGAGTTTCGAAAGACACTAAACTATTACGGTCATTGTGTGTCTGTTTTTGTTATGTATTAAGAATTCCAAAAATAGTAATGTAATTTCCATGTACATCAAGTTTGGGGTATCTACAATATTAATGACCACTAACCATGCTAACTCATAAGGGAGCCATTTTTTTTAATTATGAATGTGAAGAAAAAATAATAGAGTTATTGAAGCGGATAATAATTGCACATTTTCTCACATTACCCACTATTATGGATTGTTTTTTGAACTATTTAATTTTTTCTAAAAATGTATTGGTTTTTCTAAAAATTTAAGATGAAATGGTGATAACATATACCACCCACCAATTAATGATCTGCGAGTAGAACCTCCCCAAAAATGATATTTAATTTTTGGTATTGATCTTCACATGGGTGATTTTTAGAGATTAATTCTATGGGTAGAAGTGTGAAATATATAAGGATAATAAAAGACTCTAGTATATATTCACATAAAAGGGCCTTATTATTCCCCAATGAAGAAAATTTATATAACAAGGATTATGATTGTTTAATCCATTACTATACTAGGATGTATGTGAAAGTGGAATATTCTAAGAGTAGAAAGAATCCTACAACTTTATCCTTGATGAGTATTTCAGGGGATAAAATCTTACTAGACATGAAAAAGATACACATAGTTAAAATTATATGATATTAATCTTAAATTATTCAAATATATTCTCAACAATTTTTTATTAAGAGGATCATGGGGACCTAAAATGATTATGAGGATCTAAAGGAAAATGTAGTCAACATTATGGAGTTTAACATTACTAAAGATGGTTTTATATGGTTTGGAAAAAGGATTCATTTCCTCTGAAAACATATCATAGGATGTAACAAATAAAATAAGTGCATTGTTCATCATTTTCTATTTATCCAATATGAACTAACATCTATATAGTTCTAATGAAATATTTATAATGAGAAAATAATAAGAGGGATATTGAAGAATATTTATCTAGGTAATTTGTATAACAACTAGTAAAGGAAAATAATATAAGTCTAATGGTATGATATAACTACTTCCCATATTATTAAATAAATGGAAAACATAACCATTTATTTCTTTGTAGGACTCCCCTTTAAATATATAGTAAAAATTTACATTTGGGTTGTACTTGTTCACTATAAAAAGATAGCATATTTCATTTATATCATGGAATATTTATATCTTGAACAAATTGAAATGATACATGCAAGATAATTGGTAATACTATATGGAGTGCCATTATCTATCATATCATATAAATATATGATGTTTACCATGTGTTAAATGTATTACCATGGATATTGGGATCAAAACCATCCCATAGTGTAGTTCCTATATAATAGCAGTTTCCATTCAGAAATTCCAATGGAATCTTGTGAGGCTCTACATGGAAAGAGGAGTCAAACTCAAACATGATGGGATAAAGTTTGTTATCAGAATCACATTCATCCATATCTTGTCCATTATATTTTAAATATGTTTCAGACCATTTCATTTTATATGAAATTCATACAAATTCGATAGAAAATAAATTCAAAAAATCATCAATGTAATTTAGATTTTGATGTTAGAGATTTATTGTTCTTTTTTATATCATCATGGAAGAAATTTAAGAGGTTTGGAATAAGGTAAGAATTATTCAAAGATACATAAATCCCTTAGAGATCTATATTAACATTAGAAGTTTGTATTATGAACAATTTATCAGAAATTACATATCCCAAGAATATAATGCATTCCATGTATCTCTCTTGAGGAAGTATATATAGGAAACCTCACATGTAATGAATGTAATGGTGGTACCATTGGATTATTATTTATCATATGATGAGAAACCAATGAAGATATTATATCATAGTGATTTATTTCTATGAAAGATGAAAGCTCATAATGTTATAGTATTTTAGAGGAAATACATGTTTTATTATAAAACATGCGAACCGAAAGTGGTTATGAAACAAAAGTACCCTCATCACTTTTAGTGTATGAAATGAGTATTTCAATGGAAAAAATTCTGTATGGGGGAAGAATATAAGTTACCAAAAATTTATAAATGAGATTTCCTTTGGAATTAAGGAATTTAATTTCATTTAATGTAATTATAGAAAATGTGTGCACTAAATTGTAAATATTGGAAAATAATATGATGTCTGATTGAAAATAGCATTAAATATCATAATTATTGGTAATATAACCATTTTTAATGAATTTAATGATTATTATATATTAAGGGTGATTATACCATTTAATTGACATAAACAAAATATGTGATGTCCTAAACTTGTAGCATCATACCTTTGAAGCCCATTTTTTGAAGTTTCTAAGGGATAAGAAATCTATGAGATTTACCTTGACCAAACTAAATATGATATTCATCAACTAATGCATGAGTAATACTATTTATAGTATATGTTCAATATCCTTGATATCATGGCCCAAACTATACTCTCGAACTCTCCACCCATGAATGTGTCCTAATATCACACCATACCCTTAGGGTATACACTAGTGTAATAAGGGGTCGCCTATCTAGACACAAACATTATGAATTTGAATATTGTAATTTTTAATAAAATAATTACAATAATTATTATTTTTTATTATTAAATTATAAATTAATAGATAGTTAATTTAGTAAACCATACAATTTTCTATGATTAATGAAAACTTATATTTTGGGGGAAATATTATTTCAATCAAGGAAATTATTATGAGAAATTCATGAAAATTAGAAAAAAAACATTTCTTCTCGAATATTAAAATATTTTTTTTAAATAGAAAATGAAATATAGTTTTATGATGTGAAATGTAATTGTTATAATGGTTTGAAACTATTATCCCCATATACACCCATTTGTTCAATAAATTGGGATTTAATATTTAAACATTTAAATTTTCATATTTAGATTTTTTTTTTAAAATATTAATATTATTTGTGAAATTTTCACATCAAAATTACCCAATTTTGAGTTCAATTAATTTTTTAAAGTAATTTAATGTTTAGGTAAAAATTAAATATTGTATAGATATATGGTACATATTATGATGTCATAAAAGTGAAAGAGTAACATATGAAATACAAATAAGAGTATCCATAACCAAAATTTTGTTTCCTATTTAAATTAATTAATTTTTCATGTTATTTATTTAATTTTATTAAAGTATAATTTATAGACACCTATTAATTTTAGGTATATCTGTATATTATTTTGAGAATAAATATATATTAATCAAAATACAAAGGACATGAGGCTTTCTGTCATTGTAAGACTAGTACATAAAACATTAAAATGATCAAAAACATAACATCATTATTTTATAATATTCCATAGTGATCTGCTTAATTCATTTGAGCTCATAACACTGTCTAAGATAACCTATAAAAATAAATAAGATAACTTGGTGAGATAAAAAACCTAGTATTAAAATAAAATTGTTAAAGAAACCTGAAATTTGATTCAGAGGTATTATATGATATCATAAATGATAAGGAAAATGTTTAATAATATAAAAATGTTACATTAAGAAGATTGTATCAAAATATAATAAAATCATTGGAAATGTGTAACAAAAATAAAACATGATAAAAAAATAATCCAATGACCACTTTCGTTACAACATCACATGGTACATAAAAAACAATAATAAATTATGTAAACAACTTAATCATGTATATGAAATCTCATCAGAAAAATACATCACTTAATCCATTGGATGAAAATTTAACTCTAGGAATAGCAGTCAAGATTATATAATGTAAATGAATAATTTTTACTTATAAGGAAATTAATAACATGGAATAAAATATTTTTTATCCATGAAACGAAAATGGTATAAATAATTATTCCTCAAAACATAATCAAATTAAATTTCATAATGATGGAATTTTAGAAATTAGAATATGTCATGCATTACCAAATTAAAAGAAGAGATATTGATATATATATATATATATATATATAAGAGACCTAAATAAATATTTCAAAATAATTCCATAATAATAATGGTTACTTTCATTGATGAATAAAAATACATTTAGAAAGATAAAAAAGACATTCATGAAAAAAAACTTCAAAACATTACAAATCACCATTGAAAAATGAAAATTTAGAAATTGTTTTTGAAAAAAGATTATTTAAAATATTCTTATAATAAAATAAATTAATATTCAATGATAAATATGTAGCGTAAATCTCCACATTCCCTATAAGTGAGAAAAAAAATTTAACATTTTTTAATGACAAAAAAGTGCTTTATTTGGATAATGATTAGAGTATTCCGTTTAATTTTTTAAAAAGTAAAACTTGTGTTAATATTTCATTAATAAATCACTAGAATATTTTGAAGTCACATTTAAAAAATTTAGATATAATTTATTTTGATGGGTAAAAGAATTTAGAAAGAAGACAGAAATGAAGTCAGATTTTATTGGAAATATTTTCTTTGTGATTTTCATTACCTATGTTAGTAATATGGTATTATTAGATGAAAATTACAAAAATATAAAAAAAAATTAAAATTTTATGTTTTTTATTAGAAAAATATCATATAATTTCCTTTAATAGGAATTGAAATATTAATATTCCCTATTAAAATCAGATTGAAGCATAAACCCTTACCGCATTGGAAATTCTTGAATCACAATCCCCTAGAATGAAGTAAGATAATTATAGCTTATAATAAAAAAAATTATGTATAATAATTGATATGGTATTTAATTGTTATGTATATAAACAATATAATATAATTTGGATGTATAAAAAACATGTGCCTTAATGAAGGATATTTTTGAGAGGTATACCTGGACCTCGAGTTTGGGCCTATGATGTTTGTCCTTTAATTATTATATAATAAAATATATTATTTATTTAGTTTTATAATAACGTTCTTGTGGTTTAATCATTTATTCTTAATTATTTTATTTCATTTATTTTATTTACATATTAATTTACTTAATTAGTGATGTTCTTGACTGGTGTTTTGAAGAATATCTCTTCATAATTTCAAAACGACAAATGTGTGTTCACCTTAATAAAATGGTTAATTATTCCATAATATACTGAATAATAATCATGAAATAATTTTCATCTAAATACAAAAAATTATACATTTATAAATAAAAATTAATTCTGGAAATAAAAAATGAACTATGTTACAATAATGGAGATTGTATGTTGTACGTACACATGTATAATGTTTACATATTTCATGAGTCATGATGTAATTATGGTAAGTTAAATTTTATCTTCATATAGTGATAATAATATCATTAATAACTTATTTTTTATTTAAACAAACTTTTAAAAACCATCCATGTGTTTCAGAAAAAAATGTATCACATTGCATCGCATAGTGGTAGTCTATTTTACAGACAAATGATGTTGTCATTATTCAAAGGAATGTAACATATGAAATTATAGGACATATTAAATCTATATAATTATTAATATTTAATTAATATTATGTATAAAAATTAATTCCTTCATTATCAATGATGATAAGAGTAGATGGTGGAAAAAATTACATTAGATCGCGAGGCGGTTGTCCGATGTACAAATGAATGGTGGTTCCGTTTAAAATTTGATGGAAAAGGAGATGAATGAATATTATTAAAACAACACGATAACTTATAAATATATTGGAGATACTTTTTCTAAAATATTTTAAATTTTAGGACTTAACTAAATGGGTAAAAAATGAGAATAAAAAGAATGATTTGGGGGAAAATAATTACATCTACATCTGACCACCTCTTTAGAACTATACATAATTACACTAGATAATATATTTATTAATAAAACAAATTTCTAGGATGAGTGTAGGGAAATATGGAAGTGATTTTAGTATGTATTTTCTGATCCAATGGGTTTTGGATGTGTTTAAAGGAGAGTTGATGGGGTTCCCTTTTATAAGGGAGTATTGGCAATCTTATAAAGACCAAAGACAATTCAATCATAAGATGTCACAATCATTCCATGGGCCTAACAAATTTAAAAATAAAATAGTGATAGAGATTTAATTATGATTCACTCCTCTACCACTAAAAATAAACATTTTTTATATGTTATCCTCTTTACCTCTAAGGTTACTCCCTTTTACCCTTTTAATTGTTTACCACTATAACTATTTTTTAATGATTTTATATTCCTTATACAATCAACTAAGATAAAATAATTATATATTATAAATTAATTTTATTCAAAATATTGAATCAATTTTATCTTATTAAATATATAAGAGTGAAAAATTTTAATTTAAATATAAGGACACAAGCGGATTGAAAAAATAGAGTTTCAATAAAAGTATTTTTCATACACAAGATTATCTTATAATAACTTTATTAAAAGAAATTTTAAATAAAAGAATAAATTTATTATTTATATATATAATTTATAAATTTAATTTATGTAATTATTTATTAGGTTTTATTATAAGTAGTTAAAATAGTGAAAATTTATGTACTTGAAAATAGTTTTCAGGATATATTTTTTTTGAAGTCTAAAAATAAAATTATATTAAAACCAATTTAAAGGTGATTTAAATGTAATTAATGCAATTAAATTTGACTGATTAAAAATCATGATACCTTTAAATCAAATAAATTAATAATTTTAATTTTAAATTACTTAATTTATTAATATTAAAATATTGTTTTACTAAAAATCATCATTTTTCACTATTCACTAACAAGTCAACACTTTTAAAAAAATATCAATGATTCATACTATGTTAATATTCATATGTGTATTTCAAAAATTAGATTTATTTTATGAAATAAAATTTCAAAAAATTTCAAAAAATAATTATAATGTATTCTTATAAAAGAAATAAAAATCAATTTTGAAGGATTATAATTTTTTATAGAATAAAATATCTCTATTAATGTTGAGTGAATATTTAATAATCATTGATAAATAAATTTACATTGATAAAGGAATTTATATAAATTTCATAATTTATTCTATATTATTTATACACACAAATTTAATTTCTAGATTATATATGTCATGTTAAAATAATAATATTTTAAAATTATATTGTGGTTCGTTCAAAATTACTTTTTCATGTAACTCAAGCTATAAAAGAACTCAAATTTCTTTAAAGAAAAATATATTCTAAATTATCATTATGTTATATAATGATTCTTATAAAAAATCTACATTATAAATTAATGTTTTCCTATAAATCATTTACAATGAATACAAACTTCTATATCATTAAGGGTATTATATTAATGAGTTCGGTTATTTTAAATTTAATGTAATGAAACCCACTGAATTTTTTTATAAACTGTGATAAAAAACATTTTGAGGGTATGTGGTTTGGATTAATTTCTCATATAGATCCCAAAACCTACATTTAGAAATTATGTAAGAATTACCCAATCTTTTTCATTAAAAACCCACAAACCCTTCATTCCTCTTCACTCAAAACCCATAAAGAATGAGGATACAATACCTTTACCTATATAAATAAAATGGTTTTAATGGTACTTAATAATCTCCTAGTATAATTTTAGAATGTCCTGATCAAGGTAAGGTATCCCATCCTTATATTTATTCAGGTACCATCTTTATATTATAGATTTTAGTTTTAATTTTTACACATTGGGATATGTTTTATGCATACATATTTATTTAATTATTATTATCATGTTATGAGAGAGTAAACTTAGATTAATTAATTCCTTCCATGATTCATTATGTACAACTATTATTAGGTCGTAATTATCCAAATATTTTCTATCCTATAAATTTATGTCATGAATACCCAACCCCATTTAAACTGACATGTGTTAACCTATATGTACCTATATTTCATTAGTTTTATAATTCCATGTATGTAATTCAGACTCTATATGTTTTATTAAAATTGATTAAATACATCCTTATATTTTATGATCTACATTGCACACTTTTTCATGTATATTATATGAATGTGATGGGTGGGCTATAATGTACCAAACATTTATTAATGGAATTTATATCTTCTTATATTAATTTCATATATTATAATTCACCTAAAATCACTTATATATGATAATAAAAACTTTATAAATGAATAATTAATGAAATAAGATGTATTTCTAGATGTTAAGGAACTAACACCAATGAAATAGTAACTCGACCTTAGGAATAGTAATATAACCTTTATGAATTGTAAACCATAAAAATAAATTATATCATAACCCATGAAGTTATAAATAACATTTAGTCATATTTCAAATGAATGTATGGTTAAATTTTATCATAATCTATGTAAATAAATCTTTGAAAAATTACTAATTATGTGTTGGAATTTTTGTAAGTCATAAATCATTAAATAATATATTATGATTAAATTTATAATTTAATAAAAAATTTATATCATACAATGTAATAATAAATAAAAAATTTGTTTTCTTATGTGTTTATGATAATTTTATGAGACCATATATAATTATTTAAACTGTTATAAAATCAAAAATAAATATAAAATCCGTATTTTCCAGGTAATTAATGATTTTGACAAAAAAGTATATTAATAATATTTAGAAACATATTTTCATCGAATTGATTTCTTTTTTAAATTGTACATGTCGAATAATGGTCAGGGTAATCTTTTGGTATTTTTTTGAAATATGTGATCTTTGATGAATAGTAAAATTTGATAATTTTTTATAAATGATAAATACCTTAATTTTTGGGTAATTATTGATGTTAGGATGATTTAAGAACATAAATATCTATCCATAATTCCTTTTTTTTAATATATATTGAGATAATTATCAATATAATCATTGTTTTGAGCCAAAATAATAAACTAATGAATATAATAATGGGAAAACACCCCTATTCTCCACTATAAATACCACCCCTCAGACCCCTTTATCCTAACACCTCTAAATATCTGAGACTTGTCCAAAATCTTCCCAAACCATTCCCTATGATCCCCCACGTCTAGTATCTCTTATTCTCTTCAAAAATATAAAAAATTTTCCCTTGGGAGGTTCTCAAGGAGGATAAATTCAAGAGGTAAAATCCTCTTCCATTTTCTTTAAATTTATTTTCAATTTCATTTAATTTCTCATAATCTAATCACCTTACCTTATACCTAAGGCTTTACAAATACAGTATGTTTGATATAATTCAATGTTATCATGTCATTTAAAGATCCATCATCAAACCCATTTCTCTCTCTTTTGTTCTAAAAATGAAATTGTCCCTTGTTATGTGGCAATTTACCGACATCATGGCCGATGAGCATTCATTTTCCTTTAAATCCCTCAAGGATGTTAATAAAAATAATTTAATGGTTGAAAACAATTATAAATTTTATTTTATAACCCTTTTACATTCTAGAGGTAAAATTTATACATAATGATGAATGAAAAATCAAAACGATTTCATTGGGATAAAAATACCAGCAAAATTAATTGAAAATGACCATCAATAAAATTTAACTAATTACTAATCCACATACCATATAAAAAATTCAATAATAATATAATTTATACTTATATAATATCATTAATAACATATAATAACAATTTTGGATAGTTATCCTCATTTTACAAGAACATCCATTCATGAATAAAACTAAACCTATCATTGGAAACATGAAAACGAATGCTTCTGAAGGTTGAAATTACACTCTATAACTCATAAAAAATCCCATAATTTTACTTTATAAAACCATAAGTAATTAAATTTTTGTATAAATGATTCTATTATTTTTAATTGATTAATCTACCAAGATTATAAATGATATTATTGTGAAGAAATAATTCCGACATAAGGTAAGGGGAATTGTCAATCCCAAATCCCTTTCTTTGGTTTTTTCCTATTTCATCCCATTTAAATTATAGGAATTCAATAAATATATTTTATTAATATTTATATTAACTTTTTTGGATATTAATTTTTCCGACATTATTTTATGAAAAACAAAATGTTATCCCAAAGAACACTTCTCTAAAAAACCACAACTTTTACCTCTCAATATTTTTTCTTCTTCACTCAAGATTGATGATTCATATATCATGTATTTTATTATCTCTTTAATTTTTGGATCACAATGTTTATGATTGTATTATTTATGAAATTAACCCCACTTCTTTCCATGTGTTATATTATGTTCAATATTGATGTATGTTCTATGTGGCATGATAGATAATATAAATGTTATGATGTGACAGGAGCTCCCAGAATATAATAGCACTCCAATGCATTGGGTAATATAAAATGGAAAGGTATGTGAACATGATGATAACAATTTTAAAAACTATGTGTGGTGGTTTTCCACTAAGACATGATGTTTCATTTTTTATATTTCAACATTTTATTCATTTATCTAATTCTTCCTCCCAAGATTATGATCATATTCTAAGGTTATGATGATATTGATTATGCTCAACCCATGTTATATTGAATAATATTACTACCAATCCTCTTATTGGGATTTTATCTCAACCCTTTATGTATGTATATCCTTGGGTGATTACATGTAAAAAGTTGAACACAAGGTCCAATAAGAATCTATAGAAAAAGGAATTATATAAATTCTTATGTTTTATTTTTTAATGTTTATGTATGGTCCAAAATTTCCAAGGACACTAATGTGTTTGATCATGGTGATTTAATGGTCTTATGTTGTTTATCACTAAAATTATGTAATATTAATTCAAGAAAAATAATGGTCATTGTAGTTGGTATCAGTGAACAATTTAGTTAACAAGGGAAATATGATTATAGAACCTCAAAAACATTATTATGAGCCTATTTATAAGTAAGAACTAGATATTATTTTATAAATATATAGACCCCATAATATTTTCCTTTAATGTTAATTTAAAAAAGGAATTAATTATTTTTATTTTTTGAATTATGTTTTATTCTATGCTTTCCTATTTTGAAAAATTGCAGGAACCAGGAGAAACCACGACAACAACCCATGCCACTGACAATGCAAAAATTTCCGGAACGACAACCCCAATGCATTAGGAGGTGGAGTTCAAATTTTAATGGTTCTACTTAACCCACTATCTCATGTTATAAAAAATAACCTAAATAATGTGGAATATCCACCTTCACCTAAGATGGATCAACTGGTTATTGAGTGTCTTATGTGTAAACAACCACTAATTGTTATTGGATATTTAGATCCACTAGTCATAGAATAGTGGGCCAGGATATGATCTTTTCTATAATTCACTATTCTGTGATGGAGAATGTGACCCTGGTTGTTTAAAATTTATATTTGAGAGGCCTATCAATGGTGGAATTTGAGTAAGAACACCATGACAAAAGAATAAATTGAATAAATGGAGTGGGAAGAATGTAATATAATACTTCTAAATAAGAATATCCCTAAAACCCTTCAAACAAATATAGAGAGATATTTCATAGTACAAAATAAATAGGAAGTATAATCTTCCAAGTATTATAAATAAAATTTCACAAGTCTTCCTAGCTATATTTTGGGGTTTTTATGAACAACAACATGAATATTTATAGATTATTTAGTGGATTAAAACCATACCATTAAAAGTATCTATAAATTCAACAATTTGGGTGATTTGAATAATTTGTTTGATGTACTATCAAAGACGAGATAGAGTTTATAGAATGGTCCCATGGATATCATGAAAATAAATGAAAGATATATTTTCAAGTCAGAGGATCTAATGAGAATGAGGGAGAGAAAACTCAACCACCCACATGTCAAAAATATTGGAAGAAGCATCCTGGTAAATTCCGCAATGGGATTTAGAATATAATCATGTGGGTATGGGAGGCCACTAAGATCATGAATGTTGAAAATACATGTAAAAGAAGGATAATTTGGTGGACGAATGGAGATCACCAACCATGATACAATGATTAAACTATTTGGAGAAAGTGAACTATACAAGATAGTTCCCTAAAATAAGAGTCCATGAGGGTAATCAGCATCAACATCCACTAAAGCTAAAGGATCAATGAAAGGGTTATGACATCACTACTACGGAAGTGGAGAAAAAATGAAGTTGTACACGGTACACTTCATATTCACTCAATAATAAAAAATGTATTATTTTATTCTTGTTCTACGCATTCCATTAAATCTATCATGTTTTTTAGAATAATTTAATCAAACCCCTGAAACCTTATAGTATATATATATATATATATAAACACTACGTGGTGCCATAATTTCAACACGTGTGATGAACCCATATCTTATTGGTTTATTTGGGAATATTCTCAAAGAAAATAATTTAATTATTCCCTTGGGAAAATTTTACACTATACATGGGATGGATTTGATCTCTTTATATAGAGCATTCATCGACTATTTGGAAAAAGAATTATCTTTGTATATTCCAAACCATCCCATAATCCTATAAAAATTTAAGGATGATCACAAATCTTCTTTGGAAAATCCTAGAATGGTTTGGGTTTGATTCCTTGGGATGAAGCACACCTCACTTAAATGGTTGAGTCAAAGGAATGTGTCAACCTAGCCAAAATTCCCATCATGTAGGAAAAAATGATATATTTCCTAAAGAGTTGATCAGACTTACCCGGGATAGTGAGGTAGTTTTTTCAATAGAACTAATACATAGAGCTATTTTTATATCAAAGTGTCCATATAAGATGGATCCTATCAAACTATATGAGTTAACGAAGAAATTGCAATAGAATTTTGGGAAAGGGATCATATTCACTATTGCATCACCATAGGGTGAGACAATGCGATTTTTCAAAAATAATGATGGATCAATGTGGCTATGTGTCAATTGACATGAAATCAACACAATCACCAAAAAGGACAAGTATCCTTCTTCCAATGATTGATGACTTGTTCAAATATTTCTGAGGAGCTCAGTACTTATCTACAGTGTATATTCATTCGAGATATCATCATATACATTTAAAGAATGATGTTATTCAAAAGACTACCTCCCATAAAAGGTACGTGAACTATGATTTTCTAATCATGACTTTAGGCAACACTAATTTCCCATAAATCATCATGGAATTTATAGATAAAGTCTTTAAAAAATACCTCAAAAAAATTTGGTAGTTTCTATTGATGATATTATCATTTTCCCAAGAGAAAGAAGGAAAATTAAGAACAACTAAGGCTTGAATTGGAGACATTATCTAAGGTGAAGTTATGCACCCTATTCATAAAGTGTGACTTTTGGATGTAGAAAGTCGCATTCTTAGGACCTGAAATCCAAAGTGAGGGAATTTATGTGGACCATTCAGAAACAAACGTTAATGGGGAATGGACCATATCCTCGAATATTAAAGTAATAATCTATTTTATTGTCTTAGTTTTGTATTATCGACGTGTTTTGAGAAATTCATCATTATATTCAAGTATTCTAACTACGTTTAAAAGGAAATGGGTCAGGTATTTTAGGATGGAATAATCTGAGGAAATATTAAAGAAGATAAAGAGATGTTTGATCACTACACCAGTACACACATTCCTAAAAAGTGGAGAAATATTTTCAATATATAGAGATGATGAAATGAATGGAATGTGTTGTGTACTAATGAAAAAATATAATGAGATAACATTTGCCTCATGAATGTTGAAGATACATGAAAATAACTACCGAACTCATGATCTGGAGAAAGTAGTTGTGATTTTTTCCTTGAAAATATAGTGACACTACTTTTAAGGTGAGAGTCGTGACAAATATACAGATCATAAAATCCTAAATTATGTACACACACAAAAGTATCTGAACATTCATGAAAGTATGTGGTTAATTCTAATCAAAGACTATGATTGATCTATTAACTATCATCCTAGAAAGGTGAACAGGTTATCTGATGCTCTTCGTAGAAATGAACATGCTACTATATACATGTAGTGGATTAAGAAAGACCCCAATCTTCTTGAATATGAAAACGATTGATTTAGAAATCATAACTATGGGGATTAAATTCTACCTTTCTCAAATGATTTCCCAACAGTCAATTCAGCAGTAGTTTGAGGAGACAAAAAGGGATGATTTGGAGTTACAAAAGAATATAAATTTAATAATGGAAGAGAAGATTTAAGAGTTCCATTTCAATGATTATATTGTGATTTAGTTTTCAAGGAAGATTTGGGTGCCTTCATCTCCTGGATTAAATAAGGAGCTATTGGATAATGCATGTATATCAACATTACCTTTCCATACAGAGAGATTAAATATACACCATGATCTCTGAGAACACCTATGGTGGGATAATGTGATGAAATATATTACTGATTATATTTCAAGGTTCTTGATATATCCGTATGTTATGGAAGAATAATAGAAGATCAAATTGATGATATAACCATTTCCTATTCCCATGTAAAATGGGTGAATGTCATTGTGGACTTTTTTACTGCTATCCTGAATTCATCCCAAGGTAACATTGAGATATGGGTTGTGGTGATTGGAGTCACTATGAATTCCCACATTATCGCTATTCGGGAAGATCAATCACTTAAAAAACATTAAAACATATATGTGAAGGGAGTGGTGAGACTACAAGGGGTTCAAATTGCTATTGTCTCTGATCATGATCCCATTTTCACTTCTAAATTATGTAGGGGTCTTTAAAATAATTTTAGTACTGAATTAAATTTCATCATGAGCAATCATACCAAAACTCATGACCAATATGAAAGGACTATTTAGGAACTCGAAGATATTCCATGATCGTTCTCATAAGAATTCAACGATGGATGGGATCCACATCTAACATTGGTTTATTTCTTATTCAACATCACCTTCCAATTGAGTATTCATATGGCTCCATATGAATCTCTGTATGGAATGAAATGTTGACCAAAAACCTGTTAGGATGAAGTTTGAAAAAAAATTTTATACTATATCGTATACAAGATATGATAGAAAAGGCTCAAGAAATCCAACAATATATCAAACCTGCATAGAGTCAGGAAACAATATGTGCTAGAAACCATCGTAGGGACAAGAAATTCAATATTGTAGATATAATTTTCCTTTGAATATCACCATGACATAGTGTCTTTAATCTTGGAAAGAAAGGGAATCAAAGCCCAAGGTACATTGGAACCTTATATATACATTATCCCCATAGAGTTGTGGCCTATCTACATTCTCTTCCACTGAATATAGATCACATTCATGTTTCGATTCAGGCATCATTCATAAGGAAGTACACACCAGATACCTCACATGTAATGAACTCAGAGGTGGTATGAGTGGATATGATCTCTCATTTGAAGAGTAGCTAGTAAAGGTTATGGATTAGAGAGATAAGGTTATATGCAACAAGAAATCTCACATTTTCAAACTATTGTAAAGGAACCATGTGTATGAAGAAGAAACATGGAATCAGAGGGTGAAATGAAGAATAAGTATCCTCGCCTGTTTATGTTAAATTATATTTTGATGGAAGAATTTGTCAACGGTGGAAGAATATAAGGAATAAACAATTTATCGATGGATTATAACCCTTGTAATCTCATATAGTATAAATAAAATTAAATCACTTTCAAACCATAATTAAAACATTATATGTGGAGAATTAATGAAATAATATGTATTTCATGAGTTTAAGGAACCAATACTTCTGAAATAGTAACGTGACCATAGGACTAGTTATATGAACCTTATGAATAGTAAAATGGAAAAATTAATAATAGCCTTAACAATTAATCTATCAATAAAATTTAGGCATCTTATAATTGAATTTATTATATAATTTAAACATCAATATGTAAATAATTTTTTTAAAAATTATTAATTATGTGTTTGAATTTTTTCCATTCATAAATATTTAAATATAATTTAATATTTTAAATGAAAATTTATTTTCAAAAACTGTATTCTTAAATTAATATTTTTATATCTGATAATTTTATGAGGCCTGAAGTAATTTTTCAAGGCGTTATAAACTAAGTTATAATTTTAAAATCTATATTTTCCAAGTAAATGATTATTTTAGTAAAAAAATAAATAAATCATACTAATAAAATTATATTCTTAAAGGTGAGTTCGGTTTTTAATTTTACAAATGGTTAGGGTTCATTTTTTGGATTCTTCTGAAATATATACATTTTAGATAAATTGAAAAACACGATAATTTTTTATAAATGCTAAATAAATGAATTTTTGAGTCATCGTTTGTGTGAGGCAGATGTAATAACATTAATATGGAACCATAATTATATATTTTACTATATTTTGGGATAATTTATAAACTATTCATAGTATTGATCAAAAATAATTAACTGAGGAATATAATAATGAGAAAACACCAATCCCCTCCACTATAAATACCACCCCTCAAACCCTCTTCTAATCACACCTCTCATGATTTGAGCCTAGTAAATAATATATTCACAAAACTCTCTCCAATATCCTCCCCCCTAGTCCAGGAGGTCTTTGTTCCATCAAATGAAAAAAAACCTTTCCCTAAGGAGGTACTCAAGGAGGATAAATCAAAGTGGTAAAATCTAATTTCTTTTTAATTTAATTTCTTTTCAATATCATTTATTTTTGTCTCATATCCTCACTGTATATTCTACCAAAGTAATTACAAATCTAGTATGATTTATATATTATATTTCTCTAATGTTAATGGAAAATACATCCTGAAACTCATTTCTCTCTATCTCTCTCTCTTTTATTCTAAAAATGAAATCATCGTATGTGATCTGCCAATTTACCAACATCATTGGAAATGCAATTTCATATTTCTTTAATTCCATCATGTATGTTAATATAACTAGTGAATGGTTGAAAAAATATTATTAATTTTATGTTATAACACTTTTATTTTCTTTATGTATCATTTATACATAAAACAAAAGGAATTCGTTGTGATAAAAAAACCACCAAAATTAAACTAAAATGATCATCATTAACTTTTATCTAATGATTAATCCTCATAAAATAAAAAAAATTTATATATATATTAATTTAAAATTATATAAGATAATTAATAATATATAACAATAATTCTAGATATTTATCTGCATTTTATATGATCATCCCTTCATGTTTATAATCAAACCAATCCAGAAAACCATGAAATTGCATACTTCTGAATGAGAAAATTAAACTTTTAACTCATCAAAATTTCCTCAAATAAACATAATAAACCATAATGAATCAAATTATTATATATAATGTCATTTACATTTTAATCAATGAAGATAATGTGATGATACAACATTTTAATGTGAAGAATTCATTTAGACCTAAGGTTTGGGGAATTCTCGAACCTCAATCTCTTTCTTTGGGTTTTCCCCCCATTCACCCCATTTTCATTATGGATATTCCTTATATATAATTTTATAAAAATTTTCAAACCTTTTTTGGTATATACATGTTTATATGTGTGGTAAGGGGAAAAAATGTTTTCAAAAAGAACACTTCTTTAAAAAATAAAACCTTTTCCTCTTGAGATTATTTATTCTTCACTCAAGGATGATGATTCGTATATCAAGTAATTTATTACCTATAACATTTGGGAACAGAAATTTTATGAGTGTATTATTTATTGAAAACCCATGGTTTATTTTATGTTCATGACAGATTTACATTCTATGTGGCATACATGATAATGTATGTGTTATGATGTGATGAGTGCGGCCAAAATTATGTAGTGCTCCAATGAATTTATTAATGTGATGTATTTCATGAGAAAAGTGATATTTGAGTGAACATGATTCTAGATTTTTTCACAACTATGTGTGGTGTTAGACCACTAGGACATGATACATCATTTTTATTTATTTCCACATTTCATGCCTTTATCTAATGCATCCTATAATGATTATGATCTTATTCCTATGTTATCAAATATTGATTATGCTCACCCTATGTTATATAGATTCATGTTCTTATCTATCATATTATTAGGATTTAATATCACCCATTTCTTGATGTATATCCTCAGGGGATTAATTTTAATAAGGATAACAAGAGAGAAAATATGAAGCCAGAGAATAAGGAATTAAATAAATTTTAATTCTTTAATTTGTAAATGTTATGTATGGTCCAAATTTTCCCATGATTATGAACCTTTGGATCCTATTACTATAATTATTTTTATGTTTTTATCATCAAAATGATGTAATAGTAATCTAATAAAACTCTAGGATTTTATATGGGACATAAATTATATATCCCTAAAATGGATTTTCTAATGTTTCTATCTAATGAGATATCATTTATAGTTCATAAGATGTTATCTTGAGAATATTATGTCATGATTTATTGGTTTTTTCATAGAAATATTATTATGAGGCAATATTTTTTTATGTTTCCACATTACCATGATGTCTAGGTGTAATTATATTATATCCTTATTTTATGTTCACGTTTATGGTTCTATAGAATATTTTCGTTTATTTATATTACTCCTAACTCACTTGAAATACATTAACTTATTCAATGATTTTATTATTCCCTTATTTATCTTTGATGTTCACCGCTTTATTATGTATGTTTATAAGATATCTCATGTCATTTAGAAGATAAATGGAATATAAGGGAATGATTTAGAGTTATTAAATATATTTGTTGTACCCAGGTTTCATGTTATTGGGATGTGTATCTATTTTTTCAAACACATTATGCTTACGAGCTTCCAATATTATATAATTTTTGTCCTTTTTTAATAAATGAGAAAATAATGTGTATTAAAGGGAATTTTTTGTCATAGGATCACTTTTACAACTTTTTTTAAACTTATTCCATCACGAGAATCTCCTTTTCCAATTTATAGTTCATCCAGTCTATCCAAATAGTGAGATTTCATTCTAATTTTTTAAAAAAACTTTTTGGAAGTAAGTGTTATATGGTTACCTAATAATGTTTTTTGATGTTTGAATACATTATTGAATTAAAACTTCATTGTTATGTTCATATTTAACCAAATAATTTCAAAAATCATAGAATACTTCCAAAAGGTTGATAATGATGTAAGGTATATTAAAGCCTCATCTATTGGTACATTCACAATGACACCATCTTGGCAACCATTGAATTTTCACCTCTCTATTGAATATCTAAAAAAATTTAAAATAATAACAAATTCATGAAATAAAATTAAAATATGTCCAGCATTATTATAAATGGATGATAATTCTTGATCTCACAATAATAACAAAAACACACCACCCATATATTTCAAACTCTAAATTTTAATTAATTTTTAGGGGACATTAATTATATATTTTCATCATAATTTTTTCTAATTTTTTTAATCCTAATAAATAATTTATTTATCTTTGGGTGCATTAATTTGGTAACAAATAGAGAAAAAAAAATATATATTGATTTTTATTATCCTTTGAATTTTTTATATTATTTAACACTCATTATGATTCAATCTAATTTTTTTTCAAACCATTGAGAAAATTTTCGAATGAGTTTAAATAAAAATAACAGTGGCTAATAAATGGTGACTAGATTTTTTCTAGGTAAAAATACCATAAGAATCATATTGTTGTTACTAAACCCCTAGGAAACTAGTATGTTCACAGTAGGAACCAAATTAAATGGGTTTTTTTAATGTAATGTTTTTCAATTATAACCCCTTACATAATACCATAATAATCTGAAAAAATATCAAGTTCTCATGATTTCATTATTAATACATAGGTATTCATAGTTTGGGAATCATGAATCTCTCAACACAAAACAAAAATTACTATCATATTATATAAATTAAATTGTTCCATTTTAAATTCATATTTGATTTAAATAATCATGTCACAATAATAATTATAAAAAAAATTTCTTGGCATATCACTTCTATCCAGACATTAAATCAAAATTTTGAAATTATATCAGATCATTATTTAAAATCACAAAAATTTATATCGCTGATTAGTGATCAATATATAATATATAAATATGCATGATTCTCCCTGATCAAAAATTCAATGCGCCATGATATATTTTCTAAATCGTGAGATCTTAAACCTATGCCTTGGAATCCAAGGAAGAAATCAACCAATCCTATCACCATGGCCCCTTCCCATCACCATAGAAAACACAAGAAAATCATATCAAAAATGCAATTGTACCTTACTATTATATGTTTTAAAAAAACTCCGAATTTTTATCACATATTCTATTCCTACTCTAAGACTTAGAATCCCAAAACCCTACAATGATACAAAATATAATGATAGAATCAAATAAACACTAATTCTTTACATTTATTTCCAGATAAAAAATATTTTTTCAAATAAATATTAGAGGTTTTCAATTAGTGTTGTAGATTTTTAATCCAATTAAGGGATTATTGTCATGAAACATCCCCTAGGGCATGTAAAATGACTACCCAAAGACCACCTCCCAATGTCCTGGGGCTGGCGACTTGTGTCGAATGCGTCAACCTTCCAGTAGGAGGCATTTACCTAATTACCTATACAAACACACACACCCAACCAACTCCCACACACTAAAAAGGAAACAAGTATCACTAAAACAAATTGGGTACAAGTATGAATAATAATGGTGGTACAAAATAAACACCCAAAAAAAGAACTGAAGATGGCAAGGCACAATAAGGAAACTCTGATAGTCATCCACCGAAAACCCCACATGATCATGAGAGTAGTGTAGCTACTGGAAGCCGAAGTAGAAAGTCTCTTCCACCCGATCCTATTGGGCCTCTCCAGGTACTAGGCCACAAAGTCCACCATCGTAGCATCTGTAGGTCCCGCATCCCCGAGAACCTTTGGGTTCTGGTCCACCGAAGTCTCTGCCGAAACATCCAATGTCTACACTAGAAAAAACATTGTAGGCAGAGCCCATGCAGGGGTGAGTAAATAATTACTTAGTAGATAGGCCATATAAAAATGTAAATACCACAAAATAATCTATAAAAAACCGACAAATAATGATAACCAAGCTTGATCATGTAGCAAGATATCTCACACCAGGTATATAACTTAAAGAACAAGAATAAAGATGATTATTCATAAGCTAAATCATCTTATTATTTTGAGAGGCTCGACTGCTAATCTGAAAAAGGGTTACTCCACTACCGATCCACAAAGGGTCGCTCTTCCAATGATCCACAACAGGACACTATATGGAATGTTTATGATGGGTTTCACTACTGCTGATCCAAATAGGGTCTCCCTCATGCCCATCCATGGAGAGTCACACTATTTCTAATCCATGGAGGGTCGTGCTACTACCAATCCATGGAAGGTGACTCTCATTATAATCAATGGATGGACAATCCATTTCTGATCCATGGAGGGTTTCTCTCATTCTGATCTATGAAGGGTCGCTCATATACCGATCCACTAAGGGTTTCACCTATACTGATCCATGGAGGGTCGCTCTCATTCTGATCCATATAGGGTCTCTCTTCACTTGACGACCGACTACTGGATTACCTCACCTTTTACGTTTGAGTTCTGAATATTTGGCTCCTCAATACCTTAGTTAAATTTCCACCACCCACTAAGGGTTTCACCTATGCTGATCCATGGAGGGTCTCTCTCATTCCGATCTATATAGGGTCTCTCTCCACTTGAAGACCAACCACTGGATTACCTCACCTTGTACGTTTGAGTTTTGAATGTTTGGCTCCTCAATCCATCAGTTAAATTTCTACCACCATGAATTCTCACATAGAGATAAACCAAAGGACCATCTTGTCATTAGGGTTACAATGCAACATACAACACGTCGATCAGATTATTGGTCTGTAAGTTATATACATTTTATAAAAAGGGCCATGTTGGATTCAATTCTGATCCCACCTATCTGTACTCCAACATCTATCAAAACTGATGTGAAGTATCATAAAAATACCACCTCTTTTGAAGTTTACTCGCACAGTAGATGATGCATCAATCGGATTCCCAGTTTGCAAGATACGTGTGTCTTAGTAAACAGGGGACAGTTGCATCTAGGCCTAGTCCGACCTAGTTAGACCGGCCCAACCAAGTCATACCGACCCAAACTACATGGCACAGAGGTCCCACATAGCCCGGTTTAAAATAAAGACGACTCGACCTGACCCAGTTTTGGTCTAGGGTGGTTTGGTCTGGTCTGGCATGTGGGCAAGACCCAATGGAACTCGCTGGACCCAGGATGATTTGGATGAGGGTCTAGCCTACTGGGTTGACTGGTGACCAAATGTAGTCTAGCCCAGCATAAAAGGTGAAGTTCTAGTCTACCTATGCTGGTACAACCCACTGTGTGTGGGTATGGCCGACCAGAGTGCTTTGTAGCCTGCTGGTCCACAGAACCAGCCCACTAGGCCATGGGTCCCCCCACTAGTGTGGGCTGGCCCACTAGTTGGGGGTGAGGCCCGCCAGACCGAAGCCCAGCTTCTCACTTCAACCAGTGGTGTGCCCTCTAGCCGGGACACGGTAGGATTCCACATTTAGACCCACGGACACATGGAACACCCTTTTTTCATGGTTGAGAGAGCGAAACTCGGCTCATCCTAGTGTTCTAGATACCGGAAACCCGTCCACATGGCACCAACTTGGCATTGCGTTGTCTCGCGGCTGTCGCATCCAGCCGTTTGCATCCTCCTGCCATCACAGTACACTAACAGGCATTGCGCCATCCTCGAGCACCGCTACCGTGGGCCAATGGCATCCTCTACTTCAGCGCCTATTGGTGTCTCCCCATCAACATGGTCATCATGGGATGGCCACCACCGTTCCGGTGGTTCCACCCTGGCAGATCCTTCCCCTGGCCACAGGAGTTGCTCTATTGGTCCGTTTTTCGATCCGTCTGTGTCTATGGGCTTCCGGGGTCGCCACCACCCCAACCATGGCCTCATATTTCCTTTTTTCCTACATTAAGGATACACCCTCAATGAATTCACACGACAGAGGTGCTTAGGACTTTTCTCATGTCAGGCCATGCCCTCCGCATTAGAGGTTCATGAACATGGGAGGTCATGGGATTTCAATGAAATCAACAAATGACAATTTGAATTCTTGGATAATGAAAATCCAAAAATAAAGTTACCCTCCAGCATAAACACACGATTCACCAATTAACCAATTCGTGGGTTAATCCACATTCATTTTTAGAATAATAATGGGGAAGAACTTTAAAAAAATAACCCATACCTAGTTTTTTGGGAACCATTGGTCAAAAAGGATTCGATTCACATCATCATATATCCGCGATCTTTGGCAATTTTCGCTATTTTCTAACAATCATATATGATCCAACGACGCTTGTCACTTCATTCTTCGTTGGAGAGGGATTCCACCAACGGTTCGTTAGATATTTCCCTATGTTAATTCCAAAACTCCAACACAATGATTTATAAAAAGAAATAAAAAGCCCAGTGATGTGGCGCTGATTAATGATGCTCATAAAATGAGCCACATTTAACGAGAAAATAAAATAATAGTGTTGTGGTTTCAAAAGAGCGATTTTTGACCATCCATTAATGCACCTTGTCGTTACACAACAACATTTTCATCCTCCACTCAACGGTGAGAAAAGAAATAAAATAATTTTTTTAAATAATTTTATTATTTTTAATGAAATTTCTGAAAAATAACGTTTATGCTCATCTGCTGTCAGCCACAGTTAAGTTATTTCAAGGTTAAAACCAGTGTTCCATGTTCACAAGTTCCCTAGGATTTTAGATTAGAGCATCAGTTCAAATGTTTAAAAAAATCATCCTGCACGTTTACTAAATGCATCATAATTTTTTTTTCATAAATTCACTTTCACTGTCAAACTACGTCAGTCGAGGTTAGGCTCTTCCTATGTGAAACACAACACCATGAGCTCAACAGTACTCTCATATTTTCAATCTGAGTTTCTATTTTTGATATATATGAATTTGAAAATAAAATAATTTATACATAATTATTTTTTATATGACCAAAAAAATATATTCCAACATTGGACCACGCCAGCCAATGTTTGGATATGAATTAGGAAAGCATACCCTCAATATTTCAGTGGTGGACTTGGATATTTTAAACTAAGTCACCATTCATTAATTATAAGAATTTGAAAAATATTATAATTTTATTTAATAATTTTATTTAAGGTAATTCCTTTTCGGTTTTTCTCACTATTGCCCTGTGCAGACTAAAAAAATGTCGTGCCTAGGGAAAAACCACCTTCCTAAATGAAATGGTTCCCTAGGATTTCTTATCTGAGCACCCACTGAAGATTTATTACACTTTATCAAGAAAATCGCTCATGCGTGCCATTTAAATCATAGCATTTGTTGACGGATCGTTCTAGGAACTCCAGGCCTCTGAATCACATTCTTTCAGAGTATGTAGTCTCAAAATAATTCCATATAATTTAAAAAAGGCATGGAAATTGAGGGAGATTACATTATCCCCACATTATGGATTTACATACTTGAAATCCGTATCAAGGTTAATAAAACAAATTGGGTATTACGCAAGAATATTAGCCTCTCTCTCCCATGTTCACTTCAAGAGGTATGTGTGCTGCCACCGAACACGCACTAGATGAATCAACAAGCCACAAAGGACCTGCTCCTGTAGATCCTCTATCTCCACCAGGAACTCCAAAAACATCAACTCATCATCAATGACTATCTCTCCTTATTCAATGTCATGTGATGGATAATTCATGTACATCCTCAGCAAAATTTTTCACCGGGTGCATTTTTGGGGGGAATATCTAGGTGGTACGCCACCTCGCCAACTCTAATCAAGATCTAAAAAGGGCTGATGAACCTCAGCGATAGCTTTTCACCCCAGCCAAATCTCCACAATCCCCATTGAGGTTAGACCCGAAAAAACAAATGATCACCCTCCTCAAAATTCAAGTGTCTCAGTCTCCTATCGAAATAAAATTTCTTCCCACTCTGTGTAGCCCTCATCCACTCCTGGATGATCTTCACCTTCTCGGAGGTAGCACGAACCAACTTCAGACCCATGAGTGTTGACTCCCCTTGGTCTTTCTAACATAGGAGTGATATGTAATGTTTCTCGTACAAGTATTCCTATAGTTTCATGACAATGGTGGAGTGATAGATGTTTTTGTAGACAAACTCCTCTAGTGGTAGGTGGTCCTACCAACTACGACCAAAATCCCAAACGCAAGCACATAACATGTCATCTAGGGTATATATGGATTTATTTGTCTGAACATCAGTTTTGGGATGAAAAGTTGTGCTCAAGTGAGGATGCTTCCCAAACACCTCATTTAATCCCTTCCACATCTGTGATGTAAAGAGAGAATCATGATCTTAGATGGTAATCAATGGAACCTCGTGAATCCTAACTATCTATTTTACATGTGTGTTAACCCCGTCACGATGTCTATTGAGATACCATATCATTTCCACTATGGTACCTCATGTGGAAGCTCCATGCTTGTTGGAACTTAATGCTTGGCCTTCACTTTGTGACAAGTGAGGCATCGTGAAATGAACTCAACCACCGTTTTCTTCATCCCTGGCCACCAGTACTAATTCCAGAGGTCCTGGTACATATTCAATTCTCAAGGATGTACCACCAAAGGGGATGTATGGAACTCCTGCAACACCTCCTCCGGCAATGTCACTGCCACTATGGTGCAACCTCTGCAACGTACGATGTGCTCCCCACCCATTTAAATTGGTCCTCCACACTCAGCCGCTGTAAATTGGTCCTCCTACTGAGCATGTCTTCCACCACATTCCTATTCCCATGAGTATGTACTATCTCAAAGTAATAGTCCTAGAAGAAATCTATCCATTTTTGCTATCTCAACTACTGAAAATATTTTGAGCACCTTTCGATCAACACGATTGAATACCCCCTTTAATTGATTGATGTTCCCATCAACCCTTTGGTAGTGGGTACTCATTCTCCATATCCACTTGGTTAAGGTTCTGGTAATCCACACATAACTTCAAAAACAAGGTCTTACTACATCCTTCCTTAGAAAGTCCCTCAACATTACGTTCAGCTCGTAGATCTTCGCGGGAGCCATCCAATTTGTAGGTTTAGATATCAGTGCTATCCCTGGGTATAAGTCAATGCAGAATTCCCTCTCCCTGTAGGGAGGTAATTGTAGAAACATCTTTTGAAAAGTTTTTCCGACACTCTTCCACTACTGTTGGAAACCGAAAAATCAAAACACCTTCTATAATGAGGGTAAGGATGGACCACATAAGAGTGCTCGACTGCACCCTCCTTTTCATGATTTTATCCCTTGCATCCTAGGTTTCCTTTTTCATCGACAATGTATAACCAAATTACAAAGCTACTGATATACCACATCATTTTTCTTAAAATAGTCAAAATTACCATGACTTGTGGATGACTAGTTCATACCCAAAATAACATTGTAAGGCCTCAAAACTACCCAAAAGTTGTTCCAATCGAAACTATCAACTCAAGGGTCTGATCACATTGTCGGAATTAGTGTTATTATCGAGTCTCCTCCCTTAGGTATTTACAAATGTAAGGATCAAGTCAACAGTTTAAACAAAAACTCTACCTCTTGAACAAGATTTGTGAAAAGAAGGAATGATTAGTACCTATGTATATTAATATGGTAGCTAGTTTTAGACACATGCCATACCTCCAATCATTCCTATAGAGCTTAGGTCATACTCCTTGACTGCAAGCAGCTACTCCCTTCCCCTATCCTCTAGCTCCCTGAGCCTGGTGTGAACAATGTTTGGGTGGTGGTAGCAACATGATGAAATGTATACCTCATAATACTTCTCTCATATCCCCTACCCCACGTCTACCACCTTGAAGATAAATATTTTCCTGTTACTTCATCTTCCCTAAAAATTTTACAAATCCATGTCTCTAAGACTAATGTTAGTTTCTTACTTTCACAAAAATAACATTCACTTCCTATATATGATCAGCTAAATAACATTGAACCAAAACAGTTATCTCTAGCACACTAACATATGTAGGAATGCAAATAGGAATAGTGTTTGCTCGGATACCCCTAAACACAACTTGTTCAGAGGTCTGAGCACTGAATCACTAGTCATATCATATTCATCAAGTACATGGAAAATTTGGAATGCCTCGATAAATAATCATCTTTTGAAATGTCATCCTCTAGAAGTTGTACAGTACACATAACCAATAGATTTTATTGAAAGATCCATTTCTATGAGAAAGGTTCCCATGCTCTGTCTATAGAAAGGACTCCTCATCATAACATTGTGGTAATCTAAACCCTACCATCGCCCTGTTGATCCAAAAATAAGGCTCACTACATGGGCTGCCATCTGATCTAATGATTCCCTGGATTAATGGAAAATTAGTCCCCACCTCAAGCTATTACTTTGCCACCTATGTGTTGGGATAACCTCAAACCCTGAGTGGTATCTGTCTCTAAAACACATGTAGGCCACTAAGACAACATATGTCATCTACCGGTAGAACCAGTAGTTACTGCTGACCAACATGATGTGGTATTTCTTGGACACCTCCCGAAGGTACCATCATGGAAAAAAGTCCATGTACCAATGACTACTCGCTTTATGGACCATCCTCATGGTCACGCAATGTAATCCATGATGGATGTATTTGTGGTGGAATCTTAAAAGAGAATTGAGATGAACCATGGTTAATAGGATATACCTGTTGATCTGAATTTTATTCAAAAGAACATAATGAGATACTTATACAAACAATTTTTCTTGTATTGAGCGAAAAAGTATAATTCATGGTCTTGGGGTGTGGATATGTCATTCATCGCATCCACACTGGACTCCCTGAGTCTAAAAGTAAAACATGCAACAAATAACACTATTTCCAAAAAACAAAACAACAGACTCGAAGAATTTGTGGTATGACCGTCCACCCTTTGATACCACTTTGTAACGACCTGTCCCCTGAGGCCCATAATATGACTACCCCAAACCCGCCTCCCTATGGTATGAGGCTGGGTACTAGTGTCCAAGGTGCCAATATTCCGGTGGTGGGCAGTTGCCTAAGTACCTGTACGCACCCACATTCCCAACCAAGTACCACACACTTAAAAAGAAACATCTATCAATAAAACAAAGCAGAGTACAATTATAACTAATAATGATGGGATAGAATAGAAACCCAATGAAATAACTGAAAATGGAAAGGTACAAAAAGGAAACTATGAGGGCCATCCTTGGAAAATCCCACATAATCGTTAGAGTATTGTAGTTACTTGAAGACTAAGTAGAATGTCTATTCAATCAAATCATACTAGGACCCGCCTAGTCATAGGCCACCAAGTCCACTGTCGTAGCATATGTCGGTCTCATCTCCAAGAGAACCTCTGGGTCTTGGTCCCCCAAAGTCAAATTTGAAACATAGAAGGTATGCACTAAACACAAAATGTGTGGGCGGAGCCTATGTAGGGGTGAGTAACTAAGTACTCAGTAAGGACCCAAAAAAAAGTAAGACCACACCACAATCTCCAAAAAAATCCAAAAATAATGATCACCATTAATGACCACAAAGCAAGATATCATACACCAGGTATACAACATCAGAAACAAGAATAACTATTATTAGTCATAATCTATATCAACATATTTTTTTGAGAGGCTTAGATGCTAATACGAGAAAGGGTTGCTCCACTACCGAGCCACAAAGGGTCTCTTTACTGCTAATCCTTGATGATTCGCTCAGTGGATGGTCCACGATGGGTGACGCTACTGATGATCCCCAGAGGGTTGATGTCATGATCTTCCATGGAGGTTCGTGCTATTGTTGATCCACGGAGGGTCTTTCTACTAACCATCCTAGTAGGGTCGCTCTTATGTCGATCCATGGAGGGTCACACCATTTCCAATCCACACAGGATCTCTCTATTTACAATCCGTGTAGGGTCTCTCTAACGACGATCCATGAAGGGTCGTGCCATTTCTGGTCCACAAATGGTCTCTATCTTGTCGATCCTTGGAGGGTCGTCTACACTTGTTAGCAAACCACAGGATTCCTGCACCTTGTATGTGTGAGTTTCAAAGGTTCTGATCCTCAACCAATCAGTATTATTTCAAAATCCACATAGTCTCACTTCGAGGTAACTTAATTGACCACCCTGTTGTAAGGCATCCAACATAATAGATGGTTCGTCGATCGAATGATTGATCTGTATGTTAGAGGTTTTTTTTAGAAAAAATGGTCTAGTTGGATTCAATTCTGAACCAACCCGGCCATACTCAAACATCTTCCAAAACCCATGTGGAGTGTTTCAAAAGTAACAACTCATTGAAAGGGTCATCATACTATAGATGGTGCAACAATCAAACACACAATTTTCAAGATACGAGGGTTTTAGAAAACTGTGGCCGGTTGCATCTGGGCCCAGTATGACATGGTCAAACCGACATGAGAAAGTCCACCTGGGGGGGGGGGGGGGGTCTAAAATAACCCGGTTTAAAATTCAACCATCCTATCCTGATAGAGTTTCAGTTTGGGACAGTCCTTTCAGGTTTGCCCAGTGGGCTGAACCCAAGGGACATCAATCGTCCTGACCAAGTTTGACCGAGGGTCAGGCCCGCCGGGTCGCCCGACGACCAGATTTAGTCCATCCCGACCTGATGTGCTCTGGTCCGACATGTAGACGTGGGTCTGAACCACTAGGTGGGGATCCAACCTGCTGGCCTGGGTCCGGCCCATCGGTACAGGTTTGTTATTCAGGCTGGGGGCACTGCCCGCCAGCCTAATGCCTGAATGCACGGTGTGGCCAATGGTGCGCCGTCCAGTCGGGATGTGACGAACCAGGCCGGGTCGCCATCTGACCCAGCGCCCAGCCTGGTCCGTGACATGCCCCAAAGTGCGTTCTTGATCCCCAAGGGCTGGAAGAAGTGCCCGGGTATCGAAATAATATGTGGGAACGATTTACCAAAACATGAGACAGAAAAAAAACTAACAAGATAAATAAACTGAGACTCGAACAGACAACCAGACATGCCATTAAACCATAAACAGGTCTAAGTATACAAATCTACTAAAAAACCAAAGGGAACAACAACAAGGACAGAGAACTAAACTCCAATACCAACCTCCAAGCGGCACGAGAAGCCACATCTCCAAGCTACCAAAAACTACCTTTACGTGAAGACCAATAAAATCTGAACCACCATTAGTGAGCATGATGTCACAACCTAAAATACAAAATAAACAAGGTCTACATACACCCGATGGTGTATACAGGGTATGAGCGAAAGGCCCAGTAGGATGCCAACCAAGGAAAAGATTACATGCCCCAACATCCAAGGGACAATTTAATGTGCTTATTCAAAATTATATATTCAAAACGCTTTAAAAATAAAACATTTAAAATATAAAAGTTAAAATAAAACACTAATAGAAACCAATTCACAAACACTATTTTAAAGAGGAAGGGAAAATTCATTTAAGCGCACACACACACATACTCACACACACAGACACAAGTGATCCTCCATATGCTGACAAAAGGCACAACGTCATGGATGGTAGAGCACTTTGGGAAAATCCACTAAGGTTCATCTAGCCTGAGTGGGAACCTAGAACCTCGTGTCTCGGTGAAACGTGTCTTAGAAACCACGACCCTCCGTACATGTGGAATAGAATCCATGAAACTCTGTAAATGTGTCTTAGAAACTACGACCATCAGAAAATCATATGTTTAGTTAGTGTTTCAATCGTCAATCCAGCTATGTGAAGTAGGGACAATACCCCTATGGATCACTAGCACACTAGTTGTAGTCTTCCCACCCAGATACCCGTGGTTTCCCCTTATGCTCAAATAAATTTCACATTCACATAGTATAATTCTTTCTCATATCACGGGCCAAAAAAGACATTATACACAAAATCGACCACTTCCATACCCAAATTTGTTTTTTCAAAAACACACGCACACCAAAATACCTTTCCATAATATGTTTTTCATTACTTATTCATTTGACAAATCCCAATTTGGAAACACACAAAAGAGAACATAAACGATTCCCAAAACATAGAAAACATTATTTAAATAATACAACAAGGGCCGACCGAAATAAACATACCAAATCACAAGTTGAAAAAAACCATTTTCAAATCACTTGCCTCTATATAGTAATGTCACATGAAAACCAAACACACATGGTAACCACATCAAAACATGTTTTCCATTATTCAACGATTTGAAATTAAATTAAAAAAGTGCACAACAAGGTAACCCACCCAAAGTGCTTCATTTCCCTATGAAAAGTTTCATTTAAATATACACACACCACAAAGACCCATAAAACGTATTTCGAACCTACTAAAGAACCCCAAAAACACTTCTAACCATGTTTCGCACCTAAAAACAAACATGTAAAACGTTTTTATAAAAGAAATCAATACTTTTACAAACACACACAATGATGTATTTTAAATTAATGTTCATTTCTAATGAATACACACATTAAATTACTACCAAAACATCCTTTGCACACCAAAAATAATTAATTGAACATTTCCAAGAATTATCAAATCAAGACTCACATGAGAAACACGACTGTTCTAAAAGGTGGCCCAAATTCCACGCATGTTCATATCTAAAACATTTCTGAAAACATTTCACAGCACCCCAAACAATTCATTAAACACTATAAAAAATTGATACAACAAAACACATATGAATGAAAATACTATTTTATTCAAGAAAAACAATTTCATCAAACAAGTATGCAAAAAAAACATGTTAAAACAAAGATTGCACATTGTAATTAAAACATATAACAAATTAAAATTATCTACCAAACAAGATAAATTATCTAAGAGATGAAAAGTCATGGAACCACCTACCTCAGGTGTAGGAAACCTCAAAATTGGTGTAAAAACATCAATCTAACCATATTTTCACCACGAGGGATGCAAAGAGAACCCTAAAAACAAGTTATCGAACCACTTGCATAAAAAAAATCAAAAATGCACAAAACCCTAAATAAAAAATCTACCTAAAAGAAGAAATTGACTACTGTTGGGAGGCACGTGCAATGGTGGAGTCACACGAGGGAGGCGGGGAGCTCACGACTGTCAGAGGAGGGAGGCGTGGCTGGTTCGAAGGCTGGCCGAGAGAGGTTAGTGATGGATAGTCGGAAGGCTAGCTGAGGGGAGTCTCCGGCGGAGGGGGTCCGTGCGACAGTGCATGATGAGTAGGCCAGTTGAGAGGACTTTGGTCCGGTGTACAGTGTAGGTGAAGAGGGTAGGGGTGCAGCGTGAAGGGAAGGCATGTTGGGAGGGTGGCACACATGATGCAATGGTGTGAGAGTAGTCAAGGGATGGTGTGCGCGACGAGGAGGCCGACACGATGTGGTCTACGGGTGGGATGAAGGCGGGGCGAGGGTTCATGGGTGAGGCGTCGAAGTCATCCAACCAGCTATTAGGGTTTGGGGGTGCGACGAGATAGAGAGGGGGGAGGAAGAGGGAGGGAAATAAAAGAGAAAAAAAGAGAGAAGAGAGAAAAGAAAAGAAAATAAAAGAATAAAAGAATAAAAGAAATGAAATAAAATAGAAATAAAATAGAACATAAAATAATATTGTTTAGGCCATTCAATATATATATATATATAGTATAATAATAATGGTAAGTTAAAAATTATATAATAATCAACATAATTTGATAATATAAACAAAATTAAATTGTTCTATGAAATAATAATTATAATAATAAACACATTAATAATATTAAAAATAATAATAACTATCTTAATAAACTAGATAATAAACTATACAATGGTCAGCATAATAAAATGCTATAAATAAAAAAATAATACTCTCAATTAAATTATTATTTAATAGTATAATAATAATACATTATTATTATTATTAGAACCATTCTTAGTTCATCTTATTTCATTAGTTGACCATCAGGCAGGGCATGCGGTGAACTGGGTGAGGTCACATAGCGACCGAGGCAAAGTCACGATGTTTCCACTATGCCCCGCCCAAGCGTCGGACACCTCCACAACAAAAATATTCATTTATTAGTATAAAGTAAAAATTTCAATTGGGTTCTGCCCACACTTTGATTAAGATTTTCAAAACTGAGTAATAATAATAAAAATAATAAATAAAAATTGTTATAGAAATATGGGTGTTACAATTCATCCCACCATATTACATTCCATCCTCAGAAAGGGAAAACTATGATTGATGCCCAATGTAGGAATCAACACCCCTAAAGGTTCAAAGAGGGTCACCACCAAAAGCCAGTGAAGAGAGGAAAACACATCGTGCTCAGAGAAAGTGACCCAGCGACTACATCAAGAAACATTTAGAAAGACTTTCTGATACGTGTCGCCCACCCCAAAGAGCTAGAATGCCTCCAGTTGCTTGTTTTAGAAAACGAACTATTGAACCCACAGAAACCAACCTCACAAACCAAAACACCTCAAATACCATAGAACAAAAACCCCACCATATGTTTGGAAGGAACAAACAAAATCAAATAATATCACAAGAACACTCTTATCACCTACTACTAAGTCACATCTAGGAATAGGACCAAAATTCCAACATGGGTAAACCCCAAAGGGATCCCCACCATTAAAAACCAATTAACTCCCAGGACAAGGTTGGAAAACCGACTCGGGAAGGTCCAAGAGGAATCCCCACCATATGAAGATGGCCAAAATTGGTTCACTCTAAAGACATTTGAGCAAGGTCTATCATGGGTCTCCCCACCATTAGAGCCCACAAAAGATACAAAAACTTGAATATTTCTCAACAGTTACCAAACAACCCACCATAAGAGGCGGGGAGGGAGGGGCCCAACCACCAGGGCGTCTATACCATGACCTAAGACAGACCAACATCGCCACGTTCCATGGTGTGAACTATTCAAGTATAAGACCGATTTACCCTACACACCCTGAAGGACCACTAAAAGCGATTACATTCAATTGGATGCAACCCCATAGAATTTAAGAAACGAGATGACCATGCCTCCTCATAGCCACAGGAGACCCCATGCAACCAAATGAGTTGTTCGGAAGAGAACAACCACATAAAACAATTTAAATATCCTTAACCTTCAGTACTGATGACAGAAATAAGGCTGGGGTATCATACACTCCAAGAGTTCCTAAACACGCGCTAGCTTCACTCTAAGGCCTATTGCTAGAGGCCTGATTTTTGAATCATCTCCTACCTCGCAGTTAGGTATTGGAGAATCCCGAATGACGCTTCTCCCTTTGGTGTTTCACACATCCACACCACAATCGAGAAAATTCCAACAAACGCCACAAACCCTGACATAAAAATATTCCCTCATGACCCCGTCCACCAAAATAGAGGAATTGACAATGCACATGCATAAACTCTTCACCTTAACCAGGAAACATAAGATGGAAATATTCACGATGAACACCCCCCTCCAAACTAAAAAATTACAACTCCCTAAGAGGAGGGAACACTTCTATGAAAACCGAGATTCTCTGCGGGTTCTACAAAATCCACTCTTGCTCTTCAAAGAGGGATCACACTACGAGGCGTCACCAAACATGAAATTTGAGGTCGATGGAAGCACAAAAAACTTTTCAAGACATCGGTCAACATCGATAATTCTAAAACACCTTCATCCTTCCCTGCTGGAATTCCTTGAACTATTTTTGGGGGGAATCCTTTCAATGAAATGGTGTCAAACATCATACCCAATGACTCGGAAAACACAATGAGAACAAAACTCCTATCAATTTCCCTCGCATCTGTCATCCCACTGCGAGAGGATACGATGGACCAAAAAGAAAAAGTAATAGACATAGAATAATCATTCAAAAGGGAGAGTCCTTTCTTTAATCAACTGGAGGGTTGGCCAGCAATAAATTACCCATCTCAGAACTTCAATCACATGTTACTCTTTTTGGAGCATACACTAGTCATGAAAGAAAACCATGGACCCAATCAAACTAGTTCAATGGCCAAGACATACTGCAAGAAGACACTAAACGTGCATGGAGAACCGCTACAAGGGATTCCCAAAGCACTTTTCAAAAGAAACCATTAACCACATTCTTTCACACCAACTTACAAACAAGAATTCAAACCCAGGACCCAAATCATCCAAAAAGAATTCTTAGCTCGAAACGCCCCATATACAACATTCCCAAAATACAAAGACACACCCCACTACCACCAATTATTAAAAAATCGATTCATTTTTTACATAGAAACAAGATTTCTTAGAATTCAAATCAAAGAGACGAGGAACAATGCAAGAGGAGACTAGTGCCAATGGGTGACTAAAACATATGGTTGGAAGCCATACACCAATCACACCACCACCACAAAGGGTATTCTGGGACAATATATCCTGCTGCACATGGCTTACCAGACCCTATGGGTTCACTAGGACCACTGAACCTACTCCTTTTTTGTTTCCCCTAAACATGATTAACCACACTGACCAAATATTTAGACAGATGTCAACTTACTTTGGTAACTTGAGTCACACCATGAGGTATGCTGGTCAGGCACCTTTCTTGTAGCTAGAATGCTGAGTTCCAAAAACCTTAAATCTCGTCTACCATGACTCTATCCCAAAGGGACAAGACCCAAGAGAGAAAAACTACTCTGATACAATTTTCTAACGAACTGGTACGGGTCACCATCCTACCCGACACCCGTCCCGGTCCGCGACATAGCTCGAATGGCATTCCCGATCCCCACGGGCTACCACAAGTGCCCAGGTATCGAAATAATACATGGGAACAATTTAACTGAAACAAGAGACAAATAAACAACTAACAATATAAATAAACTGAGACTGGAAGAGACAAAAAAACAAGCCTTTAATCCATAAATAGGTCTAAGCCTAAAAATCAACTGAAAACCAAAAGGAAAAAACAACAAGGGAAGATAACTAAACTCCAATACCAACCTCTAAGTGGCACGAGAAGCCACATCTCCAAGCTACCGACCAAAACTTGCACGTGAAGACCAACAACATTCGGACCACCATCATTGAGCACGATGTCACAACCTGGAATATACAAAAAACAAGGTCTATATACACCCACTGGTGTATGCAAGGTGTGAGAGAAAGGCCCAATAGGATGCCACCCAATTAAAAGATTCCGTTCCACAACATCTAAGGGGCAATTTAATGTGCTTATTCAATTTTAAACATTCAAAATGATTTTAAAATAAAACATTTACGTCCTAAAAGCTAAAAGAAAACACTAAGAGAATCCATTTCACAAACACTATTTAAAAGTGGAAGGGAAGAATTCATTTTAGTGCACACACACACATACTCACACATGCACACTCAAGTGATTCTTCATATGCTGATGGAAGGCACCACGTCATGGATGGTAGAGCACTAAGGGTAAATCCCCTAAGGATCATCTAGCTCGGGTGGGATCCTAGAACCTCGTGTCTCAGTGAAACATGGCTCAGAATCCACTACACTCAATAAACATGGCTTAGAAACCATGACCCTTAGTAAATGTGGCTTAGAAACCACAACCCTCAAAAAATCATATGTTTAGTTAGTTTTTCAATAATTAATACATCTATGTAAAATAGGGACGATACCCCTCTGGATCAATAGCCCACTAGTTCTTGTCCGCCCACCTAGATACCCGGGTTTTCCCTCATGCTCAAATAAGATTCACATTAACATAGTGTAATGCTTTCTCATATCACAGGACAAACAGGACATTTCACCCAAAATCCACCACTTTCAAAACAAAAAAAAACATTTCAAAAACACATGCATAGAAAAATACATTTCCTAAATATGTTTCCTTTACTTCTCATTTCACAAATCCAAATTTGGAAGCACACAAAAAATAACATAAAAAATTCACACAACATAGAAAACATTATTTCAATTATACAAAAAGGGCTTACACTAATAAACATACCAAATCACAAGTAGAAAAAACCACTTTCAAATCACTTGCCTCAATACAGCAATGTCACAATAAAACCAAACAGACACGGTGACCACATCAAAACATGTTTTCCATAATTCAATAATTTCCAATTAAATTTCAAAAGTGCACAACAAGGAAACACACCCAAAGTGCTTCATTTCTATATGAAAATCATCATTTAAATATAAACACACCACAAAGACCCAGAAAACGTATTTCGAACCTATTAAATAACCCCCAAACCATTCTAACCATATTTCTCACCTAAAAACAAACATGTAAAACATTTTTATAAAACAAATAAATACTTTTACCAACTCACACAAAAATTTATTTTAAAGGAAATTTCATTTCTAATAATCATACACATTAAATTACTACCAAGACATCCTTTGCACACCAGAAATAATTAATTGAACATTTCCAAAAATTCTCAAATCAAGACTCACATGAGAAACATGACCATTCGAAAAGGTGACCCAAATTCCATCACATGTGCATATCAAAAACTTTTCTGAAAACATTTCACACCACCCCAAAAAATTCATTAAACACTACCAAACATTGATACAATAACACATATATGAATGAAAATACTATTTTATTCAGGAAAAACAATTTCATCCAATGAGTATGCAAAAAAAAATTAAAACATATATTGCTCAATGTAATTAAAACATATAACATATTAATACTAGCTAAGAAAACCAGATAAATTATCTAGAAGAAGAAAAGTCATGGAACCACCTACCTCAGGTGTAGGAAACCTCAAAATTAGAGTGAGAACTTCAATTACACCCTAGTCGCACCACGAGCGATGCAAAGTGAACCCTAAAAACAAGATATCAGACCACTTTCATAAAAAACAAGCCAAAATACACAAAACACTAAATCAAAAATCTACCAAAAATAAGGAATTGACTACCGTTAGGAGGCATGTGCAGCGGTGGAGTCACACGAGGGAGGCGGGGAGATCACGGCTGCCAGAGGAGGGAGGCGCGACTGGTTCGAAGGCTGGCCAAGAGAGGTCACCAATGGATGGTCTGAAGGCTGGCTGAGGGGAGTCTCTAGCGGAGGGGGTCCGTGCGGCGGTGCGAGCTGAGTAGGCTGGTTGGGAGGCCGTTGGTCTGGTGGACGGTGCAGGCAAGGAGTGTAGGGGCACAGCGTGAAGGGAAGGCCAACCGGGTGGGTGGCGCAATATGATGCAAAGGCGTCAGTGAAGTCAAGGGACGGTGTGCGCGGTGAGGAGGCTGACGTGAAGTGGTCTATGGGTGGGAGGAAGGCGGGGCGAGGGTTCATGGGGGAGGTATCGAAGTCGGCTAGCCAGCCTTTAGGGTTAGGGGGTGCGATGAGATAGAGAGGGGGGAGGAAGAGGGGGGAAATAAAGGATAAAAAAAGGGAGAAGAGAGAAATGAAAAGAAAATAAAAGAATAAAAGAATAAAAGAAAAGATATATAATAGAAATAAAATAGAACCTAAAATAATATTGTTTAGGCCATTCAATATATATATATATATATAGTATAATAATAATGGTAAGTTAATAATTTTATAATTATCACCATAATTTGATAATATAAACAAAATTAAAATGTTAACAGAAATAATAATTATAATAACAAGTACTCGCTCGTGCTATTGCATGACATATTCAATTAATGTTTTTTCTTCTAATATGAGATTAATATTTATAAACGTTATGAAAAAACATATGTTGAATAAATTATAATTAGAAAGTAATTTTTTCTGATAATGGAATAAGAGGACATAGAATATCAATACATCATTCAAGTAGTTGACAAATAGATCAGAGACAATGATGAACCTTATTCAGACTAAAACCCAAAATCATCATTAACCTCCAATTGTTGGGGTATATGGGGTTTTGGTACGCTTCCATACTACATACTGGTGGTTGTTTCTTGCGACCGCCCACTCCTGACCATCTAGAAACCATGCCCCATCTTCCATCTTCATGTGAACCTTATTTGATGAAACAACATCCCTTCCAATCTCCATGTAGCCCTCCAGGAAGAACTCATTTCCTTGGTTAAAAGTCACCTGCATAGCCCTCTGCATTCTGGACCCCTGAAATCCAACGCCATAATGACCATGCCCCTGTATTCAAACCATTAGACAAGTAGTAGAGGAAAATCGGTAATATACGAAGCTGCGAATACCAGATCTATAGCAGATTTGAATTTTGAAAAAGGTGATGACCGGAACTGGGATGGGAGGAAGAGAGGCGGTGGGAGACTAGAGGCCCGCCGATTGAATCCATCTGCCATTGGAAGATTATTTTGTGTGCCCCTCCGAGTACTGCCATTGGTGATGCACTATCGATGCACCAGATCGCTAGACCTGCCTCCCCACTGTATTCATCCTTCAGTCTATCTCCCTCCCCCTCTCCCCCAGCTCTCACAAACACCGATTGACATTCAGATCAACCCTGCGTCACCCTTGAATGAACAACCATGGAGGAGTTTATCTGTGAAGAAATCTCGAAATGTAAGAAAGACGAAGAATAAAATTAACCAAATGAATTCTAATTATAGGATCACTAAAACACAAAGATTTATATTGAATGCATGGTTAGTAGAAAATATCATCATATAGTAACTCCAGAAACCTTGATTATCTATTGAATCTTCAACCATTGCATGATCATTTTTCCCATGAATTAACTGGAGATGCATAACAATATTAAAAAGGGAAACTAATTGAAATATTTTGGAACTAATAATATATTTGAAGTATCCTATATTGGTGTATAGTATGAGAGGAAACTAATCCACCACGATGATCATAAGTTATGATGCATGTAGAAAAAAAAGTAACAAACATAACTTGATATTTTTAAAATCAACTAAACCCTTAATAAAAAGAGATGCATGAATTGAAAATAACTGGCAGATAAATCAAAGATAAGAAAATGGTTGTAATAATAAAAAAGGGATGTGAAAATGATTGAATTAAATACCAACTGATAGAAAGTATGTAATTGATGCCTAATTTGTAATGTATAAATTTGTAGATAATTTTCAGAAAAATAAAGTTATAAAATCATAAAAAAACATTTTTTTCAAGATGTATTCCGATTGATAATCTTCCAGAAGGTATATTCTGTAGATACAGAAAATATATTATGTTTTTAATAAAATAATAAAAATTGAAATGATTGGGATGTTACCTTGGATTTGAATCATCATGTGATCATTCCCACCATATATATATTGCAGATTATATCACTTCATGACTAAATGACATCATTAAGGCAGTTACAATGGATATTTTAAGTTTATATCTGAAAAAATGTCAAGAAAATTAAAATGAAAATTGGGATTTCATCAATGAGGGAATGGATGCTACTTCAAAAGTGATACAATTTCAAATATTCTCTATATAATTAGACATCAGTGTCACTTCCACTTCATCTGAATTAATACCTTCTTCAATGAATGTCAATAATATTTTTTTGTTGGTTTTAATACTCACCTAAATAGAGACCAAAACTAGATAAGCAGAAGGGCAGAAAAATTTCCTTTCCCTAATTGAAGACAATAAAGAATTCTAAGTAGCGTTAGTAAAGAGCTGGCAAGCACTTCAAAATACCTATAAACATGAAATTGAATTAAAAAAATTGTAGAAGATAGATTGAAACTTCTTCTGTCTTAACTCAATATCAAGAGTGTAGGGTTATTCTTTTTAAAGCTCACATGAATAGAGACCAATACTGGGTAAACGGAGGGGCTACCATCTTTATTTTCCCTAATTAGAGTCTTTAAACCATGATAATAAACTTCAATAGTGACCTGTCAACCACTTTAAAATACCTGAAAAGATGAGAGTGAATCTAAAAAATAGATGAAGACTTTTATGAAGAAGTTTCTGGGGGTCCTCCACTACAGTCAACAGTGATGAAAAAGTCACACATTTTAAAACATGAATTTTACAGTTTCAGAGACATCAACACAATGTTGGAAAACATAATATCCAGAACTGTTACAGTTACTAAGATCCAACGTTTAAAGAGGAATCATTTCCTCATTTAGGAGATGGTAGTCAAAATATCACTACTGAAATTAAAACTCTGTTTGTGGAGAAATTATGCATTAATCCGAGATAACATAATGTCATTTGGTCATGAAATCATACACATTATAAGATCTAATCATACATATTCTTAAATCATTTCAGTGAACACATAGTTATATAGAAAAAAACACCAAAAGGAAAAAATAAATAAACGCTATATAAAAAGAGTTACCTCCAATACTTTTGAAACTATGATGCTCGGTTTTCCATCACAAATGACATGAATCAAGGAATTAGAAAGTTCAAATGAAATGTTATAGTATTTATAACTATTTAATTTTTTAATTAACATGCTTCATCACACCCGAAAGTTTTTGAATTCTCATACTATTTAACCATATCCAGAAATAGATGGGAAAATAATAAGGAAAACTGTAGTACTTTACCATGCTTGATTATATTAATTACATGCTCTTAGAAGTTATTTTAGTAAATTTCTAACATCTTCTGTAACAGTTTCTGTAGCACATGAATGATATGAGGGAATGTAATAAAAACATACCTTTAGCTGTTGCAGTCATAGAAAATATGGGATATTGTACATAGTTTTTTTACTATAGGATATCATATTTTTAAATGTTGTGTGATGGAAATATACCAATTCACTATCTCAATTTCCTTGTTCTTACATATGTATTCAACCGCAACTAAAATACAATAATAGGAATGACATTCATTCAGGACACCAAACACATTCAATGATCTAATCATACATTATATTAAAACTTTTCCATGAACACAAAGAAATTGTAAATATGAAGTATGGAATACCAAAGTTTTTAATCCAGAATAATGTATGAACATATTTATTTGGAAGTTCAATACGTACATCCACATGAATGAATAATTAAAAGAATCATCTCAACAAACATGTCCTAGTATGGCACAAAGAAAGAAATGATCATTCCAACATGTTAGCTGCGAGAAAAATGTTTCCTTAAGAGTACTTTGGGGCATATTAATTTTCCTTCCTAAGCCAATATTTTCCCTGCAATAAATAAAGAAAAAAAAATCAAAAATAAGAAAAATTACTTTTGTGTACAATAAGCAATTGATAAGAAATATGTGTATGCTTATGTGCATGAAGACACACATGTATCCTATAAAAATATGACATACAAGAAATAAAGGTTCTATTGGAGGAAACCAAAGGTTTTACATCGACCCATAGGATGTCTGGATAGAGGTGCTATTTCAGTTTCACCTTCTACAAACATAAAACCATATTCCACAAGTCAATCCTAAATTTGTTGAATTCCATTGAACAGCTCTGAAAAGAACAAAAAGTTACCAGACTATAATGTACTTGATACAAATTTAATGAAACCGAAATTTTAGTTTCCTGAATTTGCATAGTTATTTCAGAATTTTTTTGGCATAAATTACCTTCAAGCAGATGATGGTCAAAACTGAGGTTAACTTCCCGACGTTACGACACAATAGAAGCAGTCATTACCCATTCCTATTTTCTTAGTCATTAATACTAGTAAAACAATTAGATAACATTGGAACATCACAAGATATTATTATATGATGAGTATAAGGGAAAACATGTGATTATATGCATAATGTACATACATGAAACTATCAATATCCTCGGAAAACCAAATATAGAACATATAGCTCAGTTTATAATAGCGTCCACCATGAGTACCAAAAACAAACAAATGCATTAAAATGTACCGCATAAAAAGTCTCCACCATTATCCTATTCCATAATGATAAATGTCCAGAAAACTGAGAAATCATCGAGCTATGAAAACCAATTAAGAAAAGTATTTGATGATAACCGTCCAACATGTCATGAAAACCGTCCACCATGAAAACTACCCTGCATGGAAAACATCTAGCATGTAAATTATACAATAAACCTGCAAAAAATTCACACTGAAATGTCCTCCATGAGAAATTCCAAATACAAAAATAGGCAGAGAAGTTTGTCATGCACTTAAGGCTTGAAATAAAGTTAATGAAAACCAATTAAACCTATATGTATTATTACCAAGAAAGTAGAGCATAAAATCTCAGTCTGCTTTCTCAGTTTTTGTGTTCAAATTTCCCTTCATTCTCCTTTCTTGTTAAGTACAATGATTAATTGTTCCTAAATTGTCTCGACTAATCTGAAGACCATGTTTTATGTCATCCTTCATATAAATCCATAGATATCATATAAACCATCTATAGTGATAAGTAATTAATTGTTTGAATCATGTGAGCAGCTAATAGAAAGTAGAAAATCCAACATGAAAAATGAATGAACTGGTAAATATGAAAATATAATATAATAGTCTGGAACATATATTATAAAACATAGAGAAAATATGAAAACATAATATTCCAGTCTGGATATGCATCCTTTTTTTCCACAACTTCAGAAACTATCTCAGCCTATGTAGGAAGATAATTCATTGCCCTTTAATTGAATTTCTCATTACCAGGGTTGATGATATCACCCTTCCAAGATGTTAATCCTGGTATTAAAAGTTGATGTATAATCTATCTGACAGTACTTCATTGTCTTTGGTTGAGTAAGAGATGTGGAAATACAGTAGAAACATTCCCATAATTAATAAAAGATAGTGAGTGTTAAATATATGATTAGTTTGGATAAAATTCAATAAAATTAGATGTAAATGTAAAATACTATAAACTAAGAAGACATACTAGAGTCAATAAATCTGAACATACAAGGGAGTCTGTTGTAGAGGACAGAGCAATAAAAATTTTCAATGTGGACAAACAGAGGTACTGAAGGAAGAAACTAAAGAACTCAATTTATACTAATATATCCGCTACTTGATAACTTGAAAGATTATTAACATACCTGCAACTGAATCCTTCAATCCACAGATTACAGATGTAAGATTTGTTTTTGGAAGAGTTATCATAGATGTATCCATTATAGTTGTTAATCTACATTTTCATAAATGAATAAACAATGGGAAATCAATGATGCAAGAAAAAATTTAGAACATGATGCATGATTATAAAAAATTGATGGAAATATGAAACTGACTTTATCACATTTCAGAGTCTTGTCGGTTCCAAGATTTGAAGCATATCCATAATTCGATTTAACTTGGTTCTCACTTTGGATGAGGTAGAAATAATAGTTAGGGTTTCCTGGAGGCGATTCCGATCGTTGACATCCGTGACCCGAAGGCAGTTGCAGATTTTCAGTAAACGCTTGCTGTTCTCGGTGGATGATGTAGGTTGATCAGAGATTGGTAGGGAAGAAGTTAGTTGTCTATGCAGGCGAAAGATGAATGGATAGAAGCAATGAATGTAGAATAATCAAGGTTACCTTATGTCGATGACTGATCAGGGGAGAAATTTAGTGGATTTTCGAGCAAAATGTGGGATGACATGGCTGCAGATTGAGCACATCGCGGGAGGAAGAAGGAGGAAGAAGAATAATCGAGGTTACCTTCTGTCGACGACTGATCAAGAGAGAGATTACGTGCATTTTTGAGAAAAACATGGGATGAAATGATTATAGATTGAGCTCGTCACAGGAGGAAGAAGGAGGAAGAAGCTAACCCTATGTGTGAAGATGGCTCGTGGTTTTTTCATTTGTCTGAGTCAAAAAGCGAGGGGTAATGACGGGTAACGAGCGGATAACAGAGGGGTTTTTGGTAAATGGATACATGAATTGGGTGATTTGGATTATTGTGGTGGTGACACACCATTAGGGGAACACCCACGTTTAGTAAATATCGTGGATAAACACATTAATAACATTAATAATAATAACAACAGACTTAATAAACTAGATAATAAACTATACAATGGTCAGCATAATAAAATTCTATAAATAAAAAATAATACTCTCAATTAAATTATTATTTAGTGAAATAATAATAATAATATATTATTATTATTAGAACCATTATTAATTCATCTTAATTCATTAGTTGACCATCAGGCAGGGTGTGCGGTGAACTGAGTGAGGTCGCGTAGCGACAGAGGAAAAGTCGCACAGCTTCCACCGTGCCTCGCCCATGCGTCAGACACCTCCACACAAAAAATATTCATTTATTTTCATAAAGTAAAAAAATCTTAATCGGGTTCTTCCCACCCTTTTGAAAATATTTTAAAAACTGAGTAAAAATAATAAAAATAATAAATATTTTTTTTTTAGAAATTCGGGTGTTACAATTCATCCAACCATAGCATATTTCGTCCTCGGAAAGAGACAACTATGATTTATGCCCAATGTACAAATCAAAACCCCTTAAGGTTCAAAGAGGGTCCCCACCAAAAGCCAGTGAATAGATGAAAACACATCCTGCTCAAAGAAAGTGACTAAAAGACTACATCAAGAAATGCATAAAAAGACTTTATGATACATGTCGCCCACCCCAAAGAGCTAGAACACCTCTATTTGATTGGTTTAGAAAACAAACTATTGAACCCACAAAAACCAACCTCACAAACCGAAACACCTTAAATACCATAGAACGAAAACCCCACCATTTGTTTGGAAGGAACAAAAAAGATCAAATAATATCACAAGAACACTCTTATCACTTATTACTAAGTCAGATATAGGAATATGACCAAAATTCCAACATGGGTAAACCCCAAAGGGGTCCCCACCATTAAAAACCTACTAACACCCAAGACGAGGTTGGAAAACCAACTCGGGAAGGTCCGAGCGGAATCCCCACCATATGAAGAAAACCAACATTGGTTCACTCCAGAGTCATTTGAGCAAGGTATATCATGGGTCTCCCCACCATTAGGTCCCACAAAAGATAAAAAACCATGAAAATTTCTTAACGGTGACCAAACACCCCAGCAAAAGGGGTGGGGAGGGAGGGGCCCAACCACCAGGGTGTCAATACCATGACCTAAGACAGACCAACATATCCATGTTCCAAGGTGAGAACTATTCAATTTTGAGACAGATTTACCCAACACACCCCGAAGGACCAATAGAAGTGATTACATTCAATTAGACGCAACCCCACAGAATTTAGGGAATGAGACAACCACACCTCCTCATAGCCACGGGAGACCCCACACACCCAAATGAGTTGTTCGGAATGGAAAAACCACATAAAACAATTTAAATCTCCTTCACCTTCTATACCGATGACAAAAATAAGGTTGGGGTCTCACTCACTCCTATGGTTCCTGAACAAGAACCAACTTCACTCCGAGGCCTATGGCTGGAGCCCTGATGTTTGAAGCATCTCTTGCCTCATAGTTAGGTATTGGAAACTCTTGAACGATGCTTCTACCTTTGGTGTTTCACACACCCACACCACAATTTAGAAAACGCCAACAACTGCCATAGACCCTGACATTCAAATATTCCCTCATGACCCCATCCACCAAAAATGAGGAATAGATGATGCACAGGAATAACCTCTTCACCTTAACCAGGAAACTTAAGATGGAAAGACGCACGATGAACACCCCCCTCCAGACTGAAAAATTACAACTCCCTAAGAGGAGGGAACACTCCTATGAAAACAGGGATTCTCTATGGGTTCTACAAAATCCACCCTTTCTCTTCAAAGAGGGCTCACACTACGAGGCATCACCAAACATGACATTTGAGTCCAAAGGAAGAACTAAAAACTTTTCAAGATATCTGTCAACATTGATAAATCTAAAACACCTTCATCCATCCCCACTGGAATTCCTTTCACAGTTTTTTAGGGGAATCCTTCCGATGCAATGGTGTCAAACATCATACCCAATGACTCTGAAAATTCAAATAGTAAAAAACTCATATAAATTTCCCTCGCATATTTCATCCCTCTGCGAGAGGATCCGATTGACTAAAAAGAAAAATGAATATTCATAGCATTATCATTCAAAAGGGATAGTCCTTTCTTTAATCAACTGGAGGGTTGTCCAGCAACTAATTACCAATATCCGCACTTCAATCGCATGTTAATGCCTTTTGGGGCATACACTAGTCAAGAAAGAAAATTAGGGATCCAATCAAACTGGTCCAACGGCCAAGATATACTGCAAGAAGACACTAAACGTGCGTAGAGAACCACTATAAGGGATTCCTGAAGCATTTTTTGAAAGAAACCATTAACAACATGGTTTCACACCAACTTACAAACAAGAATTCAAACCTTGGACACAAATCAGCCAAAAAGGATTCCCGGCTGGAAACACCCCATATCCATCATTCGCAAAAAACGAGGGCGCACCCCAAAACCACCGATTTTTAAAACACAGATTCATTTTTTACTTACAAACAAGATTTCCAAGAATTCAAAACAAAGAGACGAGGAACGATGCAAGAGGATACTAGTGCCAGCGGGTGACTGGAACATATGGTTGGCAGCCATACACCAATCACACCACCAACAAAGAAGGTATTCTGGGACAGTGTCCCCTGCTTCACATGGCTTACCAGATCCTACAGGTTCACTAGGACCACTGAACCTACTCCTTTTTCATTTCCCCTAAACAAGATTAACCACACGGTCCAAAGATTTATAAAGACGTCAACTTACTTTGGTAACTTGAGTCACGCCGAAAGGTGTGCTGGCCAAGAACCTTGGTCATAGCTAGAACGTAGAGTTCCAACAACATTGACTCTAGTCTACCATGACTGTATCCTAAAGTGACACGACCCAAGAGAGAAAAACTACTCAGATAACATTTTTTAACGAATCGAGCTGGGTCACCATCCGACCCGGTGCCGGGTCCGGTCCGTGACATAGCTCGAAGGATGTTCCCAATCCCCACGGGATGCCACAAGTGCCCGGGTATCAAAATAACACAAGGGAATGATTTACCAGAAACAAGAGAAAGAAAAACAACTATAAAGATGAAAAAACTGAGACTGGAAGAGACAACCAAACAATCCATTAAACCATAAACAGGTCTAAGCCTACAAATCAACTGAAAACCCAAATGGAACAACAACAAGGGCAGAGAACTAAACTCCAATACTAACCTCCAAGTGGCACGCGAAGCCGCATCTCAAAGCTACCAAAAACAACCTGCACATGAATTCCAACAACATTCAGACCACCATCATTGAGCACGATGTCACAACCTATAATATACAAAAAACAATGTCTATATACACCTAATGGTGTATACAGGGTGTGAGCAAAAGGCCAAGTAGGATGCCACCCAATTAAAAGATTCCATGCCACAACATCCAAGGGACAATTTAATGTGTTTATTCAAAATTATACATTCAAAATGCATTTAAAATAAAACATTTACATGCTAAAAGCTAAAATAAAACACTAATAGAAACCATTTCACAAACTCTATTTTAAAGAGGAAGGGAAAAATTTACTTAAGCGCACACACACACATACTCACACACACACACTCAAGTGATCCTTCATATGCTGATGGAAGGGCCCACATCATGGATGGTAAAGAAATAAGGGTAAATCCCCTAAGAATCATCTAGCTCGGGTGGGATCCTAGAACCTCGTGTCTCGGTGAAATGTGGCGTAGAAACCAAGACCCTTAGTAAACGTGGATTAGAAACCAAGACCCTCAGTAAATGTTGCTTCGAAACCACGACCCTCAGAAAATCATATGTTTAGTTAGTTTTGAAATCATTAATCCATCTAACTGAAACAAGAATGATACCCCTCTAGATCACTAGCGTAATAGTTCTTGTCCGCCCTCTTAGATACCTTATGTTTTCCCTTGTTCTCAAATAATATTCACATTCACATAGTGTAATGATTTCTCATATAATAGGACAAACAAGACATTGCACCCAAAAGCCACCACTTTTATAACAAAAAAATAATTTAAAAAACACACAAACAGAAAAATACATTTCCAAAATATGTTTTTCATTACTTAGTCATTTCCCAAATCGAAATTTGGAAGCACATAAAAAAGAAAATAGACAATACACACAACTTAGAAAAAATTATTTAAATAATACAATAAGGGCTGACACTAATAAACATACCCAATCACAAGTAGAAAAAAAATACCATTTTCAAATCACTTGCCTCCATATAGCAATGTCACATTAAAACCAAACAGACATGATGACCACATCAAAACATGTTTTCCATTATTCAATAATTTTTAATTAAATTTGAAAAGTACACAATAAGGCAACACACAAAAAGTTCTTCATTTCTCTTTGAAAATCTTCATTTAAATATACACACACCACAATGACCCAGAAAACGTATTTCGCACTGACCAAATAACCCCAAAAACTATTACAACCACGTTTCTCACCTAAAAACAAACATGAAAAACGTTTTTATAAAACAACTCCTTACTTTTCCAAAAACAAACAACAATTTATTTTAAAGAAAAGTCCATTTCTAGGAGAGACACACATTAAATTACTACCAAAACATCCTTTGCACACAAAAAACAATTAATTGAGCATTTACAAGAATTATCAAATCAAGATTCACATGAGAAACATGACTGTTCAAAAAGGTGACCCAAATTCCATCGCATCAGCATATCAAAAAAATTTCCAAAAAAATTTCTCAACACCCCAAAAAATTCATTAAACACTACCAAACATTTATACAACAACACACATATAAACGAAAATACTATTTTATTCAGGAAAATCAATTTCATCCAACAAGTACACTAAAAAAACATTTTAAAACATAGTTTGGGCATTGTAATTAAAACATAGAATATATTAAAATTAGTTAATCAAATAAGTTAAATTATCTTAAAGAGGAAAAGGCATGGAACCACCTACCTAAGGTGAAGGAAACCTCAAAATTGGTGTAAAAAAATCAATATCACCCCTGTCGCACCACGAGGGATGGAAAGCAAACCATAAAAACAAGATATCAGACCATTTTCATAAAAAACAGGACAAAATACACAAAACCCTAAATCCAAAATCTAGTAAAAAGAAGGAGTCGACTTCCGGTGGGAGGTGCATGCAGCGGCTGTAACACCCCAGGTAAATAAAGAATATGAAATTTTCATATTTATCCATATTTGTGAATAAAATATTAATATGAATTTAAAGGGGACGCTATGCTCGATGGCGTACCCAACACGCAACAACGAGTTTCTTGGGAATCTTACGTTGCACTCTAATAATAAAATAATATTATTTTAAATGGCAGTTAACATGTAGCCGTTGTATTGGCGGGAATGGATAGAAATAACTAAAATATGATTATATATATTTTTAAATGTTTTTACATTTATCCAATAAATGATAAAGGCTTAAAATACGGAAAGAATTCAATTTTGGGCATTTATACCCTAATTTTTCACTAAAGGTTCACTTATCACCTTTTGATGGAGAACCATCATTAAATATAGTTTTGATCACTCTTTTACACTCTTTTGGACCAAATATAACTCTTCTTTAGAATCGGGACATCAAAATTTACTTTGTGTAAATTTTTGGTATCTTTCTGATAAAGTTCATTTTTTTAATGAATAGTGTAAAATGTTGTAATTTAATTCAAAACATCTTTTTATTCTAATTTATTTATATGATTAGATAATCTTTTGAATTGGTTTTAAAGTGAAATTAGAAAATATTTTTACCACTAAATCCAATAGTGGTCGTTGGAATTAATTTCACTTGTAAATCAGACTTAAACTAGTATCAATCTTTTGATACTTACTGTTTCTTAAAAACACGCTATTTGTCATGACACCGGAATTAATTATTAAATTAATTAATGTGACTTATATGTTTTGAATTTTGTAATATATACTTCATTTTTGAATTCGGAATATCGAATATAGCTTAGAGTGAATTTTTGGGAATTTTCTAAAAAACTCCAATTTTTGATGAATAGTGAAACCACTAAGTGGTAATCAAGCAAACTGATTTTTCAGTTAGATGAAAGTTTACCACTAATATGTATTGAATTCTGAAAATCCGACATACATGGTTGTCATTAGTATGTAAAATGTGGTTCAATGGGATGAAAATAATTTTTTGGTGAATAGTAATTTTTTTTCATTAATCGCGATTAGAGGTAATTAGTGTAATTTAAGGTAAAAATGATATTATAAAAATGTGAAAACACCATGAAACTTGTCCTACACCTATTGGGTGAGTCATGGCCAACCGGGAAAACCCATGGGTCAACTTGGGGACCCCATGGAGCCACTTTGGTTGGAAAATGACAATAATATATATTTATTTAATGTTAAAATTAAATTGACACAAACATGAGTTGTTTTACTAAAACAGTTTTTAAGTGGGGTTACACAAGTCCAAATTTTGACTATAAATATTCATTAGGAATATAAAAAGATTTCCTACATCATAGTATTTTTTTATAATTTTTAGATATTATATAAATTAATTTAATTACGACATCATGATGATGCAACGATGACCTCATTATTTAACGATTTAAATAAAATGGAAAGATAATGTAATATCTAAGACCTACACTTGTCCAAAAGCTATTGGATGGGAATATTTCGAAGCCTTATCATCTTATCTTATAAATATATCAATGTGGGACCATAGAAATTCTAAACACTTTTGAAAATAAAATAATAGTTTCATGATTTCCAAAAGTGCCCCTCCTCTCCTCTTATAAAAGGCCCCCACATCTACCTCATTTCACACACACCTCAAGACTTTGGCTCGGCCAAACCCTGCCCATTTACTCTCTCCACATCCCTCTCCTAATCCTAGAGGATTCCCTTTGGGCATAATCCTTTCAAAGGAATCCTTTAGGCTCAAATCAAAAGGAGTTACACTTTTAAAGGCAATTCATTCTCTCATGTTCATTTGTTTTATTTTGCTTCTCCGACCCCCTAAACTCTTTTTATTTACTTCTTTTGTAACAACACCAGTATCTTCAATATACTAGTATTTTGTTATAAGATTTATTCTATCTACACTCTCACACAACTACATCAAATGGTTAAAGAACATACAGTTTCTGTGGATGGCGAAATTCTGCCTCCCGAAATGATGATTGTTCAATACTCATTTAACACCTTCAAAGGTGGCCATTATGATGTCACTATTTTTATATATGATATATAATATGTTTATTATTTCCTTAAGATTCTGTATTTTTAATTTATGGCATACCATTAATGTTTCCATTATGGGTAAACACGATATCTTCATTTTAGGAAGTGCAGACTACCGCCCCCTGAAAGTGATTTGATTCGTTAATACCATATGTGGGATGTGTAAAGGATAAAGTTAATGATATTATAAATTTTATTATACTGGAATTATAGTATACTCTTATATCATTATGATTCCATTCCAGAAAATATGAAATAGAAATGGAAGTAGCGTTCATGCGTACGTACGGCTTACCGTCTCCATGAACGGTGCATTTCATTTCTTACCTCTAAATGTGATGTGATATTATAAATACATGTATATGATGAATATATATGATATTTATGTTATCCAATTCATTAATATCATTCTGGATATAACGAACCTTTGACCAAATTAACAACATGTAAGTGTAAGAAGTCTATTTTTGACTTAAGAACCAAATACCAACAAAATGAACACTATTAACTTAAATGATTACATGATGTTCATAACATGTTATAAAAGGGATAATGAACTTGAAAAAGGTTCTTAGGCAAGTAGAGATTAACTCAAGTTTATTATTCAGGAGATTAAAGAATGGTCGGGTCAAGTCGGATACGAGGTAAGGGATCTTACTCCTCTCTTCTTTTTAAGTACACTCTTTTATGTCATTCCTTTTAAAGCTCATCTTTCTTGTTATTGGGATGTTCTTTTATATTACTCTTACTGTAATTTTTATTGTTCATATGATGAGAGAACCTATTCTCTCTCATCAATCCATTTTTGGAAGTTTTGCGTGGCGCCGTTAGGCTGCCGAATTTTCGTAAGAGATCTAACCTCTCTCTTTCTTTTTAAGTGCTCTCCTTTTTGTCACTTCTTTTAAGATACTCTTTGTTATGATGGGGGATGTTCTTTTACATTCCTATTGCTGTAAATTCTATTTTAATATGATGGGATACTCTATTTGATCTCATCAATCCATTTTGGAAGTTTTAAGTGGTGCCGTTAGGCTGCCGAGTTTTCGTAAGGGATTTTTCATCTCACTTTTATTCCCGTGAGATTTATGATACATTTGCCACAATTTCCTTTGAGTGGTGTATGTACTGACCATTATTTTACTCATTGTGTAATATTATTTTATTTATGAGTATTCAAATCAATGATGTATTGTCCTTCTTTCACGGGGCGTATGTTTCGAAAGATACCCATGTCGGTAAGGGAACCTTCCACCCTCCTCTTTTTAAAAGACTTCTTTTGTTGGGTCTTTTAATTTACATATTGTTATGTTGGGATATGTTCTCATATATCCTTATTGATGTAAATTTTATCTCCAAGTGATGAGATACTTTTTTTTAATCTCTCATCAACTCATTTTGATGTGACGCCGTTAGGCTGTCAAGGGAACTTCTTAACCCAATTTCGATTTCTTTGGGGTTTAACATGTAGTTATTGAATATGTCATCCTTTGATATGTGTGAATGAAATTTGATTGTTTTAAACTTAATATCCACTTATATTAGGTGTATTTATATTTTTCACACATAATTATGAGATTTAATTATCCTTAATTTAAGGATACCTTCTTTAAAATGGATTTCATCTCATTTTACATTTCTTTTGAGACTTCATTGTTGTTATGCACCAATTCACTCTTATATGGTGTGTATACTGTCCTTTTACATATTATATGATGAATCCTTTTATTCTCATGATATTATAAAGTTCGGATTAAATTTTATTCCGCAATTATTTGTATTCAAGAGTCTCTCATTTTGTTAAAAACTCTTTAACAAAAATATCATTTTTAATGTTTTAAAGATTTATTATTCTAAATCTTTATCTTTAATTTCCATGTTTTCAAAATGGTTTTCAGTATTTATTTATATGGACATTAATGTTTTAAAATTATAATTCCATTAAAAGATTCAAAGTGGTATGAGACACTTTGATTCGAAAATCGCTTTTAAATGGTTTTTGAAAATGGATTGATTAATTCAATATCTGGGAATTACTTATTGTGATTGCAAATGAAATTTTGTTATTGAAATGTTTATATTTTCAATATTTTATGTGTAATAATGGCACTTGGACATTATGATGGGTGGTGCCGTGAATACCAGGATGGGTGGTTACGTTATAACCTCCAATGCATTGGGTATGGAAGTCGGCCGTATGGCTATTCCATTAAGTATGTATGGAAATTGGCCGTATGGCTATTCCATTAAGAGATATGCATGGAAGTCGACCGTATGGTTATTCCACTTAAGTATGTTTATGTCCCAAGTTATCTTTATATATGTTATGTGTCCTTTATATGGGTTTTAAGGTAATCCTTTGGTTACAAAAAGGTAAGTAATGTTACTTTATTCAGTGAAGAGTTTTTACTACTTCATGAAGGTGAATGTACTTATTTGGTAGAGTATACATGGTTTACATGATGTTTGAAAAACTAACAGTTTTCATTCTTTGTGTATCCCTTACTGAGCTTTTTATGCTCATCCCAAGTTTTTGAAATGTTTTTCACAGGTCACGGGGAAGGTACATGATAAGATGATAGAGTCAAGGATGTGTCAAGAAAGAATCCATGTTTTATTTTAAATATGTTTCCATTGATGGGAAGAATTAATCCTGTCTTTTATGTAACCACTTTGTTTAAAGGTGGAATGTAATGCAAGTTTCATGATCTAATTCTCTAAAAATATAAACCTAAAAATATCCTCAACGTGTAATCTTGTAATACCTCAAGATTATGTAAGGTTTAAGGCTGGGGCCTTATAGTTGGTATCAATGGTCGGTTTAGATAACTTTAGAGGTTAGGGTATTCTCTAAGCACAAGTGACATTACCATAATGGTTAGGATTTCAGAAAGAGTCCTAGTTTTAGATAAAGTGAATGAGTAAGTATATCTTAGTGTTTATCTTCCTCATTAGTACATGATGGTTATATTGATATACTCACACTGACCTTTTTGGTTTTAGTAAATGACTGGATCTAGCAGGCACCAAAGTGACAATGGGTTTGAAGGAAACTGTGGTGGTTCTCTGATTAAGAGACTGGATGAGATGGGGGATTCAATGAGGAATCTCATGGTTGTTCTAAACCAACTATCAAGGAGTCATGATCAACCACTTCAACCTTGGTGAGTTATCTAATGCATCATGTACGAGATGGCCAACTCGATGTGGAAATTCAGGTAATAATTATTAAGGTAACCATTAGGGTTTATATGATCCTTACTTTTTATGTAATTATGGGTTACTCTATGATATGATGGAAAATGGAAGGAATGAGATAAACTTGAGGTTAAAATATGTTATGATCATTTTTGAAGATTTTATCTCGTTTTGGGGGATGTTTTAATAATTATATAGTTTTGGAAAAAGGATAACACGTAGACCGTGTAACAACCCGTCGCGTCGGACAAAGCTGCGGGAATCGAACCCACAACCAAAGTGCGACTGGTATTTATCGCCTACCACTGGACTACGTGAAGTCCTTGGTTAGTTTGACTGATTCTTTTTAGTTATATGATTTTATGAATTAAGAGTAAGTTGATTTTGGGTTATTTATTAAAATGATTAACCTATCATGGAGGATATGTGATTAGGTTAATTACTTTTCATTATGAGACTTTAGGAGCAACTGATGTTGTTTGGAGATAAATGTTACGATTTAACTTGGAAGACTATGTGACTAAATCCTTAAAATATTTGGGTTTCAATCTTAGATGGGTTTACTTTGAATAATTTTATATAAAAATTGTTTATCGAATGATCCTTGTTGAACTTTGGGTTTTGTTTGACAAACTTTGGAGATTAAGAATAGATTTTCTTTTTATAAAGGGTTATCCTTTTCTGGTTATCTGATCTTGTACTAGTTTTTTTTGTTTTGGTTTTGGTTAAAGTCTAAATACATGGGAAATATATAGTTCTATTTTGTGGATTAGGTGACTCTCTAGAAGTTGATCATAGTACTCTTAATGCGAACAAGTCTTCCTAAATACTCGTCGTTTGGGGAAAATATGAGTTTGTGTAAGGAATCTAATAAAAGTTGAAAGTCAACATGATGAGTGATTATGTTTCCTTATGAATAAATTACTTAATAAAAAGTAACTTAAAACAAAAATGTTTTCTATTAAATTTTCCAACTGGGGAATCGAATACCGTTTAACCCATCACAAGTTTGTGATTTTCTCATGGTTAACTTTCTCCTAAACATGTTTTCTATCACTCTCCATCAGAACATGACCCTTTGTTTTTTCCTCCATGTCCATATTTTCATACTTGGAATCCTAGTATGGGTTAACTCGGGTGACATTTGTACTTCTCTCCCATTCTTTTAAAGTGATTGTTTTACCGACTCTTGTTCCGATGTGGTACTTTCAAGGATGTTTCCAAGCCCAATTTTAAAATTGCGAGGACGCAATTTTCAAAAGGGGGAAGGATGTAACACCCCAGGTAAATAAAGAATATGAAAATTTCATATTTATCCATATTTGTGAATAAAATATTAATATGACTTTAAAGGGGACGCTATGCTCGATGGCGTACCCAACACGCAACAACGAGTTTCTTGGGAATCTTAGGTTGCACTCTAATAATAAAATAATATTATTTTAAATGGCAGTTAACATGTAGCCGTTGTATTAGAGGGAATGGATAGAAATAACTAAAATATGATTATATATATTTTTAAATGTTTTTACATTTATCCAATAAACGATAAAGGCTTAAAATATAGAAAGAATTCAATTTTAGGCATTTATACCCTAATTTTTCACTAAAGGTTCACTTATCACCTTTTGATGGCGAACCATCATTAAATATAGTTTTTATCACTCTTTTACACTCTTTTGGACCAAATATAACTCTTCTTTAGAATCGGGACATCAAAATTTACTTTGTGTAAATTTTTGGTATCTTTCCGATAAAGTTCATTTTTTAATGAATAGTGTAAAATGTTGTAATTTAATTCAAAACATCTTTTTAATCTAATTTATTTATATGATTAGATAATCTTTTGAATTGGTTTTAAAGTGAAATTAGAAAATATTTTTACCACTAAATCCAATAGTGGTCGTTGGAATTAATTTCACTTTTAAATCAGACTTAAACTAGTATCAATCTTTTGATACTAATTATTTCTTAAAAACACGCTATTTGTCATGACACCGGAATTAATTATTAAATTAATTAATGTGACTTATATGTTTTGAATTTTGTAATATAGACTTCATTTTTGAATTCGTAATATCAAATATATCTTAGAGTGAATTTTTGGGAATTTTCTGAAAAACACCAATTTTTGATGAATAGTGAAACCACTAAGTGGTAATCAAGCAAACTGATTTTTCAGTTAAATGAAAGTTTAACACTAATGTGTATTGAGTTTTGAAAATCCGAAATACATGGTTGTCATTAGTATGTAAAATGTGGTTCAATGGGATGAAAACAATTTTTTGGTGAATAGTAATTTTTTTTCATTAATCGCGATTAGAGGTAATTAGTGTAATTTAAGGTAAAAATGATATTATAAAAATGTGAAAACACCATGAAACTTGTCCTACACCTATTGGGTGAGTCATGGACGACCACGACAACCCATGAGTCAACTTGGGGACCCCATGGAGCCACTTTGGTTGGAAAATGACATTAATATATATTTATTTAATGTTAAAATTAAATTGACACAAACATGAGTTGTTTTACTAAAACAGTTTTTAATTGGGGTTTCACAAGTCCACATTTTGACTATAAATACTCATTAGAAAGATAACAAGATTTCATACATCATAGTATTTGTTTTATAATTTTTAGATATTATATAAATTAATTTAATTATGACATCATGATGATGCAATGATGACCTCATTATTTAACGATTTAAATAAAATGGAAAGATAATGTAATATCTAAGACCTACACTAGTCCAAAAGCTATTTTATGAGAATATATCAAAGACTTATCATCTTATATTCTAAATATATCAATGTGGGACCATATAAATTCGAAACACTTTTGAAAATAAAATAATAGTTTCATGATTTCCAAAAGTGCCCCTCCTCTCCTCTTATAAAAGGCCCCCACATCTCCTCATTTAACACACTCCTCAAGACTTTGGCTCGGCCAAAACCTGCCCATTTACTCTCTCCACATCCCTATCTTCATCCTAGAGGATTCACTTTGGGAATAATCCTTTCAAAGGAAGCCTTTAGGCTCAAATCAAAAGGAGTTACACTTTTAAAGGTAATTCATTATCTCATGTTCATTTGTTTTATTTTGCTTCTCCAACCCACTAAACTCTTTTTATTTACTTATTTTGTAACAAAAAAGTATCTTCAACATACTAGGATGTTTTTATAAGATTTATTCTAGCTAAAATCTCACACAACTACATCAAATGGTTAAAGAACATACGGTTTCTGTGGATGGCGAAATTCTGCCTCCCGAAACGATGATTGTTCAATACTCATTTAACACCTTCAAATGTGGCCATTATGATGTAACTATTTTTATATATGATATATAATATGTTTATAATTTCCTTAAGCTTATGTATTTTTCATTTATGGCATACCATTAATGTTTCCATTATGGGTAAACACGATATCTTCATTTTAGGAAGTGCGGACTACCGCCCCCTGAAAGTGATTTGATTCATTAATACCATATGTGGGATGTGTAAAGGATAAAGTTAATGATATTATAAATGTTGTTATACTGGAATTATAATAAACTCTTATATCATTATGATTCCATTCCAGAAAATATGAAATAGAAATGGAAGTAGCGTTCATGCGTACGTACGGCTTACCGTCTCCATGAACGGTGCATTTCATTTCTTACCTCTAAATGTGATGTGATATTATAAATACATGTATATGATGAATATATATGATATTTATGTTATCCAAATAATTAATATAATTCTGGATATAATGAACCTTTGACCAAATTAACAACATGTAAGTGTAAGAAGTCTATTTTTGACTTAAGAACCAAATACCGACAAAATGAAAACTATTAACTTAAATGATTACATGATGTTCATAACATGGTATAAAAGGGATAATGAACTTGAAAAAGGTTCTTAAGAAAGTATAGATTAACTCAAGTTTATTATTCAGGAGATTAAAGAACGGCCGGGTCAAGTCGGATACGAGGTAAGGGATCTTACTCCTCTCTTCTTTTTAAGTACACTCTTTTATGTCATTCCTTTTAAAGCTCATCTTTCTTGTTATTGGGATGTTATTTTATATTACTATTACTGTAATTTTTATTGTTCATATTATGAGAGAACCTATTCTCTCTCATCAATCCATTTTTGGAAGTTTTGGGTGGTGCCGTTAGGCTGCCGAATTTTCGTAAGAGATCTAACCTCTCTCTTTCTTTTTAAGTGCTGTCATTTTTGTCACTTCTTTTAAGCTCCTCTTTGTTATTATGGGGGATGTTATTTTATATTCCTATTTCTGTAAATTCTATTTTAATATGATGAGATACTCTATTTGATCTCATCAGTCCATTTTGGAAGTTTTAAGTGGCACCGTTAGGCTGCCGAGTTTTCGTAAGGGATTTTTCATCTCACTTTTATTCCCGTGAGATTTATGATACATTTGCCACAATTTCCTTTGAGTGGTGTATGTACTGACCATTATTTTACTCATTGTGTAATATTCTTTCATTTATGAGTATTTACATAAATTATGTATTGTCCTTCTTTCACGGGGCGTATGTTTCGAAAGATACCCATGTCGGTAAGGGAACCTTTCACCCTCCTCTTTTTAAAAGACTTGTTTTGTTAGGTCTTTTAATTTACATATTGTTATGTTGGGATATGTTCTCATATATCCTTATTGATGTAAATTTTATGTCCAAGTGATGAGATACTTTTTTTAATCTCTCATCAACTCATTTTGATGTGACGCCGTTAGGCTGTCAAGGGAACTTCTTAACCCAATTTCGATTTCTTTGGGGTTTAACATGTAGTTATTGAATATGTCATCCTTTGAATATGTGTGAATGACATTTTATTGTTTTACACTTAATATCCACTTATATTGGGTGTATTTATATTTTTCACACATAATTATGAGATTGAATTATCCTCAATTTAAGGATACCTTCTTTAAAAAGGATTTCATCTCATTTTACATTTCTTTTGAGACTTCATTGTTGTTATGAACCAATTCACTCTTATATGGTGTGTATACTGTACTTTGACATATTATATGATGAATCCTTTTATTCTCATGATATTATAAAGTTCAGATTAAATGTTATTCCACAATTATTTGTATTCAAGAGTCTCTCATTTTGTTAAAAACTCTTTAACAAAAATATCATTTTAAATGTTTTAAAGATTTATTATTCTAAATCTGTATCTTTAATTTCCATGTTTTCAAAATGGTTTTCAGTATTTATTTATATGGACATTAATGTTTTAAAATTATAATTCCATTAAAAGCTTCAAAGTTGTATGGGACACTTTGATTCAAAAATCTCTTTTAAATGGTTTTTGAAAATGGATTGATTAATTAAATATCTGGGAATTACTTATTGTGATTGAAAATGAAATGTTGTTATTGAAATGTTTATATTTTCAATATTTTAGGTGTAATAATGTTACTTGGACATTATGTCGGGTGGTGCCGTGAATACTAGGATGGGTGGTTACGTTAAAACCTCCAATGCATTGGGTATGGAAGTCGGACGTATGGATATTCCATTAAGTATGTATGGAAATTGGCCATATGGATATTCCATTAAGAGATATGTGTGGAAGTCGACCGTATGGTTATTCCACTTAAGTATGTTTATGTCCCAAGTTACCTTTATATATGTTATGTGTCCTTTATATGGGTTTTAAGGTAATCCTTTGGTTACAAAAAGGTAAGTAATGTTACTTTATTCAGTGAAGAGTTTTTACTACTTCATGAAGGTGAATGTACTTCTTTGGTAGAGTATACATGGTTTACTTGATATTTGAAAAACTAACAGTTTTCATTCTTTGTGTATCCCTTACTGAGCTTTTTATGCTCATCCCATGTTTTTGAAATGTTTTTCACAGGTCATGGGGAAGGTACATGATAAGATGATAGAGTCAAGGATGTGTCAAGAATGAATCCAAGTTTTATTTTAAGTATGTTTCCATTGATGGGAAGAATGAATCCTGTCTTTTATGTATCCACTTTGTTTAAAGGTGGAATGTAATGCAAGTTACATGATCTAATTCTCTAAAACTCTAAACCTAAAAAAATCCTCAACGTGTAATCTTGTAATAACTCAATATTATGTAAGGTTTAAGGATGGGGCCTTATAGCGGCAGAGTCACACGAGGGAGGCGGGGAGCTCATGACTACCGGAGGAGGGAGGCATGGCTGGTTCAAAGGCTGGCCGAGAGAGGTAGCCGATGGATACTCCGAAGGCTAGCCGTGGGGAGTCACTGGCACATGGGGTCCATGTAGTAGTGCGATCCGAGTAGGCCAGTCGGGAGGCCGTTGGTCCGGTGGACGGTGCAGGTGAGGTGGGTAGGGGTGCTGCATGAGGGGAAGGTCAACCGGGAGGGTGGCGCGGCATGACACAACAACATGAGGATGGTCAAGGGACGATGCATGTGGTGAGGAGGTCGATGTGAGGTGGTATCTGGGTGGGAGGAAGGTGGGGTGAGGGGTCATGGGGGAGGCGTCGAAGTTGGATTGCTACATGTTAGGGTAAGGGGGTGTGACAGGATAGAGAGGGAGGGAGGAAGAGGGAGGTAAATAAAAGAGAAAAAAAAAGAGATAAGAGAGAAAAGAAAAGAAAATAAATGAATAAAACGAAAGAAATAAAATAGAACCTACAAAATTATAGTTTATGCCACTCAATATATATATATATATATATTATAATAATGGTAAGTTATTAATTTTTTAATTATCACCAAAATTTGACAATATCAACCAAATTAAAATATTAACTGAAATAACAATTATAATAATAAACACATTAATAACATTAAAAATAACAATAACAAACTTAATAATCTAGATATTAAACTATACAATGATTAGCCTAATAAAATTCTATAAATAAAAAAAATTAAAAATCTCATTTAAATAATTATTTAATAAAATAATAATAATAATCTCAAGTGACATTATTATTATTATTATTATTATTATTATTATTAGCACCATTCTTAATTCATATTATTCATTAGTTGACCATTAGGCATGGCGTGTGGTGAACAGGGTGAGGTCGCGCGGTGACCTAGGCAAAGTCGTGTAGCTTCGACCATACCCTGCCCATGCATCGGACACCACCACGCCTAAAATATTAATTTATTATCATAAAGTAGGAAATTTTAATTGGGTTCATCCCACACTTCGACAAATATTTTCAAAAGCGAGTAAAAACAATGAAAACAATTAATAAAAATTATTTAATAAATCCGGGTGTGACATGAGATGCGGTAGGTTTCTACATCCAGGCCCAGCTAGCCTTACAGATGCACTGGGCCCCCTTCGTCTGCGGTCGAGTGACCACTGCTTGGCTCGTCCGGGTGGCCCAGATATGGGGCACCCCTCGACACAGTGCCCTCATAGAATCACATCATCCCTATGGTGTTATAGCATGTCAGACGTAGCATCCTCCCCTCATTGAATGCCTATTGGAACACCATCATCCTCTAGTGTGGATGGTGAAGGCCGACCACCTCATCTTCCACTATGCTAGTTGAAACCTCCCATTCCATGAGGTCGGTGTGGGCTGGCCGCCGCCAATCACTGACATCGCCATGAAAACACCTTCCATGGGCCACCAGAGTTGCTATGGTGGTCTGTTTTTCAATCCATCTATGCTAATGGGCTACCTAGGTTTCTACCACCCCTTCCATGTCTAGTATTTCTCTTTTTAACACTTTTAGGATACAACCACAATAAACGCACATGGTGGAGGTTCTCAGTCCTTGTTCATGTCCTATCACACCCTCCGCATTAGAGGTTCAATAAGATTGGAGGTCTTAGGATTTCAATAAATTAACAAATAATAATATAAATTCCAAAATAAAGAAAATAACAAAAAAATATACCCTCCTACATCATCACACGATTCACAGATTAACCTATTTAAGGGTTAATCCAAATTTTTCATTTAGAATAAGAACACAGAAGAACCCTAAATAAAATAACCCCTACCTGGATTCTTTGTATCCATTGATGAAAATGTATATGATTCGCATCAACATCGATCTGTGGTCATTGGAGTTCGTTGCTGCTTGCCATCCTCCGGATCTAATCCTCCTATGTTAGTCACTTCATTCTTCGCTGGAGAGGGATTCTGCTGGCGGTTCGTCCGAAATTTTCCCACATTTGTAAATTCTGAAACTCCAACATATTGGTTTATTAATAGAAATAAAAAATGAAATGATTTTGCGATCATTAATGACACACATTAAATGATCCACATTCAAGGATCCACATTTTATGATCTATTAAAATAATAGCATCACAGTTTCAAATGATCCATTATTGAAAATCCATTAATGTGCCTCGTTGCCTCCTTGTCACTACACCATAGCACCATCGTCTATCTCTCAATGGTGAGAAAATAAATAAAATAATTTTTTAAATAATTTTATTGTTTTTATCAATAATTCTAAAAAATAACATTCTTCTTCAACCATTTCTTGTCAATGTTAATTAATTTATTTGCAAATATCAATATTCTGAGTTCAACAGTTCCATCAGATTTTAGATTCGTGCACCGGTTCAAAACATAGAAAAAACTTCCCGCACGTTTTCTAAATTTAACATAAGAAATGGTAAAAATTTAACATTAACCCTCGACCCGTGTCAGTCAATGTTGGGCTCTACATAAATAGAACATGGCACCATGAGATTATAGGCACTCTTAGATTTTCAATTCGAGTTACCGTTTAGACGTTATAAGGATTTGAAAATATAATAATTGTTACTTAATTATTTGTTTTACGGCCAAAAACTAACATTTAATGTTGGACACACCAGCTAATGTTTGTATCTACCTATGGAAATAATACCCTCATGAGTTTAGTGGTGGTCTTATATTTTTTAATTTGAGTCACCATTCATGTTTTATATGGATTTGAAAAATAAAATAATTTTATTTAATAAATTTTTTTAAGGTTGTTCCCTTTTCAGGTTTTCTCACTAGAGGAATACTCCAACTAAAATTAAGTCACACCTAGTGTAAACCCTCCATCCTTAATACAAATGTGCCCTGGGATTTCTGATCTGGGAACCTGTTTAGTAGTCATTACACTTTCTCATGAAAACCGCTCATGCGCGCGATTTAAAGCTTATCATTTTTGATGGATCATATAGGGCACTCTGGGCCTCGAAATCATGTGCCTCCAGAGTTTGTAGTCTCAAAATAATTGCATGTAATTTAAAAAATTTATTGGATATCCTGGGACAATACAATTATTTCAAATTAAATAAAACATTTCCCACTTTTACAATGATGGATATCAAAAAATCATCATATAACATCAATATTTTGGGATATCATGATAAATACCTATAAAAATAATTTATGACATAATTGGTATAATTTGGATGTTCCGATAAATTTGAAAACCAAAATTTGATGAAACAATTACATACATAGAAGATTAATATAGGAATGAATCATTATAAATGGTTTCCTATTGGACATATACAATAATATATTCCAAATTTGAATAAATCTATAATTTTGGAATGAAAATTCCATACATATATCTATAATATCTCGCAATAGGGCATGAATAATGATTTTCATAATTTTATTCGTAATAAATTAATTTTTTTAAATTTATATGCACCCACCAAGCACATACATACAACGGAGGGTATATAAAAAAAATAAGACTTATAAAAAACTATATATTTTATTAATTGATATGGATTGATATTATTCAAATGATCTTTAAATTATTTTTATCTAACAAAAAACTTAATGTTATTGAAGTCAATCTAATAATCAAAGAAAATAACACATATACATAACATGAAATAAAAAATAAATAAATAAAATTCAATATAATAAAAACATATATTGTGATATAATGTATAGCCTAAGCCTCACCATCGAACTTATTTCTCCATATAATAAGAACACCCCTAAATACACCCAGTCTCTAAAAAACATTACAGCGACCCTAAATTTTTATAATATCCATTTAATTATTTATCATATATTGATCATTTATTTTTTTTATCTTGGGGGTTTTATGTTCATTTATTTGAATAAATTAATTTAGTTGCTATTAATAAGTAACTAGATAAGTTTATAAAAATAAATTATAAAAAAAACTCTCTAATAAAAACCCCCTAAAAGTTAAATAGTATTTCAGAATCTTTTAAATGAAGTCATAAATTATTAAGAACAAGATAACGAGAAATAACAAAAAAATCTTAAAATATTCCCACAAAATAAAAATATGTTTGAATAGAAATCCAAAAATATGAATATAAATAACTTATATATTCATTAATATGGCCATATATTCCCTCAGTGATTTATTTCTATTTTTAAAAAACTAAAATAAATTATCTGTAATTTATCTGAAATATATTTTCTCACAACCTATGAGTAATACATACTATATATATATCCTATGACATTAATAGTAAAAATGAATAAGATAATAAAAAAATATCTTTTATCTACTTAAAAATATTCTAGAGACACTCCATGAATAATTCCCAAGCCCACTTAATTTAATTAAACCATTTTATTATTACAACTATTATACATATTGATACAACCAATAAAACTATTTTCATGGAATAAATTTATGATATAATCATAAATTCAAAGGCCACAACCTATTAAATTTGTTATCCCTAATCATATAAAGTCCTATAAACAAACACATTATTTCAAATATAAATAAATGATATATTCCCTTAATATTAACATTTAAATTTTTAAATATCATATCATTATATGTATTCAAAGTTATATATAATTCATTGAAAATAAATCATTTATATAATATTTCAACAATATAAGGGGGACCAACATAATTAATGTTATACAAATAAAAATAATTCTGACCACCATGGGTGATTTTTATTACTAAAAAATAACATATATATTCTCAAACATATCATGAAATGTTCTATTGATTCAAAAAACATTAAACAAAAGAGTTCAACACAATATTCAAGATTAATGTATTTAGAACATATTACTCTTGAAGGAAGTTGATTACTACTGATCAACAAAATCACAAACCCATGATTTAATGTTGTCAACATACCCTAAAAAATTTATTCCTTCAGTATTGATATGTTCAAACATTAGAAAAATGATTTGACTTGTAATAATTATATTAAATTTTTTCTAAGGATAATTACATTGTAAACTACTATTATAAAATGTTATTAATTTATTAGTTCCATGATCCAGTTTTGAGACCATTTGGGGGAATCATTTGTCTATATTTCTTCTATGAAATTCCAATTTTAATTTAACCTGTATGAATATTTAAATACTATCTTTTCCTAAAGAATCACCTCCTCACCAATATGTAATAATTGTATATAAACACATACACATGAAATTGTTCTAGGTTTTTCCATATTGTGAGATCGTACTATTCACATGTCCAACCTCTTATTGTAACATGGATTTTGTTATCAAAATAATAATTTAGTGATAAAAATTCATTGAAATTGGAATAATGGATACATTATGTTATTATCCACTTTATTTTTAGGCTATGTATCATCAACATCCTCAGTAATACGTGTAATTGTTTAGTCTTGAACGACAAATAATTCAACATTCCATCATTATTGACTCTTGATTATATCATAAAATCACTATTGGTTACTTTAATACTAAGTATTAGATCCTTTTTTGGATGGAAATTGAATTCATAGTCAATATAAATGCAATAGTAGTAGATCATACTTTTATTCACATGTTTAGAATGAAAAAATATTGCATGAATGAATTCATGCATTAGATAGTATTCCTCCCCCATAGTAGTAAGCACCTATATTAATGGCAGAATAAATTTTTATCCATGATATCTTTATAAAATAAATTAGTATCACCAGCCAGTCACCATATTTTTACTCTCTTTGAAATAGATGTTTATCAATATCTCTATATGTTTCAATATCTTAACACACTCATTCCATATTTTTTTCTACTATTTTATTTCCTCTATATTTTAAAAATAATATTATTATAATTTTTTAATTTCATTTATTTTAATAATATTATATCCCCTTAACAAATATGAGCATTTACTCAAACAGGTTCAACAACCGGGCAAGCCCGTTCCTAAAAAATTATAATTAAAAAAAGAGAAAGTTGTGGTACAAATGGGTTTACAAAGCCGAGAGTATGAAACCCTTCATATGTCTAAATCTTCTAATTTAGAACAAAATTCAGGGGAAATAAAAGACTATCTAGATGAGGCCTCCACAATTTCCCTTTTTGAAAGCGCATCCGCTACCTAGTTGGCCTCCCTATAGACATGGGTGACATCAAGCTGTATGTGCTCAGCCATATGCATACAATCAATCATGGAAGGAAGTATTTTCCATGGTACCGATCATGACCGAGTCTTTAGGATGTGTACCGTGGTGGTGGATTCAGATTCCACCCAAATATACCTCCATCCTAAATCGGTGGAAAACCTTATTGCTTTGATCATAGCCCATAGCTCCGCTTCGATCTCCATGAAATTTCCAATATAGTGGTGGAAGCAGCCTTTAATGAAGCCCCGATGAGTGCGGAAGGCACCACCACATCCTGGAGGCCCTGGTGCAATGGAAGCCGCCCCATCAACATTAACTTTCAACCATCCTGGAATAGGTGGAATCCATCTAATGGATTTAAGAACAAGAGGTTTTTTTATTCTGCTCGTTACACCAAAATCTCTCAGAATAACCAAGTCAGAAATGTCATTTTTCATAGTGCCAGTATGCAATTTGGAGGTAGTCATAAGATCTTGATAAACTGTGTACAATCCAGCCTGCAAGGATGGCCGCTCTCCCTAAAAGTCGGTGGCATTCTTGGATTTCCATATCACTTTGAAGACAATAGCAATAACCGTGATGAACAGAATCATTCAAGGAATATATCCCCACAACCCTCTCATTTAATGTCAATTTAAACATTATTCAAATATAATTGAAAATAAAATAGATGCACTACTCTTCACTATGAAAATGATATTTTTCAGTTTATATAAAATAAGCATTTATATAAATTATTCTCATTTCATTGATTTCTATAAATAAATAAACCATAAAAAATTAAGAACTCAGTATTAAATTCTATGTAAATGATTCACATAAAGTCTATAATTTCTCTTTTGAAGATCATCATATAATTATTATTCAACTTGAATGAAATATATGTAGCACTTAAATAATACATATAGAACATGGATAATGATTATAAAGAGTATAAATACTATTAGACACATATTCAAAACTCATTAAAATGTTTAAAATAATACTTATGTAGAGGTAGACAGACTCATACATAGATGGAACATTGAAAATTTTCATACTAGAGTGAAAAATGAATCATATAAAAATATTTAATTAGTAATTATATGTATTCAAATGACTCATATATTTATGGGACTATGTCATTTTATACCATTTTGGAATTCAATCAAAATTTTTAACTTCTACCACCCATTCCCAAATGCTATAATTATCATTAAAAAATATTCTCTTCCCCCACTAATAAATTTATTACAATATAGAATAACTCATTAATAATTCAAAGGGTAGAACAATCCCCCCCATTGGGGTTTTTATATACCCATGAAAACCCATTTAAGATATAACATTATTCAAGAGACAAAAATTCATGACCTATGTATAGGAAAATGCCTAATGACATGAAACCAATAGTTAGAGTAGTGTTTTTGAGGGAGCTACATCTCTTGGTGACACGAAATTCTTTATCCCTAAGGTTTGATGCTCCCTCGTTATAAAATCACCCACATGAAAAATTACCCCCCTTAAAAATAAAAATATAAACTAAATCATTTTAGGGTAGGGATAGAAATGAACCTATTTACATGATTTAAAAAAGTAATATTTTTTATCATCCAACGAGAGAGTTTTGAATTTAAATTTAGCCATATGAAAAAATAATCCATGTTTTTTGGGGTTACATAATAATGTTTTTATATAAAGTGGGATAGGATGAACACTCGTGTTCATACTGAGAGTCTCAATCTATCAACAGAGAATATTTTTTTTTAAATATGATCACATTAGTGTTTTGTATGCATAATTTCTATCTTGATATCACCATTAAAAACTCTTATTTTGATGATTTGTAACTTGATGCCTATGTCTTTTAACCATCAATGTCACATTACATTATTAGATTGATCTAAAACACATTCAATATTTCAATGTACTTTGTGTGGCCTTTTTAAGATCACCACCAACTATTGAAACTAACCCTTCATACAAATCATCTCTGTGAGATCACTATTTTTAGTAATGTATTATACCTCTATGTTACTACATGTGACTATGTTTTGGTTCTTACGATTCAAACTCACATAAATTATTCCTAGAATAAAAAATCTTAATGGGGATTTTATGTCATCAAAATTAATTTCAATATATAATTCCTTGAATCCATATAGATTAAGGTGTTTGGGATTTATGTAATATATTCCAAATCCTCATCTTAATTTTATTTATTTAAGTACACTCTTGGAATCAATTAACTATTATTTCATATGGTCATCATGATAACTAGAAAAAATACTAACCTCAGAAAAAATATATATTCCTTATTTAATGAGATTGTTAAAGATACTAGTTAGTTTTCTAAACTCACACTAATTAACACTCTCACCATTAGTATCATTAGAAGATTTCAGCCACACTTTATTTGGGATAAACAATGCTTTAGAGTCCCCCATCTCAAACATCTGGAATTATTCATTGAAATAATTATTCTTATAAAAGAAAATAATGTTCCCTAATTCACCACTTATAATCCTAACAAGTATCTATACTCTCACGAAGGAGACAACTAAAAAATTTACTTCATTCTATTTGATAACTCCTTCTAAGAACATTCTTTATCTCATATAAATAAGATGCACCAACATTTAAAATTAAAATAAGTTTATCAGAAATCATTTATCTAATATATAGTTTATTTTATTCTTTGATTTTGTTGAATATTAAATCTGACAAATTCATCTCTATTATTGAATAATATTTCCTAGAGTCTAACTTAAATCCAAATAAAATATTACTCATTTTTTACATTTTATTCCATCATTTGTAATCACAAAACCTTTAGGATGGTCAATATAAACCACTGCTGATAGCTTAATATTCATGATTTTATATGTGAAATCTATTTGGAATGTTTTAAACAAACACTAATATATTACAATTATGTATAATTTTATATTTTCTAACCTTGAAACTAGAGAAAATTTCTCTTTAAAATTAAAAGCATTAACCTAAGTTTAGTCATTACAAAAAAGTATAGCCTTATTCCTTATGAACTCTCCCTTTTAATTCATTGTATTTTTGAACTCCCACATGGTCCTAATTATATTTTCTCACATAATCTAATTACAATATCCCATGTTTTACTCTTCTCAGTTTTTTCTAGTTACTCATTCATAGTCCTAATAGATTCTTCATTCCTAATAGCTTCATCCACTGGATATGGCTCAATATGGGAGATTATGTTTATTTGATTTATATATTTCTATATTAATAATATTTGGATAGATGAACTAAGATGTAAAGTTATATTATATACCTCTCTATATGTTTTAATTTCCTTTAATACTTATTTATAAAAATTTCATGAACTTTATCCTCATCACTAATCTGATCAGATTCATTCTTAGTAGAATTGACTTCTCTTTCATCATGTATAACATAATTTTCCTAGAAATATACTCATTATTTTCCTTATTAATTTAAATCATTGTAATATATAGAATACAATTATTTTTATTGTTTTAAATGATTTTCACATCATAGTAGTCTAAATTGTTTTCTTTTATTTTGTTCCTAAATATATAGGCTTTTAATTTTGATAAGAATCCATGAAATAAAACTTCTTCATCCTTCGCATCAAAAGTTCCCATAATTGAGTCTTTTATTTTAATCATTTAATGGTTTCCAATGAATCTGAAATGACTCACGGTTGGATGATTTTTATACAACATTAAAATTAATGTGTGGTTTAAATTTGATCACAATAAACACCGATTCAAAAAATTTATAACTATGAAAACATCATCTCCTCAAATGAATTTTGATATTTCATGATCAGCTAACATTGTTAATCCCATTTAAAATAATATTTATTTATTCTATTTAAAATACTATTTTATTAGTTGTTTATGGGGTTATATATTTATTTTATTCCCATACTTGTAAATATATGATTTAAAATAACTCTTGAAAGAATCCATCCCATTATCGATTATCAAATTCTTGATGTGAGCGCCATATTCTACTTCAAACTCTCTTCTGATTAGTTTGAATATATATATTTCATATGAATTATAAATCATTAATAACAATACAATAATCCTTTTTCTAGTAATTAAGAAATGTTATGAATTATGAATCATTAATTATTGATTTATGTCTAATGGTTCCACACAATTTGGAATTAATCAACTCAAATAGTCTAGTTAATTTCAAATCCACTCTTTTATGATTTAATTAGAGAATATTTCCATTTAAAAAACTTATTCTTACAATATTTATAAATCTAATAAATCTGGGTTTATCATTCATAATTGTTTTTGTAGAAAAATTCCATATGATCTTATGTAAATTATGGAAAATAATTCAATGTATGAGATTATTCTACTATTTGGAACATAGATAACATGAACTACTAGGTTATATAAAATAAAATAAATTAACACTAGTTCTTTTATCTTATTTGATAACTTTTAAATCAATAATTATTTTAAATAGTTTTTTAATATAATTAATTTCTTTCATTTTATATTTATCAACACATTATATATTACAATTGATTCCATCGACAAAAAAATATACTATGGATTCAATGTGTGTGGAATAAATTCATATAATCCAACACACTATATATTTTAGTATATCCCATTACCAAAGGTCAAAATTACACCATAATGTTCAACAATATTTTTTATAACCGTGGTATTACTAAAAAATTTCCAGGATCAACCACTCGTAAGAATATATTTCATGTTTATCTTAATATCATTGAGATATAACTCCACATTTAAGTACTGGTATATATTGGCTCTTCCTTATTCCTCTAACCTCTTACAATATATTATTGGGGAAATGAGAGAATTTAAATGAAATCCTCAACATAGTGAAATTTATGGTAATATATTACATTTATTCCTCTAGTCACATTAAATCTATTTTTGGCAGGTATAATAGGTGGTCTTCCATTCTCATCATGTACCCACACAACTCTATAAATTTTTTCTTCAGAGTATCTACCCTTAAATTTTATAATTCTTTGTTATGATAGGAGAAATATATTAGATGAGTAAATTTAATCATTATTACTATAAGAACCAAAATAGTATTACTATTCCCTAAATTTGGTTCTTCCCTAAAACAATGGAGTATATATTTGAAAATTAGATTTCTATCTTCAATAAAGACAAACCCAAATCAATACAAGTTTATTAAAAACATTTTTATTTTTACCATTTTAATCTATAACAGAATGATATTTTATTTTTTCCATTTTTCAGAGCCTAGTTTTTCCCTTATAGGAATTTAGAACATACACTATTACATAATATCAATATAACATTTTGAAATATATCTGGTGTATATTATATTTAAGTTTATGTACCCGATTCCACAACACTGAATAGTTTCTCGTATTTTACTTTAATTGATTTTTCAAACTCATTATCCATGTTCCCTATGGTCTCTGAAGTGTTAATAAATATTTATTCAGCCTTGTTGGGGTCTTCATCTTTAGCAGACACCTTCCATTCATATTCTTTTTTAATCATCTTACATTCTATAATCTAAACTATAAGAATATTTATCACTTCAATAGAATTATTTTCCTTCCCCTAAATCTCATCCAATACTTTTTGCATCTTTTTAAAATTCTTATTATGTGTATTTATTACTTTTTACATTGACTTTTTTTATAAAGATAACTCAATCATTGTTCTCATATTATACTCAATTTTGGTTATGTCTCCTTCTCCCTCTTCACTACATGAACATTCATTCTTTATATCAAAAAATACAATACAATTTGTATATTTTCTAATGAAATATTCCTATAACTCAATTCTTGTAGATAAATAGTCTTCTTCCTCATTACACAACATTAATATTTTCATGCTTCTTTCAATACTATTTTGGACTAAAGATATTAACTAAGATATCCTTCATATTATTACTCATTATTTTCCACAGTTATAAAATTTCAATGCATTTTATATAAAAATTATAAAATTTACCCAAATTTAATGAAATTATATTAAATATTAATTTTTATAATTTATTTTATATTTTTGATATTTTGATAAAAAATATCCTCAACATTCTTGTAGTATTCATCACTCTCATAATCATATTCTTAATCACTTAAGGATTCAACTACTTATAAATTAATATTTATAATATCCATAGATTTATGTTCTTTTTCCCCAATATAAAACTTCTTAAAAATTAGATAATTTATAATTTATTTATTAGGAATAATATTTTGAAACTCGTCTACAGAATTGACTTCAATATTTATAATAATTGAAAATTTTTATTAAATATAACTAGAATGATTCTTAACATCTTTTTTACAAATGTAAAATACTATAGCTTGCCTCCAAAACCATTAATGTGACAAACTATTTCATTTACCCTTTTGATGTAGTCATACACAATATCATCTTTATATAACTTGTTGACATCATATTTAGATATTAAAATTTACATTTCAGTTTCTATGAACTTGACATTCCTTGCATTAATTGTTTTAGTTTGTATTAATTCCATTTGGTTGTCTATATCCCTATCACTTTAGTATATACATTATCAGAAATACATTATGGTATAACAATTTTATATTTGAAAATAGATTACATGTTCTATATTATAGTATATGTTATTGGTTCATCTCTTTAAAGATGTATAAATCCTACAATAATAGCATCACTAATTTATATTCATTATAAAAGAAGAAGGTAACATTTTGTTTTTCCATCTATGAATGTTTTTCGAATCATAGAAGGGGAATCCTCAGTATTTCATCAAACAAAAATTATCCATAATATCCTTATGAATATTATAATTTTAAGTGGGGTCTGGTTTTTGTGAAATTCCACATATAGGCCAAAGATCCATATGTTATACAATTAAAGGGAATGGTGAATTTGTTGTAAACATTAATTTTAAAAAATATTTTTTTATAATTAAAACTTGTTGCTTTTTTAAATTATAGATTATCTCAAAGACACACATATTCATCGATATGAAATACTAATTAGTAAATACAATACACATGATCTCATAAATGTTTTGGACATGATGTCAAACCCTAATACATTATGTGTACAACCTCTTTGTGGAAATTTGAGTTTATTATCACTATAAAGTTACATTCATAAAATATTCCTATAAATTATTTTATAAGGATAAAGAAAGTTCTATCCACTTCTCTATGAAGGAAATGTATCATCCACTACCCTAGTAATTCTTGGTCTTATTTAAAATGTGACCACCATTTCTTTATGATTCTTCTCGTGCTATTATGTTTGAATCTGAACATAAAATCACCAGTAGATTCTTGTGAGTCAATTTATAAATATATAATAAGAAAAATAGATCATCTACTAGAAAAAATAAATTATATATTAATATACATTCCTTCATCTCATAGTTCTAAATTAATTACTTGTTGATGAGAGAATGTTTGCATAATATGATCTTCTTCTTCCTCAAAAGTAATGTCTGGGATCAATGGTAGTCAAAACAACTTTCCATGATCTATTCAGAATACTTGACAATAACTGGTTAATAACAATATTTTCTGAAACCATGATATAATTTTTTATCAGTGTGTCCTCAATTATAAAAATTCTAGAACAATTATTTCTCATTTTTTCACATTTATATATTTTATTATAGTTTTAAATAGAATATTTATCAAATGTTTTATGGCAATAAATTTATGTTAGATTATACCATCTCTCCAAAAAACAATACTTTGACCACGAGGTAAAATTTCAAATATTCAATTTGAGAACATATATGAAAATAAACCAATAATCCACTAATTTATTCTCCCATTAAACATCATTAAAAAACATTAAAATATATCAGAAACACTAATTTTGACTAATATAATGATAATTGTTTGTTAATTATACATAGACGAACCTGAAAATTTTATTATTAGTTTTTTAGTGTTCTATATTGTAATTATCCTCACAAAACTACAAACTCATTCTTATAAAACATGTAAATGACTTATACATAGTCTGTTATGGCACATATTTAGATACTTAAATGATTCGTATATAGATTCAAGGACTCATAATCATTTATGGATTCATATCAACACAATAAAAATAATGTCTAAAAAGAGTCGAAATTCCCATACACACATCTTCATTACTCTATAGAATGATTCCAATGGTAATTTAATAGAGGTTTAATGAATCATAATCTTCAAATAAATTTTTAATTTTGTTCCTCTATTAAGAAAATAATCAAGAATAGATCTGTAAATGATACTTACATAGAGTCGTAGGAACCATGTATAGTTAGGACTAATGCATTTTCCACAATTTCAGACGTCACTAAGATTTCCAAACTTATTCCTTCCAATTTTGGATAACTCCAAAGTCATAAAAGATAAATTAAACATATTCTTCACCATTATATTTAGATTCAAAATAATTATTGATGAAGGAAAAATAATTTCAACAATTCAAAGGGTACTTAATATTTAATAGCCAAATGATGATATTTTAAAAACTTTTTCATTATCCGTAGATGTGTTTTAGATTTATGTATCATCTCAACATATGATAGTATAATTTTTTTCATTATATTGAAATGATTTTTTAGTTTTATAGATGGTAATTGAATTAATTAACTTGTTGATAATATTTTGAAGGGTTTAAATGATTGTGTAGTTAAATTATATTTGATACATGATTTTATGTTATCTTAGTATATTATTTAAATAAATATGTATATTTTATATGTTTTAATGACAGATTTAATAGTTCAAAAAGGGTTTTGAGGAAATTAGAAAACTATTTTCTCAATACATTAAGAGACAAATAACATAAACCATGAGATACATCTATGGATTCCCTCTCAGGTAAAGATTTTCATTTTTAAGGAAATTATCTTCATTGTATAATCATTTAAAATGTGTGATTTGAAGAAATAAAAGTCATACATCTTGTTAAAAACTACCACATTCAATCAACTCTACCAAATTACAACCAAATAATTAATGTAAAGTTACTTTATGTAATAGATACCATATATGGGAGGTGAATTATTAAAATGAAATTTTGAATTGTCTATATTACATGTAATTAATCACACCATTAATATAATTATTTTTTCCAATAAATATCATTAATGGTCATTGAAAATAAGATTCTGATGGGGTTGGGGATGTTCGATCACTTTTATAAATTACCTCTTCACTACCACATAGGTTATTTTATTTCACTTTTCTCATATTTTACCATTTATTTTACATTATACCTCTCTGTTCCACATTAGTCCATGGGTGGGGTTGTGTATATAATGATCACTTTCATTTTCTATAAGGTTATAAAATTGTACGTAGAGAATCATTAGAGATGTAATAAAAAAATATTTGATAATAAATTATTTTTTTTTCATTTTTTTAATATAGTTTTTTAAAATCCCTTTGATGATATCATTATTCGACTCGTAGATAATTTTCTATCATAGAAATAATAATTTAAGTATATAAAACTAAAGGAATAATGATTATTGAATGCGTTAACTTTTGGTTAGTTCATTATCATTATTTTTTTGATTAAATAATTTTTTTAAATAATTATTCATTTGGAAAATTATATGAATCATAAAAATATTAATTTACATATAGATAATAAAATTGATATATTTTCATTCACATGATCAAAAATGTTAATATAAAATTAATATGATAAATGTATCATTTTGATAATGTCACCCATTTGAAATTTTGAGCTTGATTTTCCCTTTTTGTTCTATGATTTTAATTTTGTTTATTATTTATTTTAATTAAATTTAATATTTATTAATTTTTAACCTGAATAATAATTTGAAAAATCACTTATTTGTATAAAAATCATTGATTTCTAATAGATATACACATTATATTCAATTATATCAGAGTAAAGATTATTAAATATAATTTTCCTCCCCATGATGATATGTATGGTTTAATTTTGGGAGTATTTACAAGGATGGTTATTTAATATAAATTTATTTTTGGGTGAAATATTATTAATTGAGGAATTTTTTGTTTCTTTTTAATTTTTATTTTCAAAATATGGTTGCACATACTTTTATATTAAAACATAAAAAAAGTGATATTTATATGAATAGAAATTGGAATGTATCACATGGAAATGATTATATTTAATAATAATTAGTGACTTCATACTCATATTATTTTAAATTCCACACACACATGGATTGAGAATTGAAAAATTAGGGCTACACATATATTTTTTTAGAATCCACCCCCTAATAATAAATTCTTTTTCCAAATAAGTTTTGAATGATTTTTTTTGAATAATAAAATCCTTCACCAAACAATGTTATTAATAATTTAAAATGTTATAAAAAGTGGATTTAACAATTAAACAATAAATGGTAATAAATTTCATTGAAAATGGAGGTATTTGTTAAATAAAATACTCTAATTTATTCTCAGTCGAGGAAGAATGATATGATTTTAGTCAAACAATTATAAAGGTCGAATGTTCTGGAAATAAATTTTTAGGTACTTGATTTAGAAACTAGAATATATCATTTCATGTATATAGTTAAATTGAATATCAACTCAAAATACTATTTTGGGTTTACCTAATTTGATAGATTTTGTTAACTTTTTTCATTTTTGTAAATAATGGGAATGAAGAAGGAAAAGTGGTGCATGACATGATGAGTTTTGCTAACACATGGTTTCTCCTCTTGTGTACCTTAGATAGAAATATGTAAAATGATAAACCCATCCCTCCCCTCATAAAGAAATTGAATATAATTGTAAATAATAGTAACTAGTAAATAGTGGTGGAACATGATATGAATCCTAACCATATTTTAAACATTATATATATTCTGTTTATGAGCTTAAGCTAGTGAACTTAAATAATGGTGATTACTAGGAGGAAAATCAAAATATTCTCTTCCATTTATTATTTTTTACATTAAAATAAATACAATACGTGTGATTATATGAAGAATTTCATCTAATTATCTTTATCTTACCCTATGATTTTTTATTTTTAAATAAATAGATATTTGTCTATTCATGGTAGTAAAAGGAATGTTTTCTTTCCCAAAACATTAATTTATATACTTTTATATGTCTGAGCGAATTCATCTTGTTATATATATATATATATTATTTTCTTTCAAACATATATAAGAATATAAATCTTATATTAATTTTCTATTATATTTAATATAAATATATCATGAAATATAGTATAAAAATCATTAAAACACTAATGAATCATGAATGAATCATGAAACAGATTGTACATAAAATTTAATGAATTTAACATGTCATAAGAACAAATCCCTTATTTCCCACTAACACTGAATTTGTTCTTTTTCATGTTATTTTTGAAAAATAAATTTGTGAAGTTTCTAATATATTATTAAATGATAATCTATAACTATGTTAATGACTATTTAATTGGATCTGATGGTGGGATCTCTCTTGAGGTCCAAACAATCTGGGTTTGATTACTCCATGACAACCCAATTTCATTGTGTTCTATATAATTAAAACTCATACATCATTGTTAGTAATTTACATGGCGATTATATATATATATATAAACTATAAAAATGTATTGTTAAGAGATATAATAATAAACATTAAAACAATGAATGTAAATTAAGACATAGTTTGAGGTTAAAATTGGAATATCATGTGGGATTATTTATAAACCCTAATACCCTCCATTTAGGCCGGAAATAATATGATCCTTAAACCTCAATCTATTGAAAATATATTGGGAAACCAGATTCTGATCAAACTTATGTTCATATTTGACCTTATATTCACATCTGGGTAATTCAATTTCTTATAAATGTAATTACATCACTCTTACATCAATTTATTTTTTCTAATTTTATGTAATTTTAGGAGTTAATTTTTAATTTCAACCTAAAAATGAAACACTGAAACACACAAAGAACACCCATTTGGTGGTATATATATATATTGGTACATTGATAGTTTTTCATTAATTCATATTCAAAGGATCAAATTAAAGAAAAAAACATGATAGTTACCTTTAGTATGTGTCATGTGTTCTATCTGGCTTCCTGGGTATCCCACATATCATCTATTCTATGTAAATGACATAGAATAATACTTCACTAAAAAATTTGTATCTTTTTCAACATATCATGTAGTTATACGTATAATGTATACAGATATTTGATTATTTAATCTCAAATAAATAAAATGTGTTTCTGGACTACTAAAACATATCATGTACTTGTTATAACAGGTTATATACAGTAAAATTTAGGCATTTCCTATTTTATTTTCAATTATTTATATACTTCATATTTATTTTATTTTTGATTGATTCATGGAAAATTAAGGTATATCATATTGTTTTCGGGAGAAACCCACCACTTCTATAGTAAGTGAAAGTTGGGAATGGAGAATCCATATCAGTTTGTAGGAGCAACAAGAAATAGTTTATGTATTGATACTATAACCACCCATGTTATCAAGGATCATTACCAACATTAAATTATTATATCCTTATCAAATAACTTCTATTAAAGAACTATATACACCTATATTTTTAAAACCTCATCCACTAAATAAAACAACATCATGATAATCATCATTATCCTTATGTTGTTGATATTATATGGAACCTAATATTCATCTAGAACACACGTAACTTATCATTAAACTAATATCCCAACTAGATATTATATATAGAAACTTTAATATAGACCATTTTGGGGGGATGTTTTTTCATTTATTAAAGTATTCAAGAGATTTTCATTATTTGAATTAGTGTATACGTATTTTATCCCAGAAATATATTCTTAAATTGACGAAGTTTAACATGCCCACATTCTATGAATTATTATTACAATTTGGGGCCACCTTTGAGATTGATGGAAAATATTACTAGTTGGAGCTGATAAATATTCGTCCATCGATAAAATTTTGAATTAGAGATAGACTAATTTCCATCAATATGGTTGTTTTAATACATGAGTAGGAGTTTTTGTCCCCTCCCAATTTACACCAATTAAAATTATCCTAACCAACCCATAGTTATGGGATATTATTTGTTTGGGATATATCGCATTTGAATCATGTTTTATGTGGTCCAATATTATAAAATAAATCTCTAATCATTTTACCCATCAAAATCAATAAGATATACTGGACATTCCTTCTATGAATATGGACAAGTTCGAGACCTCCACGAAGGATTAGTTTGGATGGACCACATACCCAATCGTTCCATACAAAACTGCAACACACTAATATAATAATAAGGATCCCCCACTAAAACTCATACTAATGTGTATCTTACTAATTAAAGGCTAGAATGTATTGATATTTCCTCTGTTGAGTCTACCCTGTGACTATTTCATATATATTATTGTACATTATATACATCTATTTATCTTATAATGTGATTATTTACTAGTATGGATACTAATTTTATTTCACATTCATTGTAATTTTTTCTTCTCCTTGATGTACTTTATTTACATACCATTATTTTGTAGACATGTGGTGTCTCTTAAATAAATTTTCCATCATTACATAATTTCAATAATATGGGTTAATAATTTATGGTCTTTATTTTACAAATCATTATTTTATGTATTCTTTTAATTACTGCCTTGATCTTATTTCATATAACATTTTCCATTCATACAAATTTAAGGATATATGGGGGCCCATGGTTAATATTACCTGTAATGGAGGGGAACATTTTAAACCCCATTTGGTTAATACCATTGAACTCAAAAGGATGATATGTTTCTATTTGTTATGTTTTATGAATAAAATATTAGTCTCTCATATGCATCATAGTGAACTAATTACCAAAATCATTTTATTATTAGGATGTTTTAAATGGACCATTATTGAGAATCCAACATTTATAGTGTGATATCATTAAAAAAAATAAAGTGATCAATTTATAAGTCTTATTTTAATAAATACATTTTAAATTTAAAATTTTAATTGAAAATTTAAATGTGTTATTATTTTGTATTGTAATATATCACTTACATTTCAAAAGAGTTATTACCTTAATTTATGGATACTAGACTAGTTGTTTTCATACTTTATTAATTATATAACATTATGTATTAGTTTTTAAAGAGAGGTAATTAACTTTAAAATGGAATGTGAATTCAGCAAATGTCTTTAAGTACTATAAACATCATATTTTAAGAAATAAGTTTCATTACCAAATGGAAAAAATCTATCTTGGTATTTTAAAATAAAGTAAACATATATGTGTGACCTATTAATTTATTATTTTACCACTTCATGAGTGAATAACTAATGTTATATCATATCGATGTTTATGAGAGGATAAATATAGATTTTATTTTATTATCTTGGTTGAATATAGTAGATTCAATTTTTTAATAAACATTCTTTTAAAAATATAAATTTTAGAATATTCAATTGAATATACATTCCTTTTATACATTGATGAATTTGTATACTAACAATGGTGATTAAAAAATTTAACCTAATTTATGAATATTCTATGTTTTACTCTAATGTATTATATGAATTTTACTCAAAAATATTTTATACTTATATTGGGGAGAACGTTTTGGTTTTTATAGTATACTAAAAATGACCTAGTGTGGGAGAGTTTTAAACATGTTTTCATTACATAATATATTTATGTATTTTAAAAAGTGAAATGTCACAATATATATGATATAATATTTTATGTTTTAAATTTTTTTAAATTTTTTTAATTTTATAGGTTTTCATTAGAGTATTCATATATCATACTTTTTATCATAAAATGGAGAACAACATGATGTGTTAATAACAAGTTAGTGTCATGAACTAGGAATGTTACATTACTCACCCAGAGGAGTGCATACAAAACATATCGTTAAAACATTATATTCCATATAGATGGACATTTCATTCCATAAAATGTCTTCAATAGTTATTTATTATAAAAAATAAAAACTACATGACCTGTTTATTACGACCACACATGTTGTATTCAATCAATTCATAGTTGACCCACCAATATCTGGAGAACATTTGGAAAATTTGACCTACCTAAATAAAGGAATCATAAAATGTGAGGTATTAATTATTACACTCCATGGTATTCATTAAAAATTGTTTAAAAATTTATGCCTATAAATTTAAATCATGTCAATTCAAAATAAGTATTATGGGAATGGAAAAGAACCTTCACTCTATTGAGTATCATACCCATATCCTTATATTCATTTTTCATTTCATTTATATCATTTTTCATGCTAGTTTCTCTTTTTCAATATTAATTTTTTTTATCCATGTGAGGGATTGAGTTTATTCTCCACCCGATTATCATTTATATGGTTATGAAAGGATAAGGAGAGTCATGTTGGTTTTCTAATAAACATGAATAGTATGTTTTAATGAATTATTTTTTTTGTGATTATAATCATATTAACATTTTAAATGATATGAAAATTTAATATCCCATTTTCCTTTCCAATAATCATATTATATCAAATAATGAGTAATATTATTATGTGAAACTTACGAGACAAAAATAAGAAAAACCCTCACCATTAGTTAATGTATTATTATAATTTTATGGTTTTGATAGAAACTTGTTTTAAATAATTATTTTAAAAACAAGGTAATTAAATCATAAATAATACATAAATTAATTTAAAAACCAGAAACAATAACATAATATAATCCATATTAAAAAATTAATGGTTATTTATATTATTTAAATTTATAATTTTACATTGATTAATAAATGAAATTGAACCCATGAAAATTTATATTTATTCTTTTATACATTTTTTACTATTTTCAATTAATTTTAATCATAATCACTTTATCTACTAGATAATATGTTAAAATATCATAAAATATGACTGCATCATGATTTCATTGCAGATAAACCCAAATGATCTGATACTACATTGATTATTTAAGGAAATATTTTTTACAAAACCTTATTAATGAGTGAGGTTACTTTATTTAATTTTTAGATTTAATTATGGTAATTTCAATTACCCAGTTAATAAAATGACAAAGAAGATACTTTAAAAGAACAAATATAAATATATTGTAAACATGACTTCATGTAATTAAAAATTTAGGTAATTATTATCCTGAGTAATCTTTTTCTTTAAGTGTTTTTGTATGAAAATATTTAGTTCTAAGTCAATTGGTGGTCCATTTTATAAATATATGTTATATATGCTCAAATTGTTATCTATTTCACTATTCCGAATGAGAGGGGTCCCCATATCATAAGAGTGTGGGTATGTGGGTCCCTTGAGGTATAATTGTAATAAAATATATGTTATTAAAAAATAATATATTTTAATAACATAATAAAATATTTAAAATGATTAATAATTATAAATTAACGAAATTATTATAATTATTTATATAAAATTTAATTATAATCAATAAGGAAGATGATGGTCATATTAGGGAATAATCAACCACTCTTAAAATGATTGAATTACAATTCATAGTTCTTGTAAATAACATAACATACTATAGAGATATACATGGAAATCATCACTAATATTATAGTGATGACTGGTAGTTTAAAGGAGAAATGATCCTTTGATGAATTAAACAAGTTTCCCAATTCCAATTAAATATCATTGAAAGTAATTACATTTCTAAATACAAGGACCATATATTTAATACAATGAGACTTTTATTGTCATAGATTATGATTATCCTATAGGATTAAATATTGTAAAATTTATAGTTCTATGATTAATGATTATACATGGTGCATGATTATACTATGGGGTTTAGTTAGGTTATATTTTCCCCTTTGTATATATAATTTAATTAAATTAAATTTCAATAATATTAATTATTTCAATTACCATGACCTTTATTTTCAATTCAATTCCCTCCATATTTATTTGACATGTGATTCATATAATTAATTAATCTATTTTTATTAGGATATCTATATTTTACCAACACCTCTTGATTCATCGAAATATTAATATAAAAAAGATAATAAAAAAATGTTTCGATGATTTTAGTTTCTATAGTTGATAATTGGAATGACCTTTTTTTGGGATATTATAATGATGGGTTGAAGATGATGATAAGTCTATTAGAAAACACTAACACTTTGATGGGTGATCATCCATATGATTTTCTATTAGGGAAGAAATATCTTATAATATATATATTATTAGGGTTATGTATTCTTATAATTTTTAATAATACTGTATTTTATCATATGAGTATGTTTTAACATTATTAATGGTTTTGTTTTCTTTTTAGTTACTTCATTTGTTTGTGAATTATATCTAACCTGATATTTTTAAATTGGGAGATTTCATTTCATATTTTGTTTAGAAGAAATTTACAAGCTGTATTTAGGTTATATGAGAATTTTATAAAGTCGATATGAAAATGAATGAAATCATATTATGAGGTGAATTTATTTTGATATCTATTAAAATATTTTATTATCATCCCTGTGCATGATTAAACTCCATCACTTTTAAAATACTTGAGGAAACCTATTGGTATTTTTAATCAAACCAGTAAATGAGTATTTATATAGTGATCCACTCTGGAACATGAACACTATTTTCAAATCTCATGAGACCATTATAGTTGTGAAGTTGGTGGTGTAGGACATTAAGATTCTTTTAGTTGGATACCCATTTTTATATTATTTGAAAAATTTCATCTATTTTCTACAATTTTTTTATTCATATTCTTAGATATGGTTGTATATTATATTAGGAAAATTTATATTGAAAAAATAACTACTGATTAAAAATGGAAGCATACATATATTAATATTTTGAGGAATATTTTCCCTTTTGGGGGATATTATCATTATTATTTAGATATCCCTAAAATTTCCTTTATTTTATGGTGAAATACTTTCATATGGTTATATATATACATGGTTTCAATTTCTTCTGAATAATATATGACATTTATAAACAATAGGTATGTATGAATGATGATTTTGGTTTATAAAAGTGTTGAATATATTTTTCTATATGATGATGTTCATAGGATTACACTCTATGTATTTAATAAGTCACATTGTTAAATTTTGTTTCTAATATATTGGATTGTTGAGAAGTTGAAGATACTTGTGTTTCAAAATAGTTATAGTAATAAATGTATTTCTATAAAATATGTTCATATTAAGATTCATTGTTTTCTATAAATATTCATTATTAACATATATAATATTAATTTATGGTAGAGATTTTATAAACCATGATGTTTCTATTGGTTGAGAAAATATAAAATTAAAATTTTCAGTTTAAGGAAAAATAAAATTATATGAAGACGTTTTGTGATAATACATTTATTTGGAAATGAAGAGTATTTTAGAATAAGTTGGTACTAAATAGGAAAAGTTAAATTAATAACATATATCATAGGATAATATTCCAAAAAATCATAGAAATAATCAATTACCTTTGGGAAGAACATTAGTTGCTCGATTATTGTATGTATAATTTTAATTCTCTATACATTTATAAATAATTATAGAAATTATTCTCATCATTATATTTTCCATTAATGACTTTGGTCTTTTCATAAAATTTTGATTATATTTTCAAATGACGTGGATTTTAGAGAGAAAAATTTATGAAATACATAAATTTTTAAGATAAACCTTTTATAAGGTATTTTTTTTACATAATCGATATTTATAAATTATATTCAATGATTATATAGCAGAAAAAATTAGTGTTATAATTAACATTATTTTCATTCTTCTATAGAGTCACCCCATCCACTGATTTTTTTTGAAAAAAATATTCCTTCTTATTTGATTTATAAAAATATCTATTATGATATTATATCAATTGAATATTGAAAATATAACATTATTTTTATTTTTAAATTTATATAATAATAGAAACTCTTTTTACAAATCATTAAAAATGTGCTTTTTTTCAAAAACTAAAATCATATCATGTAAGTTATTTTTATTGACTTTTTTCTAGGTGAAATATTAAGAAGGTATATACTAAACAAATGATGTCATATATTCCATTAGTGTATAATTAGTGTGAGATTAAATTCATCCATACTATGGGATCTTTGGTTTTATAATCCTCTCATAAACCAGACTTATATATTCCAAAATAAATAAATAAATATTAAAATATCGCATGTTTGAAAAATAATTTATAACTAAGAAATAATGTATCTTTAATTGTTTGATACATTATTTTAGATAATTGTAATAGTTTATACACACATGATAAATATTTTATTGGGGTTTATATTTTATAACATTTAAATAAGATTATATAAATAGAGACACATCATTTTTTAATTCCATTAGAAGGATTAATAAAGTGATATAATGTACTGACCTGAAACTAGAATACTCAAATATGGTGTCTACTACCATTACATATACATAAGTTACCTATAAATTGCATCATGATGGACTAAACAATTTAGTAGTCTTTTTAAACAACATACATACATGAGTCTTATATTACAAATTAATACACACATTAAAAAAAATTATCCGAGGAAAACTTCATTCTATCTAGAGTATCCCTGTATATCTTTCTTAGTACACTTCTTCAATTCATGGGGAACGAAATCAAAATAATGGTGGGCTCAACTACACTCTAAGGGTTAATAATAGCATAAGAAATAATGAATCAATGAGAAGAGCCATTATATAATGTTATCTAACTGAACATACATTTCATGTAATCAATAAACATAATGGATAGACTATATGGAAGGGTAATAAATTTAAACACTTTTACATAAAATAACTATCTAAGGAATAATCAATATGGAAAGGAACTTAACTAGAACAGATGAAATTTAATCAATGAACTAATAATGAAATGAAACCAATGAAACTATTAATGAATAAAACTCGAGTATAATAATAACTGAATCTAAATGAAGGAAATGGTTAATTTTTGGAATCAAAGATTCCTATGTACATGGTACCTTTACAACCATGACCTTCCACAAGACAATTTATAACTTACTATATGAATAACACATTACCTTAGGTAAGACAACTGATTCATCCCTTGATAATATCTTTTCATCGATGAAATATCTATAACCGATCCCCACATATATCTCACTTGTCAAAATAATTCCAGATATATCGAATAATCTATTTATTTAATTATGAATTTGACTTATCAAATAATTGCATTGACTAATAGATATAGATTTATCAATATTTACCCAGATATAAAATAAATTCCAAAGTAATAACAAATTGTTAAAATGGAATACTATTTATAAAATAATCATATCCATGATAAATGACTTGGATATTTAGTGTAAATTCTATTATTCATAGTAATAAAAAATTGAATATTTTAAGGGGACAAACACAGGAATCAAGGATGTAAAACTCTATACAATCCCATTTCAAGTCAATCATATTCCACAAATAGGGAAAAAATGATGCTATCAAAAGAAAATATCCCAAGTGTATTAAATAAAAAAGGTATTTTTTATTTATGAATAGAAATTCAATAAAAAATTACTATGAAAAAATGTTTGAGGAAAATTTATTTTTTATTTTGAAAAAAAATTTGAAAAAAAATTTGTTTGAAAGTAAATATCAAAAACATTTTCATTAAAAATTAACAATTTATACATGAAATTCATTCTTTAATGAAATTATTATTGGTAAATCCATACTAATTGTACAAGGTAAAATGAAGAAATCATTTTGTGTGATAAAAATGGATAGAAAAGTGCCGTATCTGGAAAGAGGCATGAAGATTCCATTAATATTGTTTTTATAAGAAAAAGGTTAAAAATGTATTTAATAAATCATTTTCATTAGGTAATGTATTCTTAAAACCATTTTAGAAAATTGAGATTTTAGAAGAAAACATGTTCTATGAAATAAAAGAGAGAAAAATAGTTAGGTTTTCTTAAAAACATGTTCTAAAACATTTTGAGTACCAAAGAATTTAAAAATAGTAATATTAGTTGTAAAATTTTATGAATAATGAGAGATTAATAATATTAATATTTTTATAAAATTATAATTAAATAAGTTCCTCTAATGAAAATACATGGGTAAAAATATCCTAAACAAAATTAGATTTTTATGCAAAACCTTGAAAAACAAAAACATTTATATGACAATCAGTTAATGGATATATTCATTGTGTAAAATTTAAATCCACATAAAAAAGTGAAAATAAAAAAATATATTTTAAAAATTTATTTCAAATCCTTGAATACTAATGACAATGAGGAGGTAATATAAACCAATCAAAATGAATCAGATTATGTAATTATTTTCATCATGGTAACATTAAATTAAAATCCATATAAAAGAAATTATTAATATTAAAAATAAAAATACCATGAGTATTTAATAATTCATGATATAATATTTCCAAATTTTTACTATATACACCACATAGAACAATTATGTGGTGATTATGAATTTTATTTCCAAGATATACACATTGAGATGAAAATCTCTTACACAATGTTTCCTTTCAGGTGAATGTCCATTAACATCATATATAATGGTTCTAAACATGTCACTGTATTATTCCATAACCATACTAATACTTATAATTTCATATATTATCTTATTATAATATATTATTATTATTTTTTAATAATCATTCATTATTTTCACTATTAAGAGTGTCAACTATCTTGTTTTTTAGTATCTTTTTACCTGTTACTTATTGTTCCAATTAATTAAATCATGATTAAATCATATACATTATTTAAACCATATTCTTGTTATAATATATATTCAGTATTTTTGTATTTATAATAATACATAATATTTGGAGAAATAAAATGAATTGTACTGTTCATGGTGACGGTAGGTCATACGTACACATGAACACTAAATCCATTTCCATGTTGTATTTATAATAATGAAATGAAAATACTATGTATGTATATGTAGATAATAATTAAATTATCATATTTATTTCATATATTTCACATAGTTTTATTGAATGTATCCTTTATACATTCTATGTATAGTGTGAATCAATCACATCGCTTTGAGTAGGCAATAGTCCACACTTCCACATACGATGTTATCATATTGCCACAAAATGGAAAGAATATTTTTATATGATTAATAAAAATTTATTTAATATAATAAAATTAGATCTATAACATATATCATATATATTGTGTTTTTCAGTCAAAATTCTTACAGTGAGAGATGGAAAAGGAAGAACGATCAATCATCATTTCGTGAGGCGATAGTCTTCTATACACATAAATAGTTATATTGTTACCCATTATATGGATGTGTGTGTGAGTTTGGGTAGAAAAAATTTTATATCAAAATCTCAGTATACAGAGTATACTTAGCTTATTATATAATAATGTAATAATGATAGTTGAGAGAGTGGGGAAGGAAATAAAATGAATGTGATCGTTGAAGAATGTTGCCTCATTTTTGGGTAACCCCATATTTACAGAATAATACATCCTTGGATGGATTTTTTTTAATGTCATGATTATCGGATTAGGGTTTGGATGTTGGTAGATTATATTAGGAGACTTTGGGTGGGCGAAAGTGCTTCTTATGTGTGAATATGTGTGTAGATAAATTTATTTCTATAATGGATGAGGAGTATAATTATTTTTAATTTTTTAGAAATTGAATTACACAAAATTTTTCACATCTTAGGTAACCCAAATAATAGTAAATATTAGATCTAATTGATTATTGGTTATAAATGTTTATATAAAAATAATTTTGGATAGGTATCTAGGCCATTTTGGCCATTAAGATAAATTTTTAGTCATTGTTAAGCTAATTTTTCGATTAATCGCTGAAATTAATTTTAATTAATTTAAAAAATTGTTTTGATAAAAACCTATTTTGAGAAAATTTGAAATTTGAAATTTTTATTATTCCATATATTTAATCAATTTTTATAAATACCAATCAACAATGTGGAAGAAAATCACTTAAAATTATTCCCGTATAAGGGATGACCATAAATATTTTTAAAGTAAAATGTTCCAAAGAATTAGATTTTTATATCCAATTTCAAGGATAATTTATTCCAAGGAACATTATTAGACCATTTTATATAAAAATGATGTAAATAATCTTAAAAAAATCAAAAATATTTTTTATCCATTTAAATTAATAAGATGATAATTAATTTTTAATTAAAATTCAGTATTTTTCAGTATCCATAAAAAGTATAACTTCAAATAAAAAGAAGAAAAATTTACCGTAAACTAAATTTTCTATTATTCCTTAATAAAATATTTTTATTATGAAAAAAATGTATAAATGTTTCCAATTTTTTATTTAAAATAAGTTCTCAACCAAATTTTGGTAAATATATATTTATAAAGATAAAGGTTTTTATGCAGAAAATTGTTTTTGTTCTTATCTTATGACAGTTAAATATATTATATGAGTATCAAGGATATTTAATTGAATAAATAATAAATAGAGTTCATTAATATAATTGAATAAAATTAATACATGTAATTTATTAAGACAAAATTCCTTTAGTAGAAAAAAATAAAAATACATCCTTAACATTTAATTGGATTATAATTTTATTTTAATTTATTTGGAAAATAATGAAATAATTTTATATTTTTATAAATAACACATATTTATAAATTGGTTAAAATATTCATAACCAATAATTCAAATACTTGTTTGTATATGAAAATAATAAATAATTATTTTTTAATAATATATTTTTTTCAGTAAAACTAAGTATTGCGTGCAACACAAGATATAAAAGAATGTTTTTGTTGCATTTGATGCAAGTTAATAGTGTATTGATTTAACATCTAGAATATAAAATGTATCCAATATATTTAAAATATTAAATATACCATAATTTCTTGAGATTTTATATTCCTTTCTATATTTGGTGTTGCATGTCATGCATGCTATCGAATCAAAGGTACACTTTTAGAATTTTAAGTGTTACATTCTTCCAAACTTAAATAAATTGTGTCATCAAAAATTAAAATTGTTCATGGAAATATTTTTTTTGGATATTTTATATGTTACCATAACTTATTTTGAGAATGTTTAAAAAACATTCTCTAGAAAAGAGATAATTGGAAGTACAAGGGACACATGGACTTATATATCACTAGGTTTCTACGTAGGAGAACATTATTGTAAAGTGAAAATATGGACAAAGATGAAAATAATACATATTTATAAGGAGTTATTGATGTCATAAATCTCAAACAGGTGACTTATTAATTGAATGTTAATGGTCTGAAAGTCTTAAATATCTAATGATTTAGAACACCATTGTTTCAAAAAAAATTAATGTATAAGGTAAGAAATTGGTTTTTATTGTAATGTTTAATAATTATTTTACTCCCTATGAATATAAGGAAATATACATACTAGACATATTTATATAAAATTTTTCACCCTTTTTCTATACTTTTACTAATTTCAAATTTATCCATTACATTAAAAATTTGACAAACAAAAATTATGTTTGATGCCAGAAGATCTAAACTACATGTTTTATATTTCGTAAGGCCCATAGTGGCTTTACTTTTGTCTCTAAAGATTATCCAAATAAACACGGGTTAATAAATTACTATTTAAACCTAAAAAATAACACTACAATTTCATCATAAATATTTATTAATCAAATTGTTTAACTAAAAACAATGAAAAATTTACTAGGACATCACGTAGTCCAGTGATAGGTATGACATATTTTTTGTCCTTTGGTCATGGGTTCAAGCCCCACCGCCATTCCAAATTGGATGATTTCCCTCTGACATACAATTTTTCATTTTCTAAAACAATATTAATTTAATTTCCAATGTAAATATGAAATAAATTCATGAGATAAAGATAATTAAAAAATAAAATTTTTACGAAGTTTTTCAATTCAACCCCAATACATAAATACTTCATCCATTCATTATCATATATTTCCTTCCTTGTTACAAACTGCTTTTATAATACCATTTGTAAGCTTTTTAAATCCTAACAACTTATCTTAAATCTAAAACGCCTTAGGTTTAATCTAGTCATTCATTGTCACTATCTATTTAAATTTATTAATAATTATTTATAATGAAAATGTGAATTATCTTAAGAATATCCCTTGGTAGTGTGAAATGACATGCATAGTAAGGATCAGTGTTTTTTACATGGTTACAGTGAAGTCAAGCCCGACACAACTTTTTAGAGTTTTTACACCTATGTACATCATTGATAGAACCAGGTCCACAGATATTATCTAGATAGATATGTATTTCGAGGAAAACCACATAATGTATATATAATTGAATATTTAGGATGATAATCTATACATATCATAAAATTATACCTTAGGTCTATGTTATCTATTCAATGTTTTTTTAAATATAATTTGAAAGGATGCTACTAAACACTATATGATACAAACCATATCAAACCAACCCTAGAAATCATAGAGCCACTGTCTACTAAAATTAAGTTGTTATAAGATACATGTATATCGTTCCCAAAAGGAATGAACAATCTTGTATTATTGGTAACTATATACATAGTTAAACCTTATATTATGAATGAATACAACTATTATAATATATTTTTTACAATGATAACTTTATTCCATCTAGAATATCCTTTAATAAAATTATCAGTAAAATTCATGTATTTCAAGGGAAATAAAAAAATAAGGGTGATCTCAAATGGTCAATAACAGTTTAGCATGGAGGAATAAATAATTAATCAATGATAATAGTCAATATTACATGGTAAAAAACTGATCACACATGCTATTTGATAAATAAACTAAATATATAAGCAATATGGGAATGTGATAATTGAAATAACAAACCATTTATATAACTAGATAACGTATAATAAATATGGAATGGAAAATAAATAAAACACATGTAATTTTATCAATAAACTTATAATCAAATGCATTGAATATAATATTAATGAAAAAATCTCATGGATAATACGAACTGAATATAAATGAAGACAATGCTTCATTATTGGTTGGTTTGAATCCTAGATATAAGTTACCTTTGTCGTCAAGGCATTCCATAAGTTGTTTTATAACATACTAGAAGACAAACCCATTATCATTGGCTATCCAACTATTTCATCCCATGAGATTGCCAACACATCGAGTAGATATCTATTACTGGGACCCATATGTGGTGTTCATATCCAATTCATTCATCATATATTGAATAATTGATTTATGTCATGAAAAATGTGTATTATTAAATATAGAAATTGAGCAGAAGATGCATATTTAAAAATATTTTCCATGACATCATATAACTATTAAAGTAATCACTATATGTAAAAATATTATATTGTTTAGGAAATAATCATTTCCATGATAAATGATAGGGATTTTAGGGGAAATTAAATGTTCAATGTTTAGAGAAAATTGATTATTTCAAGGGGACTAATAACGGAATCAAGAAATTGAATTTCAATACTATCCTTGGACAAATAAATTATAAATCATCAAGAGGAATAATAAAGATTGTATCAATTAAAAATATCCCATGTGCGGTAATGTTAAAGGAATTTTGTTCCTTGATGAATATAAATACTATAAAAATATATTTTGAAAACTTTTTAAATTTAAAATATCTATTACATGTTGAGAAAAAATAATAAAAAATTATTAAAAAGAATTCTAATCATTTTATTTAGAATATATCCATCTTAACATGAAATGGATTCCTGAAATAATAATTGCTGGTAAATTCATGTTACTCATACAATCTAAAAATGACATTCTTTTTGCATGGTTAAAAATTTTAAAAGTTCCATGGATAGAAATAAAATATAAGAATACATTGAAAATGTTTTTTAAAGAGAAAAATGGTATAAATTTATTTAATAAATCATTTTTGAATGGTTTAATACTATTTTATATCATTATTAGTATATATGGATTTTATAAGAACATAGGATCACTAACTAAAGAGATAAATAAATTCAGATTTTCTTAAATAATTCTAAAACATTTTGAGTAAAAAAATGTGAAAAAGGGTTCAATTACTTTGATAAGGTCATGAATAAATTGTGGATAATAAAAAGAAATGGTTTATCAAATTATTATAAAATAATTTTTCTTAATGGGAAATCATCTGTAAATAATCCTGAACAAAATGGGATTACGATTTAAACCATTAAAAAAAATAAAATTGATTCGATAATTACTCAACTAATATACTATGTTTGAAAATGTAAATCCACATAAATTTTTTTCAATAAAATAATTTATAGTAGAAATTCATTACATGAATAATCTTATAATATTAAAAGCAATAAGTTCTTAATATAACCCACTAAAAAGAAATCAGGTTATGCAATTCTTTACCACCGGGTAACTTTTAAGTCAACCCCCCTTAGAATAAGTAATAAAATTTAAATCCTAAAACAATATTAATTTAGGATAATTAATGTCATAATAAATCATAATGGTATGTATATTCCCAACACAAATGACGTAAGTGGTGAATATGAAATTCAACTCACAGATGTAAAAGATGAGATGAAAATACCTTACCTTGTGTTTCCTTTCAGTTGAACATCCATTATTTTCTTAGATAATGGTGTTAAACATGTATCTATATTATAAAAAAAAATATCTTTAATACCATATATGATCTTACTATAATATGTTATTAATTTTTTTAATAATCATTCACAATTTTCACTATTTTCGGTGCTAACTGTCTAGTTTTTATAGGTTGTTTTGACTGGTTACATGTTGTTCCTTTAAATTAGATCATTATTTCCTCACATCCAAAATATAAAATAAGCATATATTATCATATATATTCATTATATATATATATAATAAATAAAATTCATACATATAAAATGAAATTCACAATTTTTGGAGATGAAATGTCATACGTACGCATGAATGACACTTCATGTTTCCTTATCGTATATAAAATAATCTAGATTAAATTATATATATTTACATTTTTATTATAATTACATTATGAATTTTATTTAATATATATCACATAGGTTTATTAAAACTATACTTTATATACTCCATGTATATTGTGAATGAATCACATCGCTTTGAGGAGGTGATAATCCACACATCCAAAAACAATGTTTTCATATTCCAATAAACTGGAAAGCCTAATGGAAAGTGATATATTAAAATTATATAAGAAATAAATTCGTTATTAATATCATATATATCATATATATATATATATACATTTGTACATAATAATTCCCAAAATGAGATGTGGTAATGGAAGAACGGAGAATCATCATTTTACAAGGAAATAGTACATGGTGCACAAAAATGGTACGTTCATTACCCAATAGATTGAATTGTGTCTAATTGTATGTATAAATTTACAAAAACGAATAATTATATTTATTATAATTATTTTATCATATAATAATGTATTAAGAATGCTTAAGGGGTAGAGAAGGATATAAAATGAATGTGATCGCTCAAGAACGTTGCCTCATTTTCAGATAACACCTTTTGGTTTATAGAAAATGGACTCCATGGTATAATTTGTTCACAAAGGGAGGATTATAGGTTTTTTGGAAGTATTTTGGGGGTTTATTTTATTATATTTTTTCGATCAAAAGGGATTTATTTTTGTGAATAAGTGGGATGTGTATGTGAGTTTTTATATTGGAGGAGAGGCATTCTTGTAAATTTTTGGAAATGGAATTCCACCAAATTTTTTAAATGTCTTGTAGATCAAATTTTGGTAAAAATAAATATAATGGAGTATATGGTAATCATATCTACATAAAATTATTTTTTGAAAATTTTATAGGTTATTTGGGCCCTTATGATTAAAGTTTTGTCCCTTGTTAATCTATTTTTCTCTAAATTATTATTATTATTTTTAAATAAATTCAGCAATATTATTGGTAAAAAACTATGTTTTCCATATTATAAATTATAAATTATAATAATTACTAAAATATAATCAATTTATTTAAATTAAAAACATTTAATTGGATGAAATTAATTTAATATTTATTATATAGAGGGGAAAAAAATGCCATGTTTTAATGTAAAACTCTTCAAAAGCAGAAGATGTGATTAAATAAAATTTAAATGAAAAATTGATTCCAATTATCCAAATTTGATTAATAGACATTATATTGATCAATTTTTTTTTAAAACTAATCAAAAATATATGTTAAACTTATAAATGAAATTTATTAAAAAGTATATTTGTATTAAAATTCAGTATTTCTATATATTAATCTGAGAAATGAACGTTCCTACAAAAATAACATCAATTTAATATAAGCTGGTTTTAATGTTATCAACTATATCTACTAAACCAGGGTGAATCCAAGCCTACGTGTCACCTCCTGTGAGCACCACATCACCTTATACCATGTCTCAAATTACCATTTAGCCCTCCCTTTTTGACTACCTCCACCGCATTATCGCATCCCATCTACGACATTAGGGTTACATTCATCCATCTACTTTATCCTGCATCAATCTCTGCCTTCACCGCCTATACATTTTCCGCCTCTCTCTACTTTGAATCACGCTTCCCCACCTCTGTCTTCTATTCCTCCGACTCTTCCACCTCCGTCTTCTTCAACTCATGTTTCTCTACCTTCGATTCATTTGCCTCCAATTGCTTGGTATCCATCTACGCCACGTATGGATACTATGCCTCTAGCTCCCTCGCCTCCTCCTGATATGCATCCTCCAACTTCTTCCCTACAAAATTAATCGCATTTCCTCTAAAACTAGGGTTCCTGCCTTCATCGTTGGCTACCTCATCCTCATCGACTACCCTCTACACCTTTGAATTATCAACCTCCACCTGCTCCGACTCTACCTCCCACGCCTCCTCCTTCTCCACCTCAACTCCCTCAAGCTCCTATGTGTCTGGATCCTCAACATTCGGTTCCTCCGTATCGGGCTCATCCACGTACAAATCCTCCATGTATGGATCCTCTGTGTCTAGCTCACCCGCATCAACCAAAAAGATAAGTCTGGACACCACCTCTATTTTCTTTGTAAGTGGTTTTATGTGTAAATGCATATGTGGAATTAAAATGATTTATTCCTTTGTCTTGTTCTTGATATCTGGATTCTATTGATTTTAGGAGATGGGGAAACTGATGTTTTAGTTGATGTATTTACATAGAAATACTGGACTTCTTTGTATCTAATATTTTTCAATTTATAAAACAGATTTTTTTGATATTTTCATCTCAAATTGTGCTATATTTAATCATGCTTTTCATGTTTGGGCAAGTGGGATGGCTCTCTACTCAGTTTTGTGTATTCATGGTTTTGAATATTATCTCTTTAATGTATTATCATCAATATTAGTCGAATATAACATCGTTCTTCACTGTATTCTACCTCCTGGATCCATTATAGTCTTGTGGCCTATAAGAATCACCATCAATTATTTGATATGGATGGATATGAATGGATTTACATCACTTTTTTGGTAATTGTATAGTCATTTAATAGAACAGTGGGATGAGTTCATTGATTTTTTATTTTTATTGGATAACTGGTATTGTATTTACCGAGGTAGATTACGGGGACACATAAAATCATGAAGAGTTTGATTTCGTGTTTTTGGGGAACTTTAGTAGGGAGTCGGATAAGGAAACTGGGAGAAAAAGATGGGGCTCTAGATCAATCGCACTGCAGTTTTCTACATGTACAATCTTCACTAAAACCATTTACAATTAGTGTAATGCTTTTTTCTCTATTTAGTTTGGTCTTCCATTAAAAAAAATTCTTCCATTTTTTTTATTCATTTTTCTATGATTATTATTATTCAATGTGATTAATATTAAATTATTATGAAATATTATGTTTTTTAATCTTCTAGTTGATGACCTAATTATGTGTAGTAATAAACAAATCAGAAAATAATTATATATTTTGAAAAAAATGCAGATTGTGTCCCTTTGAATTTATATGAAGCTTTAACATGAATTCACTCTTCATTATTATAAATAATATAAAATAAAAAAATGATATTATATGTTCTATTAAGTAGCCTTTTTAATATTTAGTTTCAAGTAACATTGAAATATTAAACTACCCAACTCATTTAAAATATTCATTTTCTTAAACATTATTCAATATTAGTTTTTTATAATATACTAAGTAGTTTCTATCTAACTACATAGATATATTATGCATTTAGTATCCCCATTAATGTACAGTTTCAATATGACTATATAAAACTATAATGTTTTACTATTTATTGACCTATATGTCTATAGATCATGATTCGACAACAGGTATGTTCTCTCATCATTCAAAGGAGTTTCATTACAAAAAAGTAATTCTTGGATTTTCTATGTAGGTTTTCTTTGACAATGGTTTTTCTACTTCTCGTGGTATGTGTGAGATTCAGTGGTGGTATGATGTTTTGGTTCCTCAAAATACACTACTCGTGGTAATGTTCTTATTTGTGCAGGTTTTCATGGCTTAAACTTTTGTATTTTTTGTCATTGTTTAATGAAGTTTTAACTGGTCCTTATTTCATTTCAGAAACAATAGTTATCATATGATGTTAGTTACCAATATTGTTTCATACTACCTTAGATCTATTCTATCATCAATTCTTTAGGTATTTAATATTACATGACCACACCTCTATTTTAAAGTGTTTAATTCAACCCCTTCCACTGAAACCACCAATTTAATAATATATGTTAACATTTGTCTATGTTTTTACCTTAAATTTTCTTTCGTATAACATAGATAGTATGTGAATGTGTTCTTCAACAGTGGTTTTTCATCTTCTCATGGTATGACTGATATTCATTAGCTGTATGATGTTTTTGTTCCTCACATTACACGACTGATGGTGATATTCTAATGTGTGTAGGCTTTCATGGCTTAAACTGTTGTTTTTTGTTATTATTGTTTTGTGAACTTTTAACTAGTCTTTATTTCATTTCAGACTCACAAGTTGTTCTACGATGTTAGTTATAAAATATTGTTTCATACTACCTTATATCTATACAATAATAAATGCTTTAGGTAATGAATATAATAAGATCACAACTCTATTTTATAGTATTCCAGTCAATCCCTTCACTGTAACCAACAATTTATCATATATGTTAATATGTTTTCTATGTGTTTCCATTCATTTTTGTTATGTATATATGGATATTTTGTGAAGGTGTTCTAAGACAATGGTTTTTCTACCTCTCATGGTATGAGTGAGATATAATGGCAGTATGATGTTTTTGTTCCTCACATTACACAACCCATGGTGATGTTCTTATTTGTATAGGTTTTCATGGCTTAAACTTCTATTTTTTGTTATCACTATTTCATGGAATTTTAACTGGTCCTTATTTCATTTTAGATATAGCAGTTGTCATATGATGTTATATATCAATATTTTTTCTTACTACCTTGGATCTATAATGGATTCAATCCCTTAAGAAATTAATATAATAAGATCACACATCTATTTTATAGTATTGCAGTCAACCCCGTCCACTGCAACCAACAATTTTATCATATATGTCAACAAGTTTTCTATGTGTTTACATTCAATTTTATTATGTATAATATAGATAGTCTATGTAGGTGTTCTTCAACAGTGGTTTTTTTGTTCTGATGGTATGCTTGAGATTCTTTGGCAGAATGATGTTTTTGTCCTCACATTACATTGATCATGGTGATGTTCTTATGTGTGTACGATTTCATGTCTTAAACTATTGTTTTTTTTGTTATCATTGATTCATGAACTTTTTACTGGTACTTATTTAATTTCAGACTCACTAGTTTTTCTATGATGTTAGTTATCAAAGATTATTTCATACTACCTCAGATCTATACTAGAATCAAAGCTTTATGAAATGAATATAATTGGATCACACCTCTATTTTATAGTATTCCAATCAACCCATTCACTGCAACCAATAATTTTATCATATATGTTAACATGTTTTCTATGTGTTTCCATTTAATTTTGTTATGTCTAACATGGATATTTTCTGAAGGTTTTCTCCGAAAGTGGTTTTTATTCTTCTCAAGGTATGAGTTAGATTCCGTGGAAGTATGATGTTTTTGTTCCTCACGTTACACTACTAATGGTGATATTCTTATTTATACAGGTTTTCATAGCTTAAAGGTTTTTGTTTTGTTATCATTGGTTCTTGCACTTTTAACAGGTCCTTATTTCATTTCATATACAGTAGTTGTCCTATGATGTTAGTTATCAATACCTATTTCATACATACATGGATATTAACTAGCTTAAAAGCTTTAGGCTATGAATATAATAATATAACACCTATGTTTTATAGTATTGTAGTCAACCCCCTCCACTACACCCAATAATTTAATCTTATATGTTAACATGTTTTCGATGTGTTCCCATTGAATTTTTTATGTATAATATAGAGTAGTTAGATTAATTATAAAAAATTCATTATAAGTTTTACCTATGGTTTAAATAATGGTGGGGAATCAAAATAGTTGTTATTGTATGACATTTTTCTATTATATTTTTTTATCAACTATCCATTCAGGTTTTCGACTTTAGGTTTCTATCTACACCAGGCCCAAACTTTTGGAGAATGAAATTTTTTCCCTGTAATGTAGATTTATTAGTAATGGTTTGCAATTTAATGTTCATCTTATTTAATTTCAATAATCATTTGAATGTTTCCTCTGATGTTTTATTTTCCATTTTCATACTATATCTATTTCAATGCCTTCATAATGAATTGTGTGATCTCTTTCCAATAATAGTAACATATTATATATATATATATGGGATTTACAATGTTGGACATACTGAGCTTTCTTTGGGTCTTATTAAGGATGTGAGGGTTAGAGGCCTTCTTGTCAACTGTTAATGTTATAATGCTATTATTTATGGCTTGTGTATCAGTGGTGACCTATCCCATATTTTTATTGTTTTCTAAGAAGTTAAAATTTGTGGAATACCCTTGGATTCTTACACCTAAATAATTATTGATTGAAGGGATCTATATATCATCTGATAACATATTTCTGAGATGTTTTCTATAGATGTTCACATATGTTCTATTCACAATTTATTCACATTGAATTTTTTGATCTCTTTCGTATTTTATTAGAAACACCTAATTATATAGGGGTATGTTGTAATCAGTGAGCCTATTAAGGTCCTCGAAAAAAAATTATTGATCAAGTATGCAACGAATTTGTTTTTATAGGCTATGAATGTGGGTTTTTCCCATGTATATGGTCACGTAACTTTTTATATAAGTGTGTGTCTATCAAAAATGATATAGAATTCATAAAAAATATTTTCTATAAATTAGAGATATCTGGACTGCCAATGAATGTTTATACGTACAGTAGTATGATGAACATTTATTCTTAGAGGCATATAAGGGAATGTGAAATTTATCATGCACAAGTTTTTTATATTTTGAAATAATTGGAAATCAGTGTTGTGAAAACTAGAGTAATAACATATGATATATATATTTATGGGATTTATGGTGATGGAAATACTAGACATTACTTTATATTTTGTTTATTCTTAGATCTAATAACCACTATTTTTTGACAAATATTTCTATATTTTGATGCTACTGTGTAGTATGTATCTCCTGACTTTGTTTGTTTTTTCAGATTATTCTCAACTACGAAAATTTATTCTTTTTTCTATCTAGGTCACTAATGGATCACAATAGGGATTGGCATAAAATAGGTGAAAAAATTTCATATGTTCTTCCTGTTATGGTTATTTTGTAGGAAAATTTATCTATAACCATCCTTAGATGTCCCCATAAAATTTAAGAAAACCAAAACTTCTGGACCCTTTTAATTTGTTTTCCTTTCACAATGATTTAAATTCCTTCTAATTAGATTCAACTTTTAAGACCAGATTTAATGAACCTACCAGATTAGTTATATCATTCATCCTTAGATCTCCACACCAGCCTACATAGTCCCAGAAACATAGGAGCTGAATACGTCCAGAAATTTTCTCTCTATCTCTATTGTTTTATTTCAGTTCATATAAAATCATGGATTCGATCTTAGAGAAATACCCATTCAGGTAATTATTGAATTTTATTATAAATTATGTATTTCGATATGACATATAAGATTAAATTGATTTTACAATCTTACATTTAGACCAATGAAACAAAAAATATCTGAATTTCAGAATACTGTTCAACATTCAAAGGTAACATCTAACACATCTCCATTAATTTTTTTATTTTGGTTCAACAAGTTTCAATTTTTTTACATATGACTATCCAATGTATACAACTGAAGACGCATCCACCCATATTAACTACTTCAAGGATCCACATCTATGTCAACACAACATCCAAAATGTGGGATTCACTATATCAATGAATTAGGCGACTAAAATCAGCCTTTTACTAACAAGGACTTGAAATCTTTTTCTAAGAGAGATGTGGATGACACACTCTCTAAAGGACACACCAAAAAACTGTTAAGTGAAGTTCTGTTTGAAAAAAAATCAACCTTATTTTCTGAATTAAAGCATTTTATGTACACATTTTGTTATGTTATCTTTCTTCTAAACTATTTCTTTTTTTTGATTGTCCATACAATTGTTTCCTAATTTATCATACATAGTTTTTTAAAATATTTCTTATGCATAATTGTATCCATATTGCATATGAAAAATTGTACCTAAAGAAACCATACTTTACAAAAATATCATTCAAATATTGGACCTTTTAGGGGGTTTTCTTAGATGATTTTCTCTTTGTTCCCTAATAGTATACTGATCAGGATCTGGACCAATCACAATCATCTACACATATGTCATACCAAAAATAGCATGTAAAACTGCCATATTCTAATAAAATCTCTTTCAATGATTTGGAATCTATGGATTTTCTCCTAGGTGAATTTATTTTTGTACTCAAATATGCCACCCAGGGGAATCTGGTCTAACCCCATTGGTTTTCATAGATGTTATAGAAAAAAATGCACCTAAAACATCCAAACTTGACTCTCCTTCATCTTTGTGGCCTAATTACATTTTTTTGTTTTTTTTATGAAACCAGGAGTGTAGAGGCCCGAAGAATGACGTACATAGACATTATATTAATTTTTTTGAGTACTTAATCCATTACAAAAACATACACACAAGGACCGTAATAGTTTAGTGTCTTTAGAAACTCGGAATAAAATCTTCTAATTGTGGTGAAAGATCTTCAACATCTCCCAATAAAGATCTTCCCTTTTTTTTCTTACCTAGAACCTTTCTTTATATCCTGGGGAAAAGAAAACATAAAGGGGTGAGCTCAAATGCCCAGTAAGGGTAAACATAGCGAACATAAAACAATCCATAAACATTTGAATGCAAAAATATGAACATAAAATCTAAACATCAAAATCTTAAGAAAAGACATGAATCTTGGAAGTACGTAAGGCATAAGAGAACATAAATCATGATAAAATAGCATGGGAATAAAACATGTAATTGTGGTAACCATTAAGCACATGATATGATTTCCACAGTAGCCAAGTCATTGCTGCCAAGACCATCTTAGTGGACAAAGTCCCTTTCTGAATCGAGTTCACTCCTCGTTCCAGTCCTGTATTACTGAACCGGTATAACCTGCTGTTCCAGCCATGTCTATCTCATGAGATATAAATCTTTACCCAATGCATTGGAGGGAGATATAGGTCCCACCCATCTCATAATTAAATTATTCTTACTTATTCCACAAAATAAACTTAAAACATTCATCATAACCCAAAGAATAAAATGGGTTTCATAAACATCATCCCATCATTTCATAATCCATATAAAACAAATGGAAATTTCATCATAAGAAAAGTGAACCATGTAAATCATAGAGACATTAAACATGAAACGTACACATATCAAATAATGTCATCTTAGATGGAGGATGGTTTTGATAAAACATTTGAAATGAATTCTTGGGGAAAATATCCTTTCTTCTTCAAAATCATTTTATTTTTAAAAAATGCCATGCACTTTCAAAATAAAAGTATTTTTTTGAAAATATTTATAAAATCATGTAGAGTAATCTTCATGAAAATGAGGCGTTATGAAACTGTAAAAATCCGTTCACGCCGTATAAGTTAAAAATAACTTTCTCCTCGTACTTTTTTCGGAAAAGTCAAAAAAGTACCTCGTAACGTAAACAAAAAAAAAGGATTCCTTACATACAATGTATTAAAAGTCAAAAATGGATAAAAAGGACTTTAAAAATGCAGGAAAACAATTTTATAAAACATGGACATTGATGATAGCAATAACCCTAGTAAATACTTACGAATAATCAATCTCGGATAAAAATGAGATTTGCAAAATTATCCCTTACCTTATGTCCGATATGCTTCGTATGGTTCCGAACCTCCTGTATAATGATTTAAATAATGTCATTGACTTATTACATAATCATATTCATTGTTATAATATCATATATGTTTCACTTATGACTTTATATTACCTATTCTTTTGTAAATTCCATTTTAAAGTAGCATTTTGGGTAAAATCATTTCATTTATCATATGTGTTTCGACTTGTCGTTTCTTGATATTATTACTTATATCCTGATTTACGTAATTCCAGAATGTAAAACATGATTTATATATAATATATATTCATCATATAGATATATATTATAGATAGATAAAAGGAATGAAATACACCGTTCATGGAGACGGTAGGCCGTACGTACGCATGAATGCTGTTTTCGTTTCCTTATTGAGTTGAATGGAATTAATTAGATGACATACATATATATATATACATAAATCTAGAAGCTTTATAATTTCATATATTTCATTATTATTTCATATATATACTGTATAATCATTCTTAAATGGTTAACATGGAGAATGAATCTCATCACGTCGTGGAGACGGTAGTCCGTACGTACGCATGAGCGATGATATCATTTCCATAATTATTGAATTGAATTGGAGTGGATAATACAATATATCAGAATCAGTATGATTTTATAATAACTATGTATAGTTATTCTTTACACCATTATACCCATCCATGTAAGGTGTTGGTGGAAAAACAGATTACACCACAGCATGGAGACGGTATTCTGTACGTACGCACGCGCGGTGATTTTGTTTTCCGTAGGATGGATAGAAGGTGAAATGGGGTTGTTTCATATTTATAATAACATATAAGTATATTATTGATACTTATGTTATTACTTTATAATGAAACAACTAAAGAAGAATAAGTTGAAGAAGAAATAAGCTTGAAAGAATCGGTAGAAGAAATTACCTCTTCTTCGATACGCCTCTTTGAAACCTCCTCTTAGGGCACTACGATTGGTCTTTGAAGTAGACCAGGACCTCTAGTATGTTTCTATGGAAGTGGAGGAGATAATTTGGCAGGGTTTGGCCGAGATTGAAAGCTCAAATTGGTGTGATGAGGAGAGGGAGGAGGTGCCCTTTTATAAGGGAGCAGAGGGGCACCTTTGGAAATCAAAAACATATTAATTTATAATAAATATGAACCCACTTAAAAACCTCCAAAAATGACTCATATTAGAATATTAGATGATATAGGGTTGTAATCTAATCATCCAATAAAATTTATACATGTTAGGAATTTATCTTAAACATTATCAACTTGAGTTATCCTTATTTAATCAATTTTATTTTATTTGTGGTAATAAAATTCTAAATTTTAAATTAACAAATAATTACATTTTCGTTGTGAATTGTCCATAATTGGATAGTTTATAGCAGTATATACCATAAAAATTTAAATTTATAATTTTTAAATATTTTTGTTATTTTTAAACAAATTTATAATATGTTATTTTTATAAAATAACAATAGTGTCAATTTTGACACTATTCATTTATTTGAATTTAATAAAATATATACAGAAGATATGTTCGAAATAAAAGCTTTAATAGATTCATAAAAGGTCATATATATCTAGAAAATTAGTGGAGCACATTAAATAGTTCATATAATATTTTTATTATTATTTTTAAAACCATTTATTTGGTTTATCTCTTAATAAAATAATTACTACATCATTTTTGTATAATTATTTAATATACTTTTTTGTTGAATAAAAATTAAAAATAAAATCCCATGATGAACATAAATCTATTAAATTTCACAATAATACTTTTACTCGAATTTATCATCTTAAAATCACAATATTTAAATTGTTATATTTATTAAATTATGAAGGTGGCAACTTTGGCATCATTTAAAATAAAATAATATAAGTGTCATAATCACTTTTCTAAGGCTCTAAATTGTCACATATTCGACCATTTGATGATTATGGTTTAAATTTACATGAAACACAAGTTTTGGTCAGTGTTTTGGGACTTTTATGGTCAATATTAGTTTAATAAAAACTATATTCTTGATTTTCACTAGATAAACAATTTCTGCATCACTATTGTGTCACAATTAATGATAATTATTTAATCCCTAAAAATGATAAATAAATTTATATGATGTAGATAATTTCATTAGATTTTTTGAGACTATTAATGTTCGAAGATTCATGAAGTTTATCACTAAATTAAAATTAATATACTTATAAGATTTAAGAGAGTGACATGTTGTCACTTTCTTTGGTTTTAATAATAATTAAGTTATTTTCATGGAAGAAAGTCCATTAAATGATTATAATCCGACTCTTAGGTGATATGGGTCGACTTTTAGTCATCCAATAGGATTTTGGCAGTTGTTAGGGTAATTTTATAATCTTATATTTACCCTTAATTACCCGATTTACCTTTAACTATGGTAAATAAAATTTACCGTAGTTACTATTCATAATGCCCAAAAATAAGAAAGTAGTCTATTAATATAATTTGGACCCACCGATTCCAAATATTTAATCCATTTTTCCAAATTCAATACACAGAAGTTGCAGAAATGAAATTAAAATTAATCCCATTGTCGAAAAAAAACGGGTTTTTGTTTTAAGAATTCCAAAAGATTGAATTGATTTAACCTACGAATTCAAGGTAAAATCAATGCTAATGGCATACATTATGTTAAATGGTAAAAATATATTCTATTTATACTTTAAAACCATTAAATATAATAATTTATCCATATAAATTATTACGATGGATAAAGTTGTTTTTAATTAAAATATAGCGTATTTTTACTATTCATTAAAATATGAAAGTTATCAGAATAATATGAAAATTTTATCCAAAGTAAATTTTTATATCATGATTCCAAAGAAGAATTTTATTTTGTAAAATTTAACTTATAAACATGTCAAAAACTAGATTTAATGTGGGTGCGCCATCAAAAGGCGGCAAAACTACATTTTTTGAAAAATACTTATTTTACCTGAAAAATTTATTTTTTTCTCATACCATGTTCTAGAAAATATGTAAGATGAATAATAATGTTATAAAATTAAAAATTTAGTTTATACTATTCATAACGTCTAGTTCATAATAATATTATAATAATATATCATTGTTTAGTAAAACCCGGTATTGCGTACAACACACGCTATCAAGGAAGGTCGTGATTGCGTGTAATGTAAGCCAAGTCAAGGTTTCTTGTTGTGCAAGAATCCTTCATTTTTTTGTATAACAGAATCCAAAAATATTTCATTTATACATTGAATATATATATATAAACAAACACACTCAATTTTGCGTAGAATGACTATTATAAAATGAACATGAAATTGTGTGTAACATGATCCAAGAATAGCGTTGCGTATACTGCAAGCTAATACGGTGTTGCATGTAGCACAAGATAATCGTGGTGTATCATACAATATAATATATGAATGAAATTAAAAAGAATGTTACTTATAAAATCTCAGGTTGTTACATTCTACCCCCCTTAAAATGAATTTCTCCCTCGAAATTCGTTGGGGTTATAAATCATTTACTATTCATTGAAACCCACATCGTAAAAAGGAATACTAAAACATAATTTTAAAAACTATTGTATGAAATGTAACGATTACCCAAAGTAACTCATCACTGGGTTTCCATATAGGAGATCATAGGTAAAAATATGGATATGGAGGAGAAATTTAACCATCATGTTCTGATGGAGAGTGGTAGAGAACATGTCTATAAAAAAACCAACAATCACAAAGCCATAAATTTGTGATGATCTAAGGTACCATCTGATTCATCGGATATAAGAGCACCAGGACAACATTTTTGGTTTTCAATATCATTTCCATAAAGTTGATGAATTAAAAGAAATACTTACATGATATTCATACAATCTCACTATTGTTCGTGAATTGAACAATTTCCACTTCATCTCTTAAAGAAATGAAGTTGAGTTTGTTATTTGTGAAGCGTTAGTAGATCATGTGATGGAATGATGGGTCATTCCATCTATTTAAAAAAAAGTTTAGCAAAAGTTATAAGTCCATATTATGGTGTGATTAATCGTATATGGTTCCAAAAAAGGACTTATACTTTATTTATCATACCGCATATAAAAATAAAACTACTTTCCACTATCTAGGGACTTACTGTAGGCCATTGGTATGCGATAAAGGCCAGTCGCACTTCAGTTGTGGGTTCGATTCCCACATCCTTTTCCGACACGATGGGATGTCGCCCGTCCTACAGGTTTTCCTTTTTCTAAAACTACATTTCTATAACATCCCATCAATAATATCAAAAAAAGATTTATCCATAATCAATACTAACTTATGTCCAACATAATACATTCCAATCTTTAGGCTTATCTAAAATACATCGGTCCAAGCTCATATAAATAAAGAAAATGATTACTTGAAATGTCACATAACAATCACGTGAATGCCATCATTTATCCGCCATATATCAGAAGATATATTTTTGTTGGTCAAATTACAAACATGTGAATAACTTAATCATGTATTCTATTGAATAATGAATACCCATTGAACCTTAGTGAAAACATGAATGCAGTTAAAACATAACACTTTCCACATACCAAAATCCTCAAAATTCTATATACTAAAACCATGATATCACTTAGTCCTTATATCAATCATGAGCTCATGAATACAATCAAACATCTCATTATCTTCTTATCCCTTCATTATGCGCATATCATCTGCTTTCCAAAATATTTTAATCACTTTTCATGGTTACCAGTACGATAAAATTATTGAAAACCACAATAGACTAATACAAAAATATTCTAATAAACCATAAAAGTACCTCAACAACAGTATTCTTGAATACCAATAAATAAACACTTCAATCCATACTCTTTAATGATTTTCCTGGAATAATTCCTTCCTTGATTTAGAAGTAACTTTTTAAGTCAGGGAATTGAGTTGGGTAATGCCCATGTTCTCCACAAATAAGACATTGAACTCCATAACAGTCTGTCACTCTATGAACCTTCTCTCCACACAGATAACAACTGTACCTCCATTTGAGGTATTCCTCAAGGTTCTTCTTCCCTTCTTTAGAAATCTCAATCTTCCTTTCTTTATGCTCCTCAACATGCGAACATGCATAAAAGTCTATCTTCCTCTTATTTGATGAATTAGGCATACCACTAAATTTCACCTTGTTAATCATATATCGTGATGACTAATTCTGAATAATCAAAATATCTTTCTCTCTAGGCATTACCCAATTTTGTTGCTCATAGTCACCAATTTTTCCATTGGATTAAATGTTAACTGAATTCCTTCTGGTTCCCTCCATTGACTAAAACACAAAAAGAATTCTTTGAGAGGAAAAAATCATGCTAGAGAAAACAAAATAATAAAGGGGGAGTACCCTCAATATCTAACATCTTAGGTTAAATTATAAGATCGTTACCGTAGTTCTAGGACTATATCCTATACGCATACTTATCCTTAGGGACATCCCTAGACATACCTTAGAAATATCTCTAGGGATCTCACTAACATTTCGCATCCTAGTTTCCAAAGGTTGACTAAACCTTTCCACTGATACCAACTGTAGAGGCTCGAAGCTTGACATACATGGAAATTACATTACTTTTGCGGAATACTTAATACATAACAAAAACAGACACAGAAGGACTGTAATAGTTTATTGTCTTTGGAAACTCGGAATAAAATCTTCTAATCGTGGTGAAAGATCTTCAACATCTCCCAATAAAGATCTTCCCTTTTTTTTTCTTACCTAAAACCATTCTTTATATCCTGGGGAAAAGAAAACATATAGGGGTGAGCTCAAATTCCCAGTATGGGTAAACATAGTGAACATAAAACAATCCATAAAACTTTGAATGCAAAAACATGAACATAAAATCTAAACATCAAAATCTTGAGCAAAGACATGAATCTTGGAAGTACGTATGGCATAAGAGACCATCAATCATGATAAAATAGCATGGGAATAAAAAATGTAATTGTGGAAACCATTAAACACATGATATGATTTCCATAGTAGCCAAGGCATTGCTGCCAAGACCATCTTAGTGGAAAATGTCCCTTTCTGAATCGAGTTCACTCCTCGTTCCAGTCCTGTATTACTGAACCGGTTAAACCTGCCGTTCCATCCATGTCTATCTCATGAGATATAAATCTTTACCCAATGTATTGGAGGGAGATATAGGTCACACCCATCTCATAATGAAATCATTCTTACTTGTGCCACAAAATAAACTTAAAACATTCATCATAACCCAAAGAATAAAATGGGTATCATAAACATCATCCCATCATTTCATAATCCATATAAAACAAATGTACATTTCATCATAAGAAAATTGAACCATGTAAATCATAGATACATTAAACATGAAACATACACATATCAAATAATGTCATCTTAGATGGAAGATGGTTTTGATAAAACATTTTAAATGAATTCTTGGGGAAAATATCCTTTCTTCGTCAAAATCATTTTTTTTTTCAAAAAATGCCATGCACTTTTAAAATAAAAGTATTTTGTAGAAAATAGTCATAAAATAATGTAGAGTAATATTCATGAAAATGAGGCGTTATGAAACCGTAAAAATCCTTTCACGCCGTATAAGTTAAAAATAACATTCTCCTCGTACTTTTGTCGTAAAAGTCAAAAATTACCTCATAACGTAAACCAAAAAAAAAGATTCCTTACATACCATGTATTAAAAGTAAAAAATGGATAAAAAGGAATTTAAACATACATGAAAACAATTTTATAAAACATGGACATGGATGATAGAAATAACCCAAATAAATACTTACAAATAAGCAATCTCAGATAAAAATGAGATTTGCAAAGTTATCCCTTACCTTAGGTCCGATATGCTTCGTATGGTTTCGAACCTCCTGTATAATGATTTAAATAATGTCATTGACTTATTATATAATCATATTCATTGTTATGATATCATATATGTTTCAATTATGACTTTATATTACCCGTTCTTCTGTAAATTCCATGTTAAAGTAGCATTTTGGGTAAAATCATTTCATTTATCGTATGTGTTTCGACTTGTCGTTTCTTGATATTATTACTTATATACTGATTTACATAATTCTAGAATGTAAAACACGATTTATATATAATATATATTCATCATATACATATATATTATAGATCGATAAAAGGAATGAAATACACCGTTCATGGAGACGGAAGGCCGTACGTACGCATGAATGCTGTTTTCGTTTCCTTATTGAGTTGAATAGAATTAAGTAGATGACATACATATATATATATACATAAATCCAGTAGCTTTATAATGTCATATATTTCATTATTATTGCTTATATATACTGTATAATCATTCTTAAATGGTTAACATGGAGAATGAATCTCATCGCGTCGTGGAGACGGTAGTCCGTACGTACGCACGAGTGATGATATTGTTTCCATAATTATTGAATTGAATTGGAGTGGATGGTAAAATATATCAGAATCAGTATGATTTTATAATAACTATGTATAGTTATTATTTACACCATTATACCCATCCATGTAAGGTGTTGGTGGAAAAACAGATTACACCATGGCGTGGAGACGGTATTCCGTACGTACGCACGCGCGGTGATTTTATTTTCCGTAGAATGGATAGAAGGTGAAATGAGGTTATTTCATATTTATAATAACATATAAGTATATTATTGATACTAATGTTATTACTTTATAATGAAACAACTAAAGAAGAAGAAGTTGAAGAAGAAAGAAGCTTGAAAGAATCAGTAGAAGAAATTACCTCTTCTTCGATACGCCTCTTTGAAACCTCCTCTTAGGGCACTACGATTGGTCTTTGAAGAAGACCAGGACCTATAGTATGTTTCTAGGGAAGTGGAAAAGATAATTTGGCAGGGTTTGTCCGAGATTGAAGGCTCAAATTGGTGTGATGAGGAGAGGGAGGAGGTTCCCTTTTATAAGGAAGGAGAGGGGCACCTTTGGAAATCTTAAAAATATTAATTTATAATAAATATAACCCCACTTAAAACCTCCAAAAATGACTCATATTAAAATATTAGATGAGATAGGGTTGTAATATCATCATCCAATAATATTCAGACATGCTAGGAATTTATTTTAAACATTATCAACTTGATTTATCCTTATTTAATCAATTTTATTTTATTTGTGGTAATAACATTCTAAATTTTAAATTGACAAATAATTACATATTTGTTGTGAATTTTCCATAATAAGATACTTTATAACAGTATATACCATATAAATCTAAAATTATTATTTTTAAATATTTTTGTTATTTTTAAACAATTTTATAATATGTTATTTTTATAAAATAACAATAGTGTCAATTTTGACACTATTCAATTATTTGAATTTAAATAAAATATATACAGAAGATATGTTCGAAATAAAAGATTTAATAGATTCATAAAAGGTCATATATATCTAGAAAATGAGTGGAGAACATTAAATAGTTCAGATAATATTTATTTTATTATTTTTAAAACCATTTATTTGGTTTATCTCTTAATATAATAATTACTACATAATTTTTGTATAATTATTTAATATACTTATTTGTTGAATAAAAATTAATACTAAAATCCTATGATGAAGATAAATATATTAAATTTCACAATAATACTTTTACTTGAATTTATCATCTTAAAAACACAATATTTAAATTGTTATAGTTATTAAATTATGAAGGTGACAACTTTGGCATCATTTAAAATAAAATAATATAAGTGTCATAATCACTTTTATAAGGCTCCAATTGGTCACATATTCGACCATTGGATGATTATGGTTTAAATTTAAATGACCAATAAGTTTTGGTCAGGGTTTTGTGCCTTTTATGGTCAATATTAGTTTAATAAAAACTATATTCTTGATTTTCACTAGATAAACAATTTCTGCATCACTATTGTGTCACAATTAATGATAATTATTTAATACCTAAAAATTATAAATAAATTAATATGATGTAGATAATTTCATTATATTTCTGTAGACTATTCATGTTCTAAGTTTCATGAAGTTTATCACTAAATTAAAATTAATATACTTATAAGATTTAAGAGAGTGACATGTTGTCACTTTCTTTGGTTTTAATAATAATTAAGTTATTTTCATCGAAAAAGTCCATTAAATGATTATAATCCGACCCTTAGGTGATATGGGTCGACTTTTAGTCATCCAATAAGATTTTGGCAGTTGTTAAGGTAATTTTATAATCTTATATTTACCCTTAATTACCCGATTTACCTTTAACTATGGTAAATAAAATTTACCGTAGTTACTGTTCATGATGCCCAAAAATAAAAAAGTAGTCTATTAATATAATTTGGACCCACTGATTCCAAATATGGAATCCATTTTTCCAAATTAAATACGCAGAAGTTTCAGAAATTAAATTAAAATTAATCCCGTTGTCGAAAGAAAACGGGTTTTTGTTTAAAACATTACAAAATATTGAATAGATTTGACCTATGAATTCAAGGTAAAATCAATGATAATGGCATAAATTATATTAAATGGTAAAAATATATTCTATTTATACTTTAAAACCGTTCAATATAATAATTTATCCATATAAATTATTATGATGAATAAAGTTGTTTTTAATTAAAATATAGCGTATTTTTACCATTCATTAAAATATGAAAGTTATCAGAATAATATGAAAATTTTATCCATAGTAAATTTTTATATCCTGATTCCAAAGAAGAATTTTATTTTGTCAAATTGAACTTATAAACATGTCAAAAACTAGATTTAATGTGGGTGCGCCATCAAAAGGCGGTAAAACTGCATTTTTTGAAAATACTTATTTTACCCGAAAAATTTATTTTGTTCTCATACCATGTTCTAGAAAATAAGTAAGATGAATAATAATGTTATAAAATTAAAAATTTAGTTAATACTATTCATAATGGATAGTTCATAATAATATTATAATAATATATATTTATTTAGTAAAACCCGGTATTGAGTACATTGATTATATATATATATATATATATATATATATAAACACATTCAATGTTGCGTAGAATGACTATTATAAAACAAACATGAAATTGTGTGTAACATGATACAAGAATAGCGTTGCGTATACTGCATGCTAATACGGTGTTGCGTGTAGCGCAAGATAATCTTGGTGTATCATTCAACAGAATATATGAATGAAATTAAAAAGAATGTATCTTATAAAATCTTAGGTTGTTACAAGGAGGTCCCCATATTCCAATCAAAATAGGGAGAAGATATACAAGGAAAAACACATCATATGTGGTCGAGCAATCATCTCAGAGGTCTCCATACTCCAATAAAAATAGGGAGAAGAGATGGAAGAGTAGAGCAGATGTGGTGGAACAATTTCTTCCTACCATAATGAGAGAAACTCTGTTGTTCATAATTGGTTTGGATTCATGGGAATTGATTCCCCTAGAGTCATCACATTGTTGGTTAATATTATATTACATAATATTCATCCTCATCAAACTGGGGAAAAATTCGCATTTGGCATGATTAGTTGTGTACTCATGCTGATGATTTTTCGGTTTTCAAATCTTGTGGATTGAATTGTGTCAGGGGATCCATTTGTGGGGAGGAATTTAATGATTGTTAATGGTGGGTTTTTAGAGTTATAGAGTTTTTTATATATATTCTTCTTTGAATGAGCATGAACATTATATCATTGATTAAGAGTTCCTTTAAATATTGATAGTATTAATGAATGGTTTCATTCATGAATTCAATGTGATAGGGTTTAATATATCTGGATTTTGGTGATATACACAGAATCATGGAACAAAAAAGCATGTGGTGATTTCATGATCAGTGGATCAGTTTCTTTTTTCATATTCATTGGTTTCTTTTAACACTTGTAATACACATTTTTTGAAAATTGGATCGCATACTCTGTGGAACTTTTTATATGACTAGTGATTTTTTTAGATCATTGGAATATGTAATTTACACATCCTTTTTATTAACTAATTTAATTATGTCTATATTTTATCTAATCCTATTTTATTTTTATGCACCACAAAATATTAAACATTAAAATTTCATTGTAACATTTACAAATATCTTTCTATTAATAAATAAAAACCATTAATCCAATATGTTGTGCGTATGCATGGATGTGTACTAGTGATTTATAAAGTGAAGTTTATTTTGAAAAATTATATTTATAAATGTTATATAAGACTAATTTAAAATACTTTCTCCATTAAAATGTGGTAAAATTTTCTTTAGATAAATATAGGTTTTTATGCACAACATTTGGTTCGTTCTTATCTTATACCTATTAAATATATTATACGAATATAAAAATATTTAATATAATATAATATATATATCATTAATATTATTCAAAATTATTAATTAATATAATTTATTAAGACTAAATAATATTGTGAGAATTAAAATAAAGATATATTATTCAAATTCAATTGGTTTATATTATCTTTTATGAATAATTTGTAACATATAAATTAATTTTATATTTTTATAAAACATATATATTATTAAGTTACATAATAATATTTATATCTTATAATTTAATAACTAGTTTTTATATTAATATATTGAATTATAATGTCTTAATAATATATTGTTTTTTCTGTAATACTCGGTGCTGCGTGAAATACAAGATATCAAAGAAAGACGTTGTAGCCTGTAATGAAAGAGAACATATTATTGTCTAAATTTCATGATGTAAAATAGCATAATTATATTTAATATATTAAATAAACCAGAAAATCCCAATATGTTATATTTTATTCAATTTTGGTCATATCATGTCATACACACTATCAAATAAAAGTTACTCTTTTAGAATTTTTTGTGTGTTACATGGTTTCTTTTAAGAGACCTCCAAAAATAAAAGTCAATGAGGAGTAACCATTAAGATAATAATACTTTTTATGGGAAATAATTAATTTAATTCTTTGATTATACTATAAGACTTAAGGAATCTATCACTGACATATCCAGAAGTTCAAAAAAAATCTCTCACCAATTTGAAATAGTAGGGTCTCTAATTACCTATGTGCGTCACTAAATTATATAATTCATTGAATTGAATAAATTTATTAAAAATAGAAAGATATTTCTCTTAATAATTCAAATCATCAGGTAATATTCAGTTCATGTAATGAATTATCATTTCAAAAATATCTTTTAGTACGGAGAGTGTAATTTTGAATATTGAAACTATTCTATGTGATTTTAGGAGGTCAAATTTCTATGTTCTTCTATTTTATTTGCTGATTTGTTTTGGTGTTTACATTTACGTTGCGATTTTCAATCGTGGTGTTTCAATTATGTGGGACAATTATGAGAATAAAATTATAATTCTTAGAGGTTCGAGTATTAGGAAATTAACCTTGTTGTTGTATGATGACATTTGTTATATACATTTAAATTTTGATTGTTCTATCTAAATATTCAGTGGGATATAAAGCTAATATATTAAAATCAAGATCCCATTATTGAATTAAATCCCATATCATGTCATGAATTTTTGTTTTTCTGGAATAATTAAAAAATTAGGATTGCCTCCTAGTTATCTCTAATTACATTAAACATTATCTTTATCCTGGGGGTTTGTTGGAACTATTTTTTGTTATCTTGGATATCCATTGGTGGATTATTATCCTTTTCATAAATTTAAAATCTCAATGTAGTATAAGATGATTTCCTCCAATATAATTTTTTATCCTCCCCTTTCCTTATATTTATAGAGTTCTATTGATTAGGTTTTGGCATTATTATGTAATGTTTCTGATAGTATAATAGTTGTGGAAATGAATTTTGGATGATCCTCACTTGTTGGAATATTTATTATCAATGTCTCCTAATTTGTTTAGTAGTGTTTTTTTGAGAAATAATATGGGGAAAGGGAATAAAGACATGATGTTTTTAAAATATGTGTTAATTTGGATTATTTATTATTTTAATTCAGTTGATGGATGAAATAATTAACCTTAATAATAAAATAATCTCAACTAATGAAATTTATGGGGGAATGTTTGAGTCTCTTGGGATGTATATAAATTCATGATACTAATTAATTTTTTTTTATATTTTGGTTGTAAAATTGAAATTTTCTGATATATAATTCTTATTTTTTATCTAACTGAAATGTTTATATCACATTCAATTAAATTTTAACAACATAGAGTAAGTGAGAAAATAATATCCTGGAAATCATGAATTATGAAATTGATGTTTATTCAGAAAATGTTTAAAAAAGTTGAATAATTATTAGCAATTGGATTTTTATGCCATTTTCTATTTTGATTCCTTTTATCTGCTACTGTAGTGTATTCATTAATGATATGAAAAGAGTTTTACTAGATATTGTTTTGGATGGTTGGGTTATGATATGTAGTTAGTGTTTTGGTAGTTTATTATATGTTTTTTCATGATTATTTTTATTCGCATGGTCGGTTAATATTGATTAGGGATTGGTTCGGGTAGCACCCAAATAACGTAGTATTAAATTCCATTAAAATTATTTTTTTTCAATTGTTGATTCACACATAAGATAAAAAAACATACCCGAATTAATTTTATAAAATATTACAAGGAATGATAATTTATTTAATGATAATGAGAATTAAATAAAAAATACCATTAATTAAATTAAAAATTAATTAAATATCCGTGTAAATAAAAACAACGAAAACATAAAGTCACAATCCTTATGGTTTAATAGGAACACCATCACCCCAACTAAAACTATAGAAGTAATTTTTTTAAATACAATAGACATGTTAAAAGATATAAAAATATTAATAATAATTTTATGTTTTATATAGGAATGACATATGACCATTATATGTGGTCGTTCGATGTATAGAGTCCTCAGGATTATATGACTACTACAACATAACCATGTAATTTGGAAGTATAAATTCAAGTAAGAGTATTATGAATTCTATGTAGAAAAGTGAAATATATTGAATTATTTAATAGGAGTATTCATTATTATGCTTTTTTTTGTGATTTGGGAAGAGATGTAGTATAACAAGGGTGTTCCAAAAAAAGAATCTCAATCCAAACATTAATTAGTGAAGTTTGATAGAAGTAATTTTCATGAGAAATTTAGGCTTGTGGAAATCACTATGATATCAGTTGATGATGAATCATCACCCCTCAAACCCATATCTAGTTGTATTTTCAATAGATATTATGTATATTTTTATAGAGTAATGGAATGTAGAAGATATGATGATATAATAATATGTTTTTTAATAAATTTTACACATTCTATATTACATGTATTTAGTACATTTTTACTTTAAATAAAATTTATAATTATTGAAAAAATATATCTAATTTAACTTCAAATTATTGATAAATTTTAATTCTTGTTAAATAAGTAATAATTCTTAAACAATATAGAATAAAATAATCTAGTGATAAAAACACATTGGTCTCAAAGAATTAATCTTTTTTATATTATGTATTTATAAACATTCTTATCACTATATTATAAGGTGGAATGTATTAATAACAAGAATACTTAAATAGTTCAATTTTCACATAAATATTTTCACATGATAAGGAATATGAATAAATTATATTTATGATAAATAATAATTTTTTAATACAATTTTTTTGTGTTATGAACCCTAAAATTAAAATTAATTTATGTTTAATCATGAAATTGACTCTGATAAATTCGTTTCATATTATGAAATAGAATATTAAAATTATATAATAACTAAAATATTATTTACATGAATAAAAAATGTTATATAGGATAAAGTAAATATAAGGATAATGGTAAAAGGGTAATTTTCAGAGAGTTGTTTTCATAAAAAAATTTCTTTTTTACCTAAATCAATTAAATTTAAATATTTTAAATAATAACTATAATGTGATGAATTAAAATATGAACAAACTTATTACAATTAATTAAAATAAAAATTGTTTTAAAATTATACTAATAACACTTAATATTTTAAATATACATATCTCTACAAAACATATTTTCAATATGTTATATTTTGAAATTTAGAAGTTATATTTATTATTTTAATAAATTCAATTATATTAAATGTTTTAAAAATTAAAATTCAAAATTTAAAAAATAGGTAAAATGGGTCATCATATATTTTTTGTAAAAAAAATCACCCAATAAAAAGTATAATCATGGTTAATAATTTTAATAATTCATAATGAGCATTTTCATACCTTAACCTAAATTTCAATCAAAACTCACCTACCCCCATGTCATTTCATCTCTACCCCTTATAAATAGATCATTTCGAAGGAAATTTCCCTCATATTAACATATAAACAGATATCAATTCACCCAACTTCCAACAAAACATATCCTTAAAAATTTTATCAAAAAATATCCAATTTTACCTACCATATAGTTATATTCAACTTTTAGAATACCTGTGATACTATGATTTTCCCCTAGTATCCCACATTCATGGAGTAATCCAATAGGAACATCAAGTCCTTAATGTGAGTATTATTCACTCCCAAGCATTTCTCTCTCTATATTTTTTCAATAATTATTTTAAAACAACACTAATATAATTAAATAATTATAATTTGAATATTGTAATGTTATAAAATTACTTTATTAAATATTTTATTCCATCATCCAATCCATTTGAAAAATTAAAATGTCCCTCTTATTATATTATACTTTCTACATCCATGAATGACATGTATTATTTTCATCAATTCCCTTACAATATTTCCGTTAAAATGGAAGTCAAACAAACTTTCCATGATCTATTTAGAATACCTAACAATAAGTGGTTAATAACAATATTTTCTCATACCTAGATATAACTTTGTATCAGTGTGTCCTCAATTCTAAAAATCTTAGAACACCCATTTATTATTTGTCCACATTTATATATTTTATCAATGATTTCAAAAGAATATTTATAAAATTTTGTATGGAAATTAATATATGTTCCATTATACCATATCTCAAAAAAATCTACATTGATCATGATGTGAAATTTCAAATATTCTATTTGAGAACATATATAAAAATAACCGCATAATACCCTCATTTATTCTCCCATTAAAAATCAGTAAAAAACCTTGAATATGTTATCAAATTTATACACCTTACCAATCAAGTGATAATTTTTTGTTAATTGTATAGAAACAAACCTGAATATTTTATTATTAGTTTCTTAGTGTTCTATAATTTAATTATCCTCACAAAACATCAATATCATGCTTACAAAACTTGTAAATGACTTACACATAGTCACTAATGGCTCATATGTTGATCATCAAATGTTTCATATATATATTCAATGACTCATAATCATCTTTGTAATCCAACAAACACAATAACCATGATTCCTAAAAAGTGTCCAAATTCCTATACACACATCTTCATGACTCAAAAGTATGATTCAAATGGTAATTAAATAGAGCATTAATGAATCATAATAATCTAGGGAATTGTTAATTTTCATCGTAGAATCATAAATAAATCATGAACAGATCTTGAAATGATACGTACATATATTCTGAGGAACCAAGCATAGTTAGGAATAAGTCATTTTCCCTAATTACAGACTTCACTAATATTTCAAAACATATTCCTTCCAATTTTGGCTAACCCCAAATTCATAAAATATACATTAAAAAAATTCTTCACCATTATCATTAGATTATAAAATATTATTAATGAAATAAAAATAAATTCAACTATTCAAAGGGTAATTAGTATTTGATATCCCTATGATGATATTTTAAAAAAGTTATCATTACCCATGTATGTGTTTTAGATTTAGGTATCTTCTAAAAATATGATAGTTTGATTATTTCGTTATATAAAAATTATTTTGTAGTTTTATAGATGCTTATTGAATTTATTAACTTGAGGATAATATTTGGAAGGGTTTTCATGAGTATGTATTTAAATTATATTTGATACATGATTTAAAGTTATCTTAGTATATTATTTAAATAAATATGTATATTTTTTAGTTTTTAATGACAGATTCAATAGTTAAAAAAGGGTTATGAGAAAATTGGAAAACTATTTTCTCAATACTTTGAGAGAAAAATAACATAGGCCAGGAGATATATCTATGGATTCCCTCTCAATAAAAGATTAAAATTTTGAAGGAAATTACTCTCTGCGTAGAATAATTTAATTTTTTTTGAAGAAATAAAAGTTATATGACATGTTTACAACCACAACATTCTATAAACTCTACCAAATTACAAACAAATAATTAATGTAAAGTTCTTTTATGTCTTGAATAACATACCTAGGAGGTGAATTCTCAAAATAGAATTCTGAATTGTCTATATTAATCATAATTAATCACACTATTTATAAGAATTAATTCAAATAAATATTGTTCATGGTCATTCAGAATAATATTCTGATGCGGGGTGGGGAAGTTTGATCAGTTTTCCAAATTACCTCTCCACTAACACATAGGTGATTTTATTAAATTTTTCTTATATTTTACCTTTTATTTTACATTATATATCTCTTTTCCAAATCATCACAAGGGTGGGGTTGTGTTTTTATGGTCACTTTTATTTTCCATATGGTTATAAAATTATAAGGAAAGAAGCATTAGAGATGTAATAAAAAACTATTTGATAACAAAAAAAAATTCAAATTTTTTTATATTATAGTTTTTTAAAATATTGTTGATGATATCATTTTTTAACACGTATATAATTGTTTTATAAGATAAATAATAATTTATCTTTAGAAAACTAGAAGAATGATATTTATTGAATGCATGAACATTGTCTTAGTTCCTTATCATATCTTTTTGTTTTGATAAAATAATTTTTTATAAATAATTTTTTATTTGGAAAATTATTTGAATCATAAAAAAAACATTTACATTTATATAATAAAATTGAAATTATTTCATTCACATGATAGAAAATGTTGATAATAAATTAATATAATAAATGGATCATTTTGATAATTTCAATCAATTAAAATTTTGTAAATGATTTTTTTATTTTTGTTCTATGATCTAAATTTTTCTTACTATTTATTTTAATTAATTTTCTTCTTTAATAATTTTTTACCTGAATAAGAATTTTACACACCACTTATTTGTAGAAAAATCATTTCTTCCTTATTGATGTTCACATTAAATTCTATGACATCATATTAATGTCCGTAAAATATAATTTTCCTCCCCATGATGATAGGTATGGTAAAATATTGTGACTATTTTGAAGGATGGTAATTTAATATAATTTTTTAGTTTAAAATATTATTAATTTAGGAATTTTGTTTTTATTTTTATTTTTCATTTTAAAAATTTTGATGCTCATACTTATATATTAAAACAATAAAAAACCTGGTTGTTATATGAATAGAAATTGGTATGAATCAGATTAAGATGATTGCAATTCATAATAATTAGTTATTTCATACTCATATTATTTATAATTCCTCCCATACATGGAATGAGAATTAAAAATTTAGTGCTATACATATATTTTATAATAATCCACCACCCCTAATAAAATATTCATTTACAAAATAAGTTTTTATTGGTTTTTTTGAATAATAAAATCCTTTACCTAAGAATAGTTTAAATAATTAAAAATGTTATTAAAAGTGGATTTAAAAATTAAACAATAAATGGTAACAAATTTCATTGAAAATCGAGGTATTTGTTAAGTAAAATACTCTAATTTATTCTCAGTTGAGGAAGAATGATATGAATTTAGTCAAATAATTTCAAAGGTCAAATGTTCCTTTAAATAAATTTTCATGTACTTTATTTATAAATGGGTATATAAACATTCATGTTTATAGTTAAATTGAATATCAACTCAAAACACTATTTATGGTTTACCAAATATGATGGATTTTTTATAATTTTTTTTGGAAATAATGAGGAAGAAGAAGCCATGTGGTACAAGACATGATGAGTTTGTCTAACACATATATTCTCCTCTTGTGTAACTTACACATAAATATGGAAAACTATAAACCCATACCTCCCCTGAAAAAGGACTTGGATTTAAATGTAAATAAAAGGAACTACGAAATATTGGTGGAACATGATAGGATTCCCAACAATCTTTAAAATTCCTTGTATATTATTCTTATGAGATCAAGCTAGTGAACATAAATAATCGTGATTCCTAGGAGGAAACACAGAATATTATTTTTCATTTATTATATTTGTTTACATTAAATTAAATACATGATGTGTGCTTATAAACAACATGTCATATGATTCCCTTTCTCTTCCCCTATCATTATCTATTTCTAAATAATTATATATTTGTCTATTATTATTAGTAAAAATAATGTTTTCTTTCCCAAAACATTCCTTTATATACTTTTATATGTGTGAATTAATTCATCTAATTATATATACACTATTGAATTTGAAACATATATATGAATATAAATCAAATTAAAATTGTCTATTATTTTTAATATAAATATATTAGAACATATAATATAAAAAAACATAAAAACACTAATGAATCATTAATGAAACAAGTAATAAATGAAACTAGAAATTGAGTTTATTTGACATGTCAGAAGAAAAAATCCCTTATTTCCCACTGATACTGTATTTTTCCTTTTCACATTATTTTTTTTAAAAAAAGGCAAATTTCCAATATATTATTAAATTATAATCTATATCTATCTTAACGATAATGGAATTGGATTAGATGGGGGATCTATCTTGAGTTCCAAACCATCTGGGATTGATTACTCCATGACAACCCAATTTCATCGTGTTTTATATAATTAAAAATCATATATTATTGTTAGTGATTTAAATTTTAATTATATATATAATATAAAAATGTATTGATAAGATTAATAACCACAAAAATTAAATAAATTAATGTAAATGATGAAATTGTGTGCCGGTGAAAAAGGAATATCATGGGGGGTTATTTATAAACCCTACTCCTATCCATTTGGACCAGAAATTAAATGATCCACTACCATTACACAATTAAAAATATATTGGGGAACCAGATTTGGATTAGATTTATATTCATATTTGACCTTATATTCACTTCCAAATCATTTAACTTCCTATGAATTTTATTATATAACACTTATAACAATTTTTTGCTAATTTTGTGTAATTTTAGGAGTTAATTTTCATTTTCAACCAAAAAAATGACACACATGAACACACAAAGAACACACATTTTGTGGTATATATATATCTGTACATAGAGAGTTTTTCATTAATCCATATTCAAAGTTCACTTTAATGAAAAAAACATGAAAATTACTTTTAGTATGTACCATGTGTTCTATCTGGATTCTTGAGTACCCCACATATCATCTATTCCAGGTACATGACATAGAATCCTACTTCACTACACAATATGTATCTTTTTCAATATATCTTGTACTTATACATATAATATATAAAAATGATTGATTATTTCATATCAAATAAATATAATTTATTTCATGACTACTAAAACACACCATGTACTTGTTATAACATGTTATATACACTATTATTTTTGAATTCCATATTTTATTTTCTACTATTTATATTCTTTATATTTTTTTGAATCATTGACAATAAAATTATATCTTATTTTTTTAGAGAATCCCACTACTTAAATAGTAAGAGAGAGTTGATCATAGAAGATCCATGTCAGTTTTGGAGGATAAAACAGAACTAATATAATTATTGATACCATAACCATACATGTTATTAGGGATCATTCCCAACATTAAATTATCATATCCTTCTTAGATAAAATCTATTAATGAACCATCTACCACATTATTTTTGAAACCTCATCCACCAAATAAAAAAACATCATGATAATCATCTTTATCCTTTTGTTGTTTGACATTATAGGGAACCATATATTCATCTCGAACACCTGTGACTTATCATTGAAACAGAGATCCAAACTAGATATCATATATGGACATTATTAATGTAGACCATTTGGAAGGGAATTGTTTTCACGTATTAAGGTATTCTAGATATTGTCATTATTATAATTAGAGTATATCTATTTTAAGACAAAAATATATTCTTACATTATCTTATATTAACATGCCCAAATTCTATGAATTATTCAAACAATTTCGAGCCAATTTTGAGATATATGGTAAATATTAATAGGTGAATATGAGAAAAATTGGTCCATCGATAAAATTTTCAATGAGTGATAAAATAATTTCCATAAATATGATTGTTTTAATACATGAGTAGGAGTTTTTATCCCCTCCCACTAACAACCCCTTAAATGTATCCTAACCCACCCAAAGTTATGGGATATTATGTTTTTGTGATAGATATAATTGGAATCATGTTTTATAGGATCCAATATATTAAAATAAATCTCTAATCATCATAACCATCAACATCCATCAATTATACTAGACATTCCATCTATGCATATGGACAAGTGTGAGACCTCTTTGACGGAGTAGTTTTGTTGGGCCACAGACCCAATCATTCCATATAAACCAACAACACACTAATAAAACACTTAGGATCCCCCAATATAACATCTAATTATGTGTATCTTACTAATCAAGGGCTAGAATTTATTGATATTTCCCCTTTTGAGTCTACCCTATGACAATTTCATACAAATTACTGTATATTTTATGTATTTATTTATGTTTTAATTTTAAGATTTATTATTATGGATACTTATTTCACATTCATCGTAATTTTTTATTCTCCATGAAGTACTCTGTTCATATACCTTTATACTGTACACATGTGGTGTATCTAAAATAAATTTTCCAACATTGCATAATTTCAGTAATATGGGTTAATAATTTGTGGATTTTATTTTACAAATAATTATTTTATGTATTCATTCAATTACTCCGTTGATATTATTACATAAAACATTTTCCATTCATACAATTTTAATGATATATATGAGCCCATGGTTTTTATTATTTGTATGGGAGGGGGGCATTGTGCACCCCATTTGGTCAAAACCATTAACCTAAATAGGATGATATGTTTCTATTTGTTATTATTTATGAATAAAATATAAGTGTCTCATATGGACCATAGTGAACTAATTAACAAAATTAGTGAATTATTAGGATGTTTTAAATGTACCATGATAGAGAAGCCAATATTCATAGTGTGATATCATTAGAAAAATCATGAGATCAAATTATAATTCATGATTTAATAAATACATTTTAAATTTCAAATTTTAATTGGAAAATTCAAATATGCTATTATTTTTTATTTTAATATGTCACATTTCAAAAGAGTTCTTAATATAATTTATGGATAACACACTAGTTATCTTCATACTTTATTAATTATATAACATTATGGATTTTTTTTTAAGAGAGAAAAATAATTTTAAAATAGAATGTGAACTTTGAAAATGTCTGTTAGTGCTATAAACATCCAATTTTGAGAAATAAGTTTCATTAGAAAATTGGAAAAATCCTCTTTGTTATTTAAAAAGAAATTAAATATATATGTCTAACCTATTAATATATTAATTAACAACTTCATGAGTGAATAACTAATGTTTTATCTTATCGATGTCTTTTTGAGGATCAATATATATATTTTTAAATTATTTTAATAGAATATTATGGATTCAATTGTTAAATAAAAATTCGTTTCAAAATATTAATTTTAGAATATTCACTTAAATATACTTTCTTTTTATACATTGCGGAATTTGTATACTAAGAACGTTCACTAATAATGTAACCTAATTTATGAATATTCTATGTTTTAATCTAATTTATTCTATGTTATGTACTCGTAAATATTTTATACTTATATTGGGATGATCTTTTTGGTTTTTCTATTGAACTAAAAATGACCCATTGTTGTGGAATTTTAAACATGCAATCTTTACAAAATAATTTTATGTATTTTAAAAAGTGAATTGTCACAATATATGTCATATAATATTTTATGTTTTAAAATAATTTTTTTTGAATTTGATAGGTTTTCATGGGAGTATTCAAAGATCATACTTTTTTATTAAAAAATGGAAAACTACATGATGTATTAATAATAAGTGCATGTCATGTACTAAGAATGTTACATTACTCAGCCAGAGGAGTGCATACCCAACATACCACTAGAACATTATATGTTATGTAGATAGAAATTTCATTCCATTAAATGTCCTCAAGAAGTATTTATTAGAAAAAATTAAATCTATGTGCCCTGTTTACTGTGACCACACATAATGTACTCAATCAATTGATAGTCAATCCACCAATATCTATTGAAATTATGGAAAATTGGACTTATCTAAATACATCCATCCATAAAAGAGATGTTTTTATTATTACACTCTATGTAATTAATTTGAAATTGTTTCAAAATGTATGCCTATAAATTTGAATCTTGGCCATTAAAAATAAGTATTGCAGAAATGGAAAAGAGCCATTACTTTGTAGAATATCATACCCAGAGCCTTATATTCATTTTTCATTTATTCATATTGTTTTACATGTTAGTTTCACATTATCATCATTAATTGTTTTGATCCATGTAAGGGGTTGTGTTCATTCTCCACCGTATTATCATTCATATGGTCAGGATTGGATAAGTATAGTCATGTTGGTGTTCTAATAAACATGAACTGTATATTTTTATGAATGATTTGTTTTTTGTGATTATAATGATATTAATATTTTAGATGATATCAGATTTTATGATCCCATTTTCTAGTCCAATAATTATATTATATTAAATAATGATTAATATTATTTGGTCAAACTAATGGGACAAAAATAAGTAAAACCCTAACCACTAGTGAGTGTATTAACATAATTTTATTTTTTTGACAGGAATTGTGTTAAAGTATTATTTAAAAAACCATGTAATTAAATAATAAATAATATTAATAATTAATTTAAAAACCATAAAACAAAATATAATATTATCCATATTAAATAAAAGTAATGGTTATTTATATTTTTTAATTTATAATTTGAAAATTCTTTATAAATGAAATTTAATACCAGAAAATTTAGATTTATTATTTTATTTTGCTGATTATTTTAAATTAATTTAAATAATCATTACTTTGTTTGATAGAAAATTTGATAAAACAACACAAAAATATAACTGCATCATGACTTCATTGTAGATAAACCCCAATGATCTAGTTCTACATAGATTCTTGAAGAAAATATTTTTTACTAAACATTATTAATGGGTGAGGTTACTCAATTTAATTTTTAGATTTAATTATGGTAATTTCAATTACCAGTTTAATAAAATCACAAATAAGATAATTTATAAGAATAAATATAAATATATTGTAAATGTGACTTCAAATAATTTAATTTTGAGGTCATTATTATACCAAATAATCTTTTTCATTAAGTGTTTTTGTATGAAAATATTTACTTCTAAGTTAATTGGTGGTAAATTTTTAAAAAAATATGTTATCAATGCTAAAATTGTTATCTATTACACAATTCCTAATGAGTGGGGTACCCATATCATAAGAGTTTGGGTATGTGGGTACCTTGAGGTATAAATTTAATAAAATCTATTTTATCATAAATTTATATATTTTAATAACATAAAAAATTATTTAAAATGATTTATAATTAAATATTTATGAACTTCTTATAATAATTTATAGTAAATTTATTTATAATCATGAAGGAAGAGGAAGGACATATTAGGGCATAATTTACCACTCTTCTAATGATGGAATTACTATTCATAGTTCATATATATAACATATTGACTATAGAGATATACATGGAAATCACCACTACTATTATAGCGATGCCTGAATTTTTAAAGAAGAAACGATCCTTTGATGCATTGAACATGTTTCCCAATTCCAATTAAATTTTATTGAATTGTTTCATATTTCTAAATACAAGGACCATATATTTAATACAATTAGACTATTATAGTAATATATTAAGATTCTTCAACAAGATTAAATATTGTAAATTTGATGGTTCTATGATGAATGATTACACATGGTGCATGATTATACTTGGGGGTTTAGATAGGATATATTTGTCACTATGTATATATTATTCACATAAATTAAATTTCAAAAATATTAATTATTTTAATTACCATGATCTTTATTTTGGATACGATTTCCTCCCTATTTATTTTACATGTTATTCATAGAATTAATTAATCTATGTTTATTGGGAGCACTATATTTTACCACCACCTCTTGATTCCTAAAAATATTAATACACAAAAAACAAATGCAAAATAATTTTCGATGATTTTTGTTTCGATAGTTTATAATAGTAAACATATGTTTATGAGATATTATGATAATGGTTTGTGGATGATGTTAGGTCTATTAGAAAAAACTAACACATGGATGTGTGATCATCCATAACATTTTCCATTAGGGAAGAAATATGTTATAATATTTGTAAAATTAGTGTTATGTATTCTTATGATAGTGAATAATACTCTATTTTGTATGTGTATATTTTAACATAATTAATGTTTTAGTTTACATTTCAGTTCCTTCATTTTGTTGTGAATTAAATCTCGCATAACGTTTTTATTTTGGTAGAGTTTGTTACATATAGTTTCTAGAAAAAATTTCCAAGATATATTTTTGTTCCTTGAGAACTTTATATAGTTGATATGATCATGAATGACATCATGTGATGAGGTGAATAAAATTGGTTATCTATTTAATTATATTATTATCATTCATGTGGATGCTTAAACTTCAGAACTGTTAAAATATGTGAGGAAACCATTTGGTATTTGTATACACACTAGTAAATGAGTATTTGTATAGTTATCTACTCATGACCATGAACATTGTTTTCACTTCCAATGAGACCCTGATTGTTGTGATATTGATGGTGTAAGCCATTACAATTCCTTTAGTTGAATACCAATTTTTATATTATTAGAAAAATTTCATCAATTGTAAAGATGTTTTTATTATTCATATTCTTAGATATGGTTATATATTATTTTAGGAAAAATTATATTAAAAAAATAACAACTGATTAAAATTGGATTCATACATATATTTATATTTTGAGGAATAATTTCCATTTTGGTGGTTATTATCATCATTATTTTGAGATCCCTTAAATTTCATTCATTGTATGGTGAAATTCATTCATATGGTTATATAAAAACATATTTTCCATTTCTTCTAAATAATATATGACATTAAAAAAACTATAGGTATGTCTGAATGAAGTGTTTGGTTAATAAAAGGGTGGAATATTTATTTCTATATAAAGAGGTTCATAGTATTACACTTTATGTTTTTAATAAGTAACATCAGAAAATGTTATTTTTGATATATTGTATTGTTGAGAAGTTGAAGATACATGTGTCTCAAAATAGGTACAATAATAAATTTATTTCTAAAAAAGTGGTCCATATTAATATATTTTTTCTATAAATATTCATTATTAACATATATAATATTAATTTATGGTATATTTTTTATACCTATGATTTTTCCATTGGTTGGGAAAATGTAAAATAAAATTTTCCACTTTAACGGAAAATAAAATTATATGGAGAAGTTGTGTCATTGTACTTTTATTTGGAAAGGAAGAGAATTATAGAATAAGATGTTTCTAAATAATAAAAGTTAAATTAATAACATATATCATATCATAACAATCCAAAAATGCCACAGAAATAATCAATTAAATTTGGGAAGAACATTACTCGCTTGATTATTTTATGTATTTTTTTAATTATATATCAATTTATAAATAATTATAGAAATTATTCCAATTTTTTTTTCATTTAATGAGTTTGGTCATTTCATCAAATTTTGAATATATTGTCAAATGAGGTGGATTTTAGAGAGAAAAAATTATGAAATACTTTAATTTATGAGATAAAAAATTTATAAGGGTTATATTTTTTTTTTGAAATAATGTATTTTTATAAATTATATTCATTGATTATATAGAAGAAAAAAATAGTGTTATAATTAACATTATTTTCATTCTTCTACCGAGTCACACCATCCATGGGTTTTTATGAAACAAATATTCCTTCTTATTTAATTTATAATAACATATATTAAGATTTAATATCAACAGACTATTGACAATGAATCATTATTTCTATTTGTACATTTATGTAATATGAGAAACACTTTTTATATATCATTATAAATGTTATTTTTTTTCCAAAACTAAAATCATATTATGGATGATATTTTTATTGACTTGTTTTCTAGATGAAATATTAAGAAGGTATATCCTAATAGATGATTTTATATATTTCATTAGTTTATATTTCATGTCCGATTAAATTCATCCATACTATGTGATCTTTGGTTTTATAATCCTATTTTAAACCATCCTTATATATATTCCAAAATAAATAAATGAACCCTAAAATATTAGATGTTTAAAAACTATTTTATAATTAAGAAATATTTTATCTTTTTTTATTTCATATATTCCTTTAGATAATAGTTATAGTTTATACACACTTGATAAATATTTTACTAGGGTTTATATTTCATAACATTTAAATAAGATTATATAAATAGATACTTCATTATTGTATTCCATTGGATGGATTACTAAAGTGATATAATGTACTGAACCAAAACTATAATGCTCAAATATGGTGTCTACTACCATTAAATATACATAACATACATGTAAATCACATCGAGGTGGACTAAACATTTTAGTAGTCTTGGTAAACGAAATATATACATGAGTCTTATATTACAAATTAATACACACATTAAAAAAAATTATTCGAGGATTATGTTATTCCATCAAGAGTATCCCTTCATATCTTTCTTAGTATACATTTTCGATTCATGGGGAATGAAATTAAAATAATGGTGTGCTCAAATGATCAATAAGGGTTAAGAACAACATAATAAATAATGAATCATTGAGAATAGTCAATATGTAATGTTAAATAACTAAACATGCATTCCATGTAATCAATAAAATTAATGGATAGACTATATAGAAGGGTAATAACTATAAACACATGTAATTAAAATAACTCTGTCAGGAATAATCAATATGGAAAGCAAGGTAACTCAAACAGATGCCATTTAATAAATGAACTAAGAATGAAATGAATCTTTAGAAACTTTTAACGAAAAATACTACATGGATAATAATAATTGAATATAATTGAATGAAATGGTTAATTTTTTGAATCCAAGATTCCTATGTAAATGGTGCCTTTACTGTCATGACCATTCACAAGAAAGTTTATAACATACTGGGTGAAAAACACATTACCATAGGTATGAAAACTGATTCGCCCACTGATAATATCTTTTTATCTATGAGATATCTATAACCAAGCCCCACACATATCTCACATGTCCAAATAATTCCTCATATATTGAATAATCTACTTAATTAATGAATAATGTGACATACCAAAAAACAACATTGAGTAATAGATATAGATTTATCAATATTCCCAGATATCAATTAAATTTCAAAGTAATAACCAACTGTAAAAATGGAATTCAATTTAAGAAATAATCATATACATGATAAATGACATGCATATTTAGGGAAATTTAAAATTTTCATTATAATAAAAAATTGAATATTTTAAGGGGACTAACACAAGAATCAAAAATGTAAATGTCTATACAATCCTATTTCTGGTCAATCATAATCTACCCATTGGATAAAAATAACGGTATCAATAGAAAATATCCCAAGTGTATTAATTAAAAATGTTTTTTTTCATTGATGAATATAAATTCAATAAAAAAATATTATGAAAAACTAATTGAGATTATTTTATTATTCATTTTGAAAAACAATTTAAAAAAAAATTGATTGAAAATAAATTTCGAAAAAATTTTCATTAAAATTTCACTTTTTATACATGATATTAATTATTTAATGAAATTATGATGGTAAAATCCATAATATTTGTACAAGGTAAAATGATGGAGTCGTTTTGTGTAGTATAACAAGATAAAAAATTTCCTTATCTTGAAAGAGGCAAGAGGATTCCTTTTAAAATGTTTTTATAAGAAAAATGTGAAAAAATGTATTTAATAAATCATTTTCAACTGGTGATGTTTTTATAAGACCATTTTAGAACACTGGGATTTTAGAAGAAAACTTGTTCTATGAAATAAAAGAGAGAAATAAAGTTGGGTTTTCTTAAACACATTTTCTAAAAACTTTTGAGTACCAAAGACTATAAAAATAGTAATATTAGTTGTAAAGGTTCATGAATGACTAGAGGATAACAAAATTAATGGGTTTAAAAAATTATTAAATAATTTCGTCTAATGAAAATTTAGCTGTAACAATATCCTGAAAAAATGATATTTTTATGTAAACCCTTGAAAAACCAAAACATTTATGTGATAATCAGTCAATGAATATATTATTTGCGTAAAAATGAAATCCAAATAAATAATGTGGAAACAAAATAATATATAGAAAAAATTTATTTCATAAATTATCCTAGAATACTATTGTCAATGAGGATGTAGTATAAACCAAGGAAAATGCATCATATTATTAAATTATAAGCAACATGGTAACATTAAATTAAAATTCACATAAAAGAAATTATTAATATTGAAAATAAAAATAAAATGAATATAGAATAATTCATGATATAATATTTCGAAATGTGTATTATATACATGAAATAGAACAATAATGTAGTGAATATTAAATTTATTCCACAGATTTAAAAATTGGGAGGAAAATCCCTTACAAAGTGTTTCCTTCCTGGGGAATGTCCATTAACATCATATATAGTTGTTCTAAACATGTCACTATATTATTACTGAACCATAATAATACTTATAATTCCATATATTATCTTATTATTATTTATTCTTATTCTTCTTTTGATAATCAATCATTACTTTCACTATTTCGAGTGTCAATTGTCTTGTTTTTAGTATGTTTTGTCTTTTTAATTGTTATTCCTATTAAATAAATCATGAAAACATAATAAAATTTATTTAAACCATATTTTTGTTATAATATATATTCAAAATATTTTTATTTAAAATAATACATAATATTTTAATATTTAAAATGATATGTACTGTTCATGGTGATGGTAGGTCATAAATACCCATTAACACTACATCCATTTCCTTATTGTATTTAAAATAATGAAAAGTAAATTATATATATTATTATGTCGATTATAATTACATTAACATATTTATATCATATATTTCACATATTTTTATTAAATGTTTTCTTATTAATTCTATGTATAGTGTGAATCAATCACCTCTCTTTGAGGAGGAAGTATTCCACACATCCATAGACGATGTTATCATATTCCCAGAAAATGGAACGAATATTTTTATGTGTTTAATAAAAATTAATTTTATATAATAATATTATTTCTACAAAATATATCATATATAATGTTTTTTAATCATAATTCATTCAATGAGATGTGGTAATGGAAGAATGCCGAGTCATCGTTTCGCACGGTGACAGTCTTCAATAAACATAAAAGGTAAGTATGTTACCCATTATATGGATGTGTGTGTAATTGTGGGTACAAAAAAATTAGTATCAAAATCTCTGTATACATAGTATACTTAGGATATAATATAATAATGTAATAATTAGAGTTTAGAGAGTATAGAAGGAAATAAAATGAATGTGATCGTTGATGAATGTTGCCTCATTTTTGGGTAACTACATATTCACATAAGAATACTTCCTTGGATGGATTTTATAAAAAATTTAGGATTATTGGATTAGGTTATGGATGTTGGTAGATTATTTTAGGAGACTTTGGGTGATCCAAAGCACTTCATATGTGTGAATATGTGTTGGGTTAAATTACTTTTTATCGTTGATGAGAAGTCTAATTATTTTAAATTTTTAGAAATGGAATTCCAAATTTTTTTCCCATCTCTGGTAGCATCAATAATAGTAAATAACAGATTTAATTTCTATAGGTTATAAATATGGATATAAAAAGGATTTTGGATAGGTATCCAGTCCATTTTGGCCATTAAGATTAAGGTTTAGTCTTTATTAATCTAATTTTTCTCTTAATCGCTGAAATTAATTTTAATTAATTTAAATAATAGTTTAGTTTAAACCCTATTGTGAGAAAATTAGAAATTAGAAATTTTTATGATTCCAAATATGGAATCTATTTTTTGAAATACCTATCAATTAGGGTGAAGAAATTAACTTATAATTATTCTCGTAGATGGGATGACCATATAGATTTTTAATGTAAAATGTTCAAAAGTTTGAGAATTGTTTTTATCCAATTTCAAGGATAATTTATTCAAAAGACCCTTATTGGATTATTTTATATAAAATTAACGTACACATACGTTAAAACAATAAAAAAATATTATTTTATCATTTAAATTAATTAGATAAAATATATTTGAATTAAAATTAAACATTTTTCACTATCCATAAAAAAGTATAACTTCACAGAAAAATACAAAAAATTCACCGTAAATTAATTTTTCTATACATAATTAATTTTTTTTATTATGAAAACTAAATTGTAAAAAAGTTTCCAAAATTTTATTAAAATTAGGTTCTCCACTTAATGTTGGTAAATATATCTTCGAAAAAATATATGTTTTTATGCATAAAATTGTTTTTGTTCTTATCTTATGGCTATCAAATATATTGGATGAATATCAAATAATTTTAATTGAATAAATAATATATAGAGTTCATTAATGTCAATAAATAATAGTAATTAATGTAATTTATTATGTCAAAAATCCTTTCGTAGAAAAAAAACAAAAAATATCATGTATATTTAATTGTATTATATTTTTATTATTAATTAATTATAATGTAATGAAATAATTTTATAATTTTATAAATAATATATCTTTATAATGTGCATAAAACTATTCATGAACACGAATTCAATTACATTGTTATATCTTAATATAATAAATAATAATTTTTTAATAATATATTTTGGTTCAGTAAAACTCTATATTTCATGTAACACAAGATATCAAAGAATGTTTTTGTGGCATGTGATGCAAGCTAATAGAGTATTTATTGAAATCTTAGTATACAAAATGCACTAAATATATATAAAATAGTAAATATACCATAATTTCTTGGGAGATTATATTTATTTCTACGTTTGGTGTTGCGTGTCATGCACGATATCGAATTAATGTTACACATTTAAAATTTTCACGGTTACATTCTTCCAAAATTAAATAAATTGTGTACTGAAAATTAAAAATTGATCTTGGAAATATTTTTTTTGGATATTTCATATGTTACCATATCTTATTGTGAGAATTATTCAAAAAACAATCTTTAGAGAAGAGATAATGGGAAGTATAAGGGCCACATGGACTTACATATCACTAGGTTTCTATGTTGGAGAATATTACAAGAAAGTGAAAATATGGACAATGATGAGAATCATAAATATTTATGAGAAGTTATTAAAGTACTCATTTACAATGAATTGATTTATTAATTTAATTCTAATGTTATGAAAGTCATATTTATATGATAATTTAGAACACCATCATTTAAAATAATTTAAGGTATTAAGGGAAAAAAATTATCATTATCTTAATGTTGAATAATTATTTTATTACCTATGAATATGTAAAAATATAATTAATTGAAATATTTATATAAAAAGATTCACCCTTTTTCTATATTTTTACCAATTTCATATTTATCCATTACATTATGAATTTGACAACCTAAAAGTATGTTTGGAAACAACAGATCTAAAATACATGTTTAAAAGATAGTAAGGCCCATGAAGGCATTCAATTTGACTCTATCAATTATCCATAAAATTTTAGGTTAATAAATAAATTTTTAAACATAAAAAGTGATACTAATATTTCATAATTAATTTTAATTAGTCAAATTATTTAACTAAAATCAATAAAAAATTAACCAGGACATCTTGTATGATAGTGATTGGCATGAAATCCTTATCATCCTTTGGTCATGGGTTCCAACACCAATTCCATTTCAAATTTGATGATTTTCCTCTGACATACTATTTTTCCTTTTCTAAAACAATATTAATTTAATTTCTTACATTAATATTATGTAAATACTTGAGATAAAGATAATTTCTAAATAACATTTTTATTAATGTTTTAAATACAACCCCAATACATAAATACTTCATCCATTGATTATCACAAATTTTCTTCCTTGCTATAGAGTTTTTCCATAACACCATTTGCATGTTTTCTAAAACATGGCACCTTATCTTAAATCTAAACATCTTAGGGTTAACCTATTCATTCATTTCCACTATCTATTTAAATTTATTAATAATTGTTCTTAAAGAAATTTAAATTATCCAAAAAATATCCCTTCTATCTCTGAAATGACATGCATAGCAAGGATAAGTGTTTTGTTCTAGGTTACAATCAATTCAAGCCCGACACACCTTTTTAGAGTTTTGAAACCCATGTACATCATTTATAGTACTTGGTCCACTTATATAATCCTGATAGGTATGTATTTCTAGAAAAACCACATAATGAATATATAATTGAATCTTTAGGATGATCATATATACATATCCTCAAATTATAACTTAGGTCTATGTTCTCTAATTTATGTTTTTTTAATTTATTTCCAAAGGATGTTACTAAATATTATCTTATAAAAACCATTGAAACCCAACCCTAGAAAGGCTAGAGTCAGTGTCTACTAACCTTACATTTTCATAAGACACATGTATATCATCTCTAAATGAAATGAACAATCTTGTATTATTGGTAACTATATACATACCTGAACCATATATTATGAATGAATACACCTATTACAATATATTATTTTCGATGATATCATTATTCAATCTAATATATCCTTTAATAACATTCTTAGTAAACTTAATGTATTTCAAGGTAAATAAAAATATAATGGTGATCTCAAATTCTCAATAATGGTTTAGAATAGGGGAATAAATAATTAATCAATGATAATTGTCATTTTTTCATGGTAAAAAACTAATCACACATGCTATTTTATCAATAAACTAAATATATAAACATTAAGAAAAGGGGATAATTTAAATTACATACCATTTAAATAAAAAAATAATAATAATAAATATATAATGGAATATAATTATTACACATGTCATTTAATCAATGATATGATAATCAAATGCATTCATAGATAATGTCAATGAAAAAATCTCATGGATAATAATATATGAATCTAAATGAATCAAATGATTCATAATTGTTTTCCATGACTCCTAGTTTCATGGTACCTTTTCTATCAAGGCCATTCAAAACACATTTTATAACATACTGGGATACAAACCAATTGTCATATGATATCCAACTATTTCATCCAATGATATTATTGATGCATCGAGAAGATATTTATTACTGGGTCCCACATGTTGTGTACCTATCCAAATCATTCCTCATACATTGAATAATTGTTTTATTTAATGAAAAATGTGTATTATCAAATATCCAAATTGAGTAAAAGATGCATAGTTAACAATATTTTCCAAGATATCGAATAACTATTAAAGTAATAATTGTATGTACAAATATTATATGGTTTATGAAATAATAATATAATTGATAAATGATTTGGATTTTAGGGGAAATTCAATGTTCACTAATCATAGGAAATTGATTATTTGAAGGGGACTAACAAAGTGATCATGGAAGTTAATTTCAATACTATCATTGGAAAAATAAATTATAAACCAGCAAGAGGAAGAATAAGAATCGTATCAATGAAAAATATCCCATGAGGAGTAATGTTAAAGTAATTTTTTCATTGAGGAATATAAATACTATAAAAATATATTTTGATATCTTTTTTGAGGTTAAATATCCATTACATTTTGAAAAAAAATCAAAAATAAAATTATTAAAAAATAAGTTTACAAATCATTTTATTCAGAATATATACATCTTAACAGACAAAGGATTATTTTAAATAATGATGGTGGGTATATCCATGTTAGTGATACAATCTAAAAAGGACATTCGTTTTACATGGTAAAAGGTTAGAAAAGTTCCATAGACAGAAATAGAAAATAAGAATACTTTGAAAATGTTTGTTAAAGATAAAAATAGTACAAATTTATTTAATAAATAACTTTTTAATCTTATAATTCAATTTTATATCATTCTAAGTAAATATGGATTTAATAATAATATACATTTACTAACTAGAGAGATAAATAAATTTGGGTTTTCTTAAAAAAATTCCAAAACATTTTGAGTACCAAAAAGTGATAAAAAATGGTACAATTTCTTAGAGTGGGTAATGAATAAATAGTGGATAATAAAAAAGAAATGGTTTATGAAATTTTTATAAAATTATTTTCCCAAATGTGAAATCATATGAAAATAATCCCGAAAAAAATGAAATTATGATGTAAACCATTAAAAATAATAAAATTGGTTCGAGAATCAATCAACGAATATATTATGTTTGAAAATATAAATAAACCTAAAAGTTTTCAAAATAATAATAGATATTAAATATTTATTACATGAATAATCTTATAATATTAAAATCAACAAGGATATAATATTACATTATATAAAAGAATCAGGTTATGAAATTCTTTACCACTTTGTAACATTAAAATCGAAATCCCTTAGAATATATAATAATATTTAAAACTAAAAAAAATTAATATAGAAAAATTAATCAAATAATAAATCAAATTGTTATGTATATACAAAACATATAATAAGTATGTGGTGAACATTAAAATTTATCACACAGATGTAAAAAGTGAGTCGAAAATACCTTACCTTGTGTTTCATTTCAGTTGAACATCCATTAACATCTTGTATAATGGTTTTAAACTTGTAAATAACTTATAAAATAACCATAATAATATTTATAATATCATATATGATCTTATTATAATATATTATTTCATTTTTTAATAATATTTCATTATTTCCACTATTTTGGGTGCTAAGTGTCTAGTTTTTATAGGTTGTTTTGACTTATTACTTGTTGTTCCTATAAATTAGATAATTATTTCCTCAGATATAAAATTTAAAATAAGAATTAATTATCATATATATTCATTATATATATATATAAATAATATTTAGATATATAAAATGAAATTCACTATTAATGGAGAAGGAATGTCATACATACGCATGAATGATACTTCATGTTTCCTTATCATTTATAAAATAACAAAAATTAATTTATATATATTTATATTTATATTATAATTACTTTATAATTTTTATTTCATATATATCATATAGTTTTATTAAAACCATCCTTTATATACTCCATATATATCGTGAATGAATCACATCGCTTTGAGGAGGTGATAATCCACACTTCCACAAATGATGTTTTTGAATTCCCATAAACTGGAAAGAATGATGGAATGTTATATTTAAAAATTAAATAAGAAATAAATTCATTATTAATATCATATATATAATATATATACATTTTTACATCGTAATTACCACAATGAAATGTGGTAAAGGATGAACAATGAATCATCATTTTACGAGGCAGTATTCCACGGTACACAAAAACATTAAATTCATTACCCATTTTATTGAATTGTGTGAAAGAGTATATATACAAATACTATAAAAGAATAATTAAATTTATTATAATTTTTTTTAATAATTTACTATAAATATTTGAGGGGTGGAGGAGGATATAAAATGAATCTGATCATTGAAGAACGTTGCCTCATTTTCTGATAACTCATTTTGGTTTAAAGAAAAAGGAATCCATGGTTAGTTTATTCCAAAAGAGAGGTTTATAGGTTTTTTGGAGGTATTTTGGGAGATTATTTTATTATATTTTTGTTGATCCAAAGGGATTTATACGTGTGAATTTGTGGGAGGTGTAATTGACTTTTTATTGTGTAGGAGAGGCATTGTTGTAAATTTTTTAAAATGGAATTCCAGACACATTTTTACCATGTCAAGTGGATGAAAAAATGGGAAAAAATATATAAAAGATAGTATATGGACATAATATCTAAATGAAATTAATTTCCGAAAATTTTATAGGTGATTTGGGCACTTATGATTATGGTTTTGTCCCTTGTTAAGCTATTTTTCTCCAAAGTGTTTTAATTATTTTTAAATACTTTCACAAATATTATTTGTAAAAAACTAAGTTTAAAATATTATAAATTATAAATTACAATAATTACTAGAATTTAATTAATATTTTCAATTTACAACCATTTAATTGGATGATATTGTTTAAAAATTAGTCTTGTCGAGGGGACAAAAATGCATGGTTTTAAAGTAAAACTCTTCAAAACCATGAGATGTGTTCAAATACAATTTCAAAAAAAAATGATTCCGATGATCCAAATTGGATTAATAGATATTATATTGATATAAATAAAGTTTAAAACCAATCAAAAATATAATTTAACATTAGAAATAAAATTTATTAAAAAGTAATTTTGAATTAAAACTCAGTATTTCTTAATATTAATCCAAAAAATGAACATTCCAAAAAAAATTCACCATAAGTTAGTTTTAATGTTACGAATCAAAAAGTGAAGTTTATTTTTAAAAATTATACTTATAAATGTTCTATAAAATGTATTTAAAATAGTTTCTCCATTAATATGTGGTAAAACTATCATAAAAAAATATAGGGTTTTATGCCCAAAATTTGGTTTGTTCTTATCTTCTACCTATTGAATATATTTTATTAATATAAAAATATTTAATTGAATAATATATACATATATATATCATTAATATCATTCACTATTATTAATTAATTTTAATTATTAAGACAAAACACATGTGGGAGAATAAAAATAAAAATACATCCTTCAAATTCAATTAGTTTATGTTAGGTTTTATACTAAATTTGTTACAAAATAATTAATTTTAATTTTTTGTAAAACATATATATTCATAAGTAATATAATAATATTTATAACATATAATTTTATAACTGGGTTATATATTAATATATTTAATTTTAATGTTATAATAATATTGTTTTGGTAAAACTCGGTATTGCATGTAATACAAGCTATCGAAGAAATACATTGTTTCCTGTAATGAAGGAGAACATATTATTGTATAAATTTCATGATATAAAATAATATAATTATTTTTAATATATTAAATACACCCAAAATTCTCAATAGGTTATATTTTATTATATGTTTGTCAGAGCATGTCATACACGCTATAAAATAAAAGTTACTCTTTCAGAATTTTTTATAAGTTACATGGTTGTTTTAAAGGGACCACAAAAATTTATAGTCAATGAGGAACAATCATTTTGAAAATAATACTTTTTTTGGGTAATAATAAATTTAATTCATTGATTAAACTATAATACTTATGGAATCCATTAATGACATATACAAGAGTTCTAATAAATCTCTCAACAATTTAGAATGGTAGGCTCTCAAATTCCCTATGTCCATCACTATATTATATATTTATTTTAATTTAATAAATTTATTAAAAATATAATGATATTTTTCTTACTAATTCAAATCATTGGCCATATTCAGTTCATATAATGAGTTATCATTTCCTAAATATCTTTTAGTAGGTTGAGTGTAATTTTGAATATTGAAACTATTCTATGAGATTTTGGGTGGTCAAATTGCTATGTTATTCTATTTTATTTTTTATTTTTTATGTTGTTTACATTTAGGTTGAGATTATTATTAGTGGTGTTTCAATTTTGTGGGAGAATTATGAGTGTAACATTATAATCCCTAGGGTTTCAAGTATTAGGAAATGATGCTTGGTGTTATTTGATGACATTTGTTATTTACATTTAATTTTAGATTGATCTACCTAAATATTAAATGGGATATGAAGGTAAAATATTTGAATCAAGATCGCATTATTGAATTGAAACCCATATCATGTCATTAATATTTTCTTTTCTGGTATAATTATTAAATTAGGATCACCTCCTGGTTCTCTCCAATTACATTAAACATTTTCTTTAACCTTGGTGTCTATTGGAATTATTTTTTGTGCACTTGGATATCCATTGGTGGATTATTAACCTTCGAATAAAGATAAAATCTCAATGTAATATAAGATTATTTACTCAAAATATAATTTTTTATCCTCCACTTTATTTATTTATATAGAGTGGTATTGATTAGATTTTGGCGTTGTTGTATAATATTTCTGATAGTATAATAGTGGGAAACATGATTTTTGGATGATCCTCACATATTGTAAAATGTTTTATCAATTTTTTCTTATTTGATTTGTAGTGTTTTTTGATATATAATTTGTTGAAAGGGAATAAAGTCATGATGTTTTTAAATTATGTGTAAATTTGGATTAGTCATTAATTTTTAATCTTTTCACAGATGAAATAATAATCCAAAATAATAAAATGATATCTACTGATGGAATTTATGTGGGAATGATTTATTCTATTGTGAAGCATATGAATTCATGATACTAATTAAATGTTTTTTCTTTTTATGATAATGTATTTTTAAAATTCACATTTTCTGATATGGATTTTTTTTATAATTAAATTTTTTTTAATCACATTTCATAAAACGTTAACAACATAAAAGAAGTGAGAAAATAATATCCATGAAGTCATAAATTATGAAATTTATTTTTATTGAAAAAAATGTTTAAAAAAGTTGAATAATTATTAATAATGGGATTTGCTATGCCATTTTCAATTTTGATTCCATTTATCGGCTATTGTAGTGTAGTCATTCATGTTATGAAAAGAGTTTTACTAGATATTGTAGTGGATGGTTGGGTTATGAGGTGTAGTTATTGTTATGGTAGTTTATGATATATTTTTTCATGATTATTGTTTTTTGGCATGGTAGGTTAGTATTGATAAGGAATTGGTTGTGGTAGCACCCAAATAATGTAGTATTAAATTCACTTAAAATAATTTTTTTCAATTGTTGTTTCACACATAAGATCAAAAAAAACAAACCCAAAGAAATTTTATAAAATATTACAAGTTATGATAATTTATTTTTTATTAATGATAATGAAATATGAAATACCATTAATAACATTAAATGTTAATTAAATATCCATGTAAATAAAAACACCAAAAACATAAAATCACAGTCCTTATGGTTTAATAGGAACACCATCACCCCAACTGCAACTATGGATGTAGATAAATTTTTCAATGCATTAGACATGTTAACAGATATGAAAATAATATGAATAATTTTATGTTTTATATAGGAATGAAATATGACCATTATATGTGGTCATTCAATATATAGAGTTGTCAACATTATATGACTACTGCAACATAACCATGGAATTGGGAAGTATAAATTCATGAAATAGTATTATGAACTATATGTAGAAAATGAAAAGACATTAAATTAATTAATAAAATTATTCATTATAATTCATTTTTTGTTTTTCGATTTGGGAAGGGATTTAGTATAAGAATAGTGTTCCCTAAATGAAGCTCATGTCAAACATTAATTAGTGAAGCTTGATTGAAAAAATTGTAAAGAGAAATTTATGCTTTTGGAAATCACTATAAGATTAATTCAAGATGAATCATCACCCTTCAAACCCATAGCTAGTTTTATTTTCCCTAGATAATATGTATGTAATTTTATAATGTAATGATTTATAGAAGTTATGATGATATAATACTATGATTTTTAACAAATTTTACACTTCCAATATCATATGTATTTACTACATTTTATCATTTAAAAAAATCATAATTATTGAAAAATATATCTAATTTAACTACAAATTATTGTTAAATTTTAATTCTTGCTTAATAAGTTCTAAATCTTAAATAAAATGGAATAAAATAATTTAGTGATAGAAAGACATTGGTCTCAAAGAATTAATCTTTTTTATATTATGTATTTATAAACATTCTTATCATTATATCAAAAGATAGAATTTATTAATATCAAGAATATATAAATAGATCAATTTTTACCTATATATTTTAACATTATATAGAATAGGAACAAATTTTATTTTTTATAAAAAATAAATTTTTTGAATAGAATTTTCCTTTTTTATGAGCCCTAAAATTAAAATTAATTTATGTATAATCATGATATTTAGTCTGATAGTTTTTTTTCAAATTATAAAATAGCACATTAAAATTAAAATTATTATTATTATTATTATTATTTTTAATTTTTTTAAATTTTTTTTGATATTAAAAGGGGGGCAGGATGAGAACTCTCACGCTCTCGGTGACTTGAAAACCGTAGATTGTGATCTCCTTGGTGATTTTTGGTTTGATCTACAGTTATGGTAGGATTTGACCCAGCATGGGAGGCTGAACTTGTAGGACAGGGGCGGGTCCTTAAAAACGTTTCTAATTCTCCGCAACTGAATTTGGCGATTGAGGGGACTTCAAAGAGAATCTCCTTTGCGGAAGTAGTTAAAGAACCAGAGAAAGATCCTCGCATGCGACAATCATTTGAGGTTGGTCATGCTAATCCTTACTTTTCTAATTTCAGGGTTTCTCATTCGGGGATTAGGAAGAAAGGTTCACTTGCGCACGTCAAAGCTGATGCTAATGCGGTGGCTGAGAGATTGAAATTGGGAGATCATTCTATCATAGCCAGGCTGATCTTGCCGAAGGGCTCTCAACCCTAGAGGTTAGAATATCTCAAGTCACGTTTAGTTGATTTCTGGGTTTTGATACCTGGAACTGTGTCTCACTCGGTAAGGGTTTCTATAATTTTCTATTTCTTTCTGAGGATCATAAACTGAGAGCCTGGGGGTTTGGGTCCATTTCATTCAAGCCTGGGTCTCTGCACATCCGTGAGTGGGACAAATCATTTAACCCTTTGGAGATGGGTAGCTCTGTGGTTCAAGTATGGATTAGAATATTTGGTTTAAACTAGATCCTATGGCACCCTAGGATTCTTTACGACATTTCTCTAGCTATTGGGGTGCCCATTAGAATGGATAAAGAAACTGAATTGGCCAGATATGGGCATTTTTCCAGATGTCTAGATGAGGTGGATCTTTCATCTACTTTAATTGAAAAAATTTGTTTATCTACTGATGAGGAAGAAATTAGTTTGAGAATTGAGTATGAAAGCTTTCCTAGATTCTGTTTTGATTGCAAAGTATTAGGGCATGATTCCTCTAGCTGTAGGAGGAATCTCTATTGTTCAAACTATTCTATGAGGGGGCATGATTTTAAATCATGCCCCAAACTGAATGACATGCTTCATAATCAGAAAAGGGCGGATTATTCTGATCTGAATATTCAAGGATGTTCCACAATGTTACCTCCCAAAAAATCCTGGGCTGCCATGGTAGAAGAAGGGCAATCTGTGCTCACAGATTTGCAACCTCCCTGTCCTGGCAATGTAGAACAACCACAAAAAATCAATCCTGATATAATGTATACTCCTTTTTCTGAACCTGCTTCTACAAGGAGTGTTGATCCTGTTTTAAGAATCTCAGAACAACCCATTTTGGCTGAAAAAGTACAGGACTCTCCTTTACATGGTTCATCTTTTGCTGATGCTATTGCTAAAAGTGCATTAGATTATTCGAACGTTCCATCTGCTGTTAACCATGCCCCTGTGGAAAGGACAGATCAATCTCCCAAGGTGACTGTTCTAGACTCAGTACAGAATAGACCCTCTTTGGTGGCTGCCCCTGTTTTGAATGTTTTCACAAAGAACTGCACAGCTGCTTCTGAATCTCTCCATGGGGAGGCAGGACAAAATGTTTTTCCTTCTATGGGCACTCATCTAGTGGCACCTATCATGGATGGAACTCCAAAAACTTTGAGGCAAAACCCTGATGTGAGTAAGGAGGCAAGAGTTCCTTTTTTACAGGAAACTGTTTGTGTGCATGATGTTTCAGGTAATGAAGATCAGAAGATGAAAGGAATGGAAGATGAATGGCAACATGGTAAAACCCAAAGTCAAATAAAGAAAGAAAAGAAAGACCAAATGAAGTGGAAGGAAGAGGCTCAAGAGGTCAGTTCTGATGAAGATGTAGAATCTCTTCTTCAACAATCCAATGAGATTCAATAAGCTTAGTGGAGGAAGAGGCAGAGGCAGAACAAGAGGTCGTTTTAACATCCAGCTTTGGAATGAGATGAGAGAAAAAGAACATATCATAGGGGAAAAGCTGAGGAAAAAACTTGGCGTCCATAATAAAGAGAGATAAGTTTGTCTGTTTACATTCCCCTTTTTGTACTTCTTTGAACTTATTTTTCTTAATAATAATCCTAGGCTTTGCCCTTTAAAAAAACAGAAAAAATGGTATCAAGTATAATTTTAATTATAAGGATAATGGAAAAGGGTAATTTTCAGAGAGTTTTTTCCGAAAAAAATATAATTTTTAACTAAATAAAATAAATTTTAATATTCTATATAATGACCCTAATATTATATATTAAAATATTAAAATAATAATTAATTAATTAAATTAAAAATTATTTTAAAATTAGACTAACAACACTTAATATTTTAACTATACATATCTCTGAAAAACATATTTTCAATATGTTATATTTTTATATTTATATGTCATTTTATTATTTTAATTAATTGAATTATATTAAATGTTTTACATATTCAGAGTCAAAATCTTAAAATTAGGTAAAATGGGTCATCATATTTTTTTAAAAATAATTACCCTTGAAAAAGTATAATCAAGTATAATAATTTTAATAATTTATAACGTGAATTTTCATACCTTAACATAAATTCCTCTCCAAAATCACATACCACCGATGTGATTTCATCTATACAACTTATCAATAATTCATTTCCAGATAAAATTTCCCTCATTTTAACATATATAGGGAGCTCAATTCACCCCACATGAAACAAAACATATACAAAAACATATTATTGTACCTACCATGTAGTTATATTCATCTTTTAGAATCCTTGTGAAACAATGATTTTCCCCTAGTATCCCACTTTCAAGGAATCATCCAATAGGAAAATCGAGTCCTTGATGTTAGTATTATCTACTCCCAAACATTTCTGTCTATATATATATTCAGTAATTATTCTAAACTCACATTAATATAACTAAATATGTATAATTAGAAGATTTTGTTGTTATAAAATTAATGTATTAACTATTTTATACCATCATCCAATCCATTTGAAAAATTAAAATTTCTCTATAATTATATTATACTACCACCTCCATGAATGACATGTATTATTTTAATCAATTCCCTTAAAATATTATCATTAAAATGGATTTAATTAATAAATATGATATTTAATACATTACTAAGATTAAAAAAATATAAATTAGTAATTTTATTAATAATATTATCAAAAATTGATCATCATAAATTTATCTTCCTAAAATGAGAATACCGTGAAAATAAATGATTTCATCCTAGTAAATAATAGTTTATTATATTACCATTATCAAAAAAATATTCTTGATAATTATTTTTCTATTTAATAAAATATAAATAATTTCAGTAATACTATAAAATCAAGATATTATAGTAAAACCACATTGATACTAATATATTTATTATAAAATTTTCTTTTTTGTGTTGGTTTAAACATGTACTTGATTGATGGTTTAAATTTCTATCATGGATGGTTATGGAAAATTAATTACTAGAATAATATTCTATTAATATATAAATAATTATTTATTTTTGGGTCTATAATGGTAGTGTAAATAAAATTCTCATTATTTATTTACCACATTATTATGTTAAAAAATGCTAAAATAATCTTTTCACTAATTTCATTTTTAAAAATCATTCCTAAAACACTCATGGAATGAAATTTGATTTTCTTAAATAATTATGGATAATATATTATAGTATTTTAAATATACAATAAATTATTATCTTTTAATCAATCAAAATTGATCAATATCACTACTACATATCTCCTATGAAATACTTTTTTCACATTAGATGAATAAAATAAATGACAATTAGGTGACACATGTTTTGATAATGATTATAAATAGACTATATATATGATAATAGATAAAAATAAGTTTACAAATTTATAGATTATTATAGTAATTTTTATTATATAGGATGTTTTTTATCATCCAACAATGTTGTAATCCATTTTATCATATGTGGTCATATTTTTAAATTTCAAAAACGATTTAATAATAATTATTCATTAAAAAATCGTTTCTATGTGTTATTTGTTTCTTTTTTCACCAATGTTTTGATTTAGAATTTCCTATAATACTAGTTTTATCATAGTTACATATAAAATATATTAATTATATCAATATTATATATATATATATATTCATTATAATCGTATTTAGGGTCATCTATAAAATTTATTTACTTAAAAATTAATTACACCTTTTTTGGAGATGGTAGTTAGTATGAATACATGGATAATGATTTCATTTCCTAATGTAAATAATGAAAGAAAGATAAATATTAATTCCTCATTTAAGGAAAATAATTATATAATAAATATAATATTGACTTATTAAATCCATCATTATATTTTTTTATCAATGATGCAAATGGGAAATGAATTATATCTCTATGTGGAGGTAGTGGTCACATGTACACAAAAGGGATATATTAATTACCCATCTCTCAAAAAAAAATCTGGATAATGATGGTTCTATAATCAATAGAACATTTTTTTATATTATTTTACCTGAATTTATTATTTATGAGGAATACATTATGATACAATCATTTTCATTTGAGTTACGAATCAAATAAATTTTTGTAAACCCTAATTATGTTTTTATTATTAGCATAGGCTCGGAAAATTAAACATTAAAATAATCAATTTTTTTTGGAAGAATGTAGTAGGGGTTGGATCCTAGATTCCAAACCAATTCATGATGTGAATTTGGTATCAAAACCCAACTTAATATGTGAATTGGTTTTGTCTAGGAGGGGTAACCCCTAGTTTTTTAAAATGAGAATCACATTCACATTAAGAATATGTTGTAGCCTTATTTAAAGGGACATAACCCCATTCAATTATGTGAACTGTTTTTCTTCCATATATTAGTGGTGCATGGAGATATCCTATCCTATCCTATTCAATTATATTCCTTTAGTTCTCCCATTTAATAACTTTTATAGAACCACTATTAGTCTCTATAGATTCTTCTCTGTAAGAGCGTCGATCTATTAAATTTGTTTCTTTGTTTCTATTTCCAC